>CM076683.1:38109619-38652119 GCA_038501925.1 Xenopus petersii
GAGTGGGAGTGTCTGTTCATTCTCTCACAGGAAGTGGTCGTAGCCCTGACTGACAGGCTGTAACTTGTGCAAGTTTTTCCCAAAAAACAGTACCTGTCTATTTCTAATTGGTACAGAGAGAGAGGATTGTCCCAGTTATTGACATGGAGACTAGCAATTGGCACAGAGGCAATGTAAGGAATGAGCAGAATGAACACTGACAGAGGAACTGCGGCCCAGCTCAAGTCAAACCTTAGCAGTAAACTGGAAGTCCTTTAAGAGTGAGGGGCAACAGCATTTATTGGCAGATTGTACAGTATTTTGAAAGATATAAAATAAACCACATTTTCTTCTTTTTTACAATGCCAGCAATGGTTTGGTAGAAAAACAAAGGTATATGTACCCTTTAAACTTAGGCTAAATTCCATTGGCCCCCAATGAACTGACTTGTTAGCACATTTATTAATGGAACTTTTTATATGAACTTATTATACGGTAACTTTTGAACAGTGGAATGCAGGGCCGGAACTGGGGGTAGGCAGCTGCCTAGGGCGCAAAGATTGAGGGGCGCTGGCTACCACTCAGGCCCGGACTGGCAATCTGTGGGTTCTGGCAAATGCCAGAGGGGCTGCTATAAGTTCCCATGGAAAGTCAGTATTTAGTGGGCTGGTGGGGGCTGTTTGGGCCTTTTTGTGGGCTGATTGGGCCTCTGTGTACCTGAAATGCCAGGGCCTTTTTTAATTCTCAGTCCGGGCCTGCTACCACTAGACTGGACGCACCTTCCACCCAGCTTGCGGGCTCCCCTGCTGTACAAACGCACGTGTGACGTCACTGTGCATATGTGTGCAGCAACATTGCGCACGAGCCACAGGAGAAGGAGGGGGCAAGTTGGCCTTTGACAAAGCTCGCTGAGCGAGCAAAATGCGCGTCAGGAGCGGATTCTTCTTTTAGCTCATTCAGGCAAGGAGACACGATGCTTTAATCCAAACGATTAATCTTGTTAACAGTAGATACCTAAGAAACACGGGGATCAAGGGCTGGTGAGGTAAAGGCACCATAGCACCTTCAATACATAAGTGACAGGAGGAAACGCTGACGTAGCTTAAGGTTGGAATGTTTTCTCTAAAAAAAATTGGTGCTTGTGAGCGAACATTATTATACTTTACAAGTCCATTAAAGTACATTACGGGGGATCTTTTTTCCCATAAAAATCATCAACACACCAGCGGCACCTTTAGTCTAGAGCAGGGCTGTCCAACTGGCAGCCCGCAGGCAGGATCCCCCATTGTGTGCCCCCCCATGAAAGTCTGCCTGCTGTGATTCCTTCCCTTGTGTATGCTTTATAAGGTATCAGTACTGAGATTATCTGGCCCATGCATTGTTAATACTTCAAATTTAGACAGTAAAATCCTGGATTGTTCACACCTGTAATCCCCCCCCTGCATTTTTCACACCTTTAATACCTTTATTGTTCACACCCTCAGATCCAGACTGAAAGTGCCCACATTGTTCACTTGTTCGCACATCTCTCCATCCCTGATCTCTCATTCAATCTTTCCAGTCGTTCCATCTCCTTTTTTCTCTTCTATTCTTCTCTCATTCTTTTGTGCCATATCTATGTCTCGTTTTCTGTTTACTCACTCTTGCATCTCTTTTCATTATCTCACTCTATCACTTTATCTGACTTTTACCCCCCGCCACTGCCAAGATGATACAGAAAAAGGACAGCTGTTCTGTAGCTGTATTTGAACATAGGGAATTATTTTTGCCATGGTGACACTTTACTGGGGCAAAAGGCTTTAACGGCTTAAAGAGATGAATTTCAGACTGTTTGGACATGTAAAGCCTACATTTTCCTGCCATGTATATAAATTTGGCATATCTTCCCCACCCAAGCCACATCATTTGTACTGAATACACCCCTTCCATTTGCCAGCGCCATCACATTATCCTAAAACAAATACCAGCTTTCACCCAGGGGCCATTTTCTCTCTGACACATCATCAGTAACACTAACGTCTGCAAACAGGACATGGATGCTATAAAGTTCATGCAACACAGAATGCAGGTTTACAAAGGTACAACATACTTTCATAAAAAGTTCTGCTGGGGTTGAACACTGTAATGGTTAAAGGTACGGTATACTGTCATTTTTCAAAATGCATCAGTTAAAAGTGCTGCTCCAGCAGAATTCTGCACTGAAATCCATATATCAAAAGAGCAAACATTTTTGTATATTTAATTTTGAAATCTGACATGGGGCTAGACATATTGTCAGTTTCCCAGCTGCCCCCAGTTATGTGGCTTGTGCTCTGATAAACTTCAGTCACTCATCTTTACTGCTATACTGCAGGTGGAGTGATATCACCCTCCCCCCAGAAGTCTAACAACACAACACTGGGAAGGTAACCAGATAACAGCTCCCTAACACAACAGCTCCCTGGTAGATCTCAGAAAAGCACTCAGTAGTAAAACCCAGGTTCAACTGAAACACATTCAGTTACACCGAGTAGGAGAAACAAAAGCCTGTCAGAAAGCAGTTCCATCCTAAAGTTCTGGCTCTTGCTGAAAGCACATGACCAGGAAAAATTACCTGAGATGGCTGCCCACAGACCAATATTACAACTAAAAAAAGATGGATTTTTGTCTTACCTGTAAAATCCTTTTCTCTCTTCATCGAAAGGGGGACACAGGCACTGGAGGGTTAACTTCACCTTCCGGGAGGAAAGGACACTAGAAACAAGAACTTTGACAGCCCTCCCTGGGGCCAGCCCGCCTATCCCAGCAGGCCACACCCCCACCAGGAGGCTGTCACACCCCAGAACGTTAAAAGTGTAAAAGATAACTGAGGAATTAACTAGAACTGACCAAGGAAGAACCTTGGGCTAACTTGACTGATGTCCACGCAACAAGGACAAAAAGGAGCTAAAAACACAAGGGCTTGGGAGCCCCACCAGGAGGTGATGCTGGATCTAGACAGAACTGTCTAAGGAACCTTCCGCGGCTAAGCTTGAGATCATAAGGGATGGGCGTGCCTGTGTCCCCCTTTCGATGAAGAGAGAAAAGGATTTTACAGGTAAGACAAAAATCCATCTTACTCTCTCATCTCAGGGGGACACAGGCACTGGAGGGACGTTCAAGAGCAGTCCCCAGAACGGTGGGTAGATCAAGCTGAAGATTGCACAGCAGCGTGCAGTACCTTCCTACCGAAAACAGCCTCAGAGGAGGAGGCAACATGAACCTGGTAGAAGCGGGTGAAGGTATGGATGGAAGACCATGTGGCAGCCTTGCAGATCTGCTCCACAGATGCCATGTTCCGCGCTGCCCAGGAAGCCGCCAGTGATCTGGTCGAGTGGGCCGTGACCCTCAGAGGAGAAGGTCTACCGGCGATCTGGTAGGTCCGGTGAATCGTGGATCGTATCCATCTGGCAAGGGTGGTCTTGGAAGCTTTCAGACCCTTCCGTGGACCAGTAGGAATGACGAGGAGAGCATCACACCTGCGAAAGGATTCGGATCTGTGAACATAATATTTGAGAGCGCGGACCACATCCAGGGAATGTAGTGCAGTCTCCTTAGAACACTTAGGGTGTGGACAGAAGGATGGAACCACGATGTCCTGGTTGAGGTGGAAGGCCGATACTACCTTTGGCAGGAAGGTGGGTATGGGCCGGAGCACAGCCTTGTCCTGGTGGAAAATTAAGAAAGGCGAACGGCAGGAAAGTGCTGCTAGCTCGGATACCCGTCTGGCCGACGTGATAGCGAGGAGGAACACGGTCTTCCAGGTGAGAAGGACATCCGAGGCCTGAGCGAGGGGCTCGAAAGGAGCACCCTGCAGAGCCGACAGGACTAGGTTGAGGTCCCAACCAGGTACAGGTGCCCGAATGGGAGGGGCGAGATGCGCGACTCCCTGCAGGAAGGTCCGAACAGGAGATTTCAGTGCAATGTTGAGCTGGAAAAGTACGGACAAGGCAGAGATCTGAGACTTGAGGGAGGCAAGGCGAAGGCCTTTGTCGAGGCCCTGCTGCAGAAATCCGAGTATGCGGGCCGTGCTGTAACGATGCGGGGGAAAAGAGTGGTACACCAAGTGATGTAAGTCCTCCATGTTCTGTAATAGATACGAGAGGAGGAAGGTTTTCTGGCAGCAATCATGGTCGCTATCACTCGGTCATCAAACCCCTGCCGTTTGAGGACTAAGGTCTCAAGAGCCAGGCCGTCAAATGGAACAGATGAATATTCGGGTGGAATACTGGGCCCTGGCTTAGAAGATCCTGACGATTTGGAAGATGGATGGGCTCCGTCTCTGCGAGATTGACGAGATCTGCAAACCAGGCCCTTCTGGGCCAGTATGGAGCCACTAGCATGGTCCTGACCCCCTCTCGCTTGATCCTCTTCAGTATCCTGGGGAGGAGAGGTAGGGGGGGGAAGACGTAAACGAAGTGGAACGGCCATGGAGCCGTGAGCGTGTCTACTCCTACGGCCCTTGGATCCCGTGACCGAGACATGAAAAGCTGAGTCTTTGCATTGGTCCTGGAGGCCATCAAGTCGACCTCTGGCATGCCCCATTGGTCGGTCAGAATTTCGAACACTTCTGGGTGCAGGGCCCATTCTCCTTGATCGAGAGTTTCCCTGCTGAGGAAGTCCGCCGTCCAATTTTCCACTCCCGGAATGTGGACTGCGGAAATGGCCGGTACGTACTTCTCCGCCCAGGTGAGAATGCGCGAGGCCTCCTGCATGGCTCCCCTGCTGCGAGTCCCTCCCTGATGGTTGATGTATGCCACCGCCGTGGCATTGTCCGTCTGGATCTTGATGGTCTTGCCCCTGAGGAAGTCTGTCCAGTGAAGGAGAGCCAGGCGAATGGCTCGGAGTTCCAGGACATTGATTGGAAGAGATGTCTCTGAGGGGAGCCATCTGCCCTGTGCCGTCTGGCCCTGACACACCGCACCCCAACCCCGGAGACTGGCATCCGTGGTGAGGATGGTCCAGTGAAGGATTGCAAACGGCTTGCCCTGGCTGAGATTGGCTGGTTGAAGCCACCACCTTAGGGAAGTCCTCGTCGGAGAGGGGAGGGTGATGGGAGAGTCCAGACACGTTCTCTCTGGGTCCCAGTGTGTCAGGATGGTTCGCTGAAGGGGGCGAGTGTGAAGCTGAGCAAAAGGAATGGTATCTATCGCCGAGACCATCAACCCCAGTACCTGCATGCAAGATCTGAGAGGAGTGCATGGCGAGGCCGCTAGAGAGAGAATGCGACTGCGTAGAGTTAGAGTCTTGTCCGCTGGAAGAAAGGTGCGGCAGAGCTGGGTATCGAAGAGAGTCCCCAAGAATGTCATTCTCTGTGCGGGAACCAGGAACGACTTCTTGAAGTTGATGATCCATCCGTGTTGTTGTAGAGTCTGGATCACGAGGGACAGATCGGACTGATTTCTCTGGGCTGATGGAGCCTTAATGAGTAGATCGTCCAGGTAGGGGGTCACTGATACCCCCTGAGACCGAAGGAGGGCTAGAACTGGGGCCAGGATCTTGGTGAAGACCCGAGGAGCCGTGGCCAGGCCGAAGGGGAGAGCCACAAATTGGAAGTGCTTCCCCAGAGAGGCAAATCGCAGGTAGCGATGATGCGCCCGGTGGATAGGGATATGGAGGTAATCGTCCTTGATGTCGACGGAGGAAAGAAACTCCCCTGGTTCCATTGCTGAAATGACGGAACGGATGGATTCCATCCGGAAAGAGAAACGTCTGAGGCAACGATTGAGTTTCTTGAGATCCAGGATGGGACGTATTCCTCCGTCCTTCTTGGGAACGCAGAAGAGGATGGAATAGAATCCCTGCCGTTCCTCCTCCTTGGGTACCGGTACCACTACCCCCGCCTGTTGGAGGGCGGAAATGGCCTTTAAGAAGGCTGCTCTGCGTACGGGATTGGACGGTGGGGGAGAAGAGAGAAATCTCTCTGGAGGAGGATGTCGAAACTCTATGGAATAACCTTGGTGGAGCACTTCGTGGACCCAGGCATCTACGAAGGAGTGAGACCAGACCTGCCGAAAAGAGAGGAGACGCCCTCCCACCCTCTCGATTCGGGAGGTGGTCAAACCTTCAGGAAGAGGATGCTTTGTCGGCAGAAGGTTTCTGAGTTTGTCTGCCAGCGGACCAGGCAGGTCTCTTCCACTTTCCCCTAAAGGAAGGGGCGCTCCTTTCTGTGGTTGGAGTCTTAGCTTGTTTGGAGCGAAAGGAGCGAAATCGAGAGAAACGGCGATTTGCCGACTGCTGCTTAGGCTTGTTCTGTGGAAGGAGGGTACTTTTGCCCCCTGTAGCGTGGCTGATGATTTTATCTAGCTCAGTGCCAAATAGAACCTTGCCTGCGAAGGGAATAGAGACAAGTGACTTCTTGGATGTCAAGTCCGCCGACCAATGTTTGAGCCAGAGGAAACGTCTGGCCGCTATGGAAGTGGCGGAAGCCCTGGCAATCATCTTCGCCGAGTCCAAGGATGCCTGGCAGAGGAACTGGGAAGCCTCCTTGAGTTGTTCCGCCAGCTGTAAAATAGAAGCTTGGTCAGAACCATCTATAACAGCCTGACAGAGCTGATCGCCCAAACCTCTGAAGCGCGACTGACCCAAGCGGTAGCGAAGGTCGGTCTGAGGGCTGCACCTGAGGCGAAAAAGATGGATTTGCAGAATCCCTCCAGCCTTTTGTCAATAGGATCCTTGAATCCAGCCGCGTCGGGAACTGGAATGGTGGTGGACTTGGCTAGACGGGAGATAGGTGGATCGACTGTAGGAGAGAGGTACCAAAGATCAGTGTTGTCCTTGGGTAAAGGATAGAGAAGGGCGAAGCGACGGGAAAGATTGATTTTGCGTTCTGGAGAGGCCCACTCATCCTTGACTACAGAAAAAAGTTGGTCATGTGAAGGGAACAACTTAGCCGTCTTTTTCTGTCTCTTAAAGAGATCAGTGGAAGGATCGGCTGAGACAGGTGGAGACACGTTAAGAGTCTCGAGAACAGACTCAATCAAGCTGTCTATGTCTGAGATAGCTGGGGGAATCTCAGGTTCCCGATGGGAATCCTCGTCAGAGTCCCTGTCAGAAATTTGGCCATCCTCTGCCAGTTCCGACTCCTCGTCGGAGTTCGTAAGTAAGACTGTGTCAGAGACCTTCCGTTTCCCGGATATCCCAGAGGGAGGTTGGGAAGTCAGCTGGGCAAGGAACTTGTCTAAAGACTCGGGGAGCCGTGCAAGTCCCTGAAGGGAAGAAATAGAATCCGCTAAATTTTTAGCCCAGGGAGGTTCAGGTACTGCAGCCGATGCGCCCTGGCTGTCCGTGGAAGCAGGGGCATGGGAAGGCTGCGAACATGCTGTACATGTAGGCTCAGGGTGACCCAGAGGAAGTCTGGCGCGACAATTGGAGCATGCTAGAAAGGAGACCTTAGGCACGGAAGGAACCTTGGCAGTAGATTGCGTAGAACGCAGCTTAGGACCCTCCCTGGTGGGATCTGCCATAGTCCCTAAGTATGTGTATAGAATATATATATATATATATATATATAATATATATACCTAAGCTAGAGATAGAAAAAGGTAGCCCAAGGGTCTAATATAGGTAAGGAATGATACAGGCCTGAAAAGGGGTGTCAGCCGTCCCTTGTGAGATGCAGCCTGAACGCTGAAAATCTGTGCCTGTAAGGACTCTGCCTCTGGAAGAGGAAGTTAGCCTGCCAGTGCCTGTGTAGGAGGATGGAGCCCTGTGCGGTCTGGAGAGCCTGTGGCAGACTGGTGATCCGGGAGAAGCGCTGCAAGACTGCGCCCAGCAAGAGGAAAAACGGCGCGAAGAGAAGGAAGTGCGCGCGCATGCGCGATGACGTCACCTGTGAACAGTGCGAAGCCGCAAAAAGGCCTCTGGAAGGAAACCTGCCGCTCTGCTCCCTGGGTAAGGGAGTAGCGTGGTCAGAGCCAAAAGTGGAGAACCACTACTGGGTTGGGGGTGCGGAAGAGCGGATCCAGCCGCTGGCACCCCAACCAGGAGAACTGAGCCGCAGCTCCTGTCTCAAGGTGCGCAAGGGCTCAGGGGACAGAGCAGTAGCTCCTGCCCCATCAACAAAATGCCCTGAATCAACCGGGACTGAACCGGAATTCCTGCCCGGGAATTACCTAAAAGGAAAATAAATAAATAATAATAAAAAAATTTATAAATAAATAAAAAATCAAATAGAAAAATCTCCCCTGAGGGGAGAGTGTCCTCCTCCCATGAGGACACTAAAAAAACTGGGGTGTGACAGCCTCCTGGTGGGGGTGTGGCCTGCTGGGATAGGCGGGCTGGCCCCAGGGAGGGCTGTCAAAGTTCTTGTTTTTAGTGTCCTTTCCTCCCGGAAGGTGAAGTTAACCCTCCAGTGCCTGTGTCCCCCTGAGATGAGAGAGTAAATACACTTTCTGGTTCAGGAATGAATTTGTATATGGCAGAGTGAATTATTTGCAGTATATACAGTGTAATTTAGAAATGAAAACTACATCATAAAAATCATGACACAAAGAATAGGATCAGACAGTTAGAGCAGAGTTTATATGGGATCTAGTTATGTGTGGGTCGAGAATTTCTCGACCCGCACCCAACCCTAACCCACCCGCTCCTTACCCTCATCGGACCCGGGCCTGCTGCTCCCATTTATTTATAGACCCGCCTGCAGTGACGTCACAAAAGGGGTGGGGCAGGCGGAAGTCTATAAATTCCGGCGCCGGAAGTACGCGACCCGTGTATTTTGTCCAGGGGTCAGCCCAAACCGCCCGACCCGCGGGCCTCGGGTTGGCCCGCACATCACTAATGGGATCCATTAATGCCATCTCTTTATCGGCTTTTACACTGGAGGGTGTGTTTATTAATCTGAGCTGAGAAGAACTGAGCATGCTCATATGTCAACATCCAAAGCAAATTCCAGTAGGAGGGAGCAGAGTGGGTTAGGGAAGGAGAAGGATTTCTAGGCGATTAAGGGGATGCTGCAGCCTTAGGCTAAGGCCACACTAGGCGATAGCGCCGCGATTTGACTCGCGGCGACTTTTCGTCGCGACTTTTAAGCCGCAATCGCTGGGGAAACTTTTGCGCTGGCGTCTATGGGGAATCGCGAAAAATCGCCAGCGTAAAAACACACGCGGCGATCTTTTTTCTATTGTCGCTCGAAATCGCCTAGCGAGGCAATTTCGAGCGACAGTAGAAAAAAGATCGCCGCGTGTGTTTTTACGCTGGCGATTTTTCGCGATTCCCCATAGACGCCAGCGCAAAAGTTTCCCCAGCGATTGCGGCTTAAAAGTCGCGGCGAAAAGTCGCCGCGAGTCAAATCGCGGCGCTATCGCCTAGTGTGGCCTTAGCCTTACTGTTAACCTTATAACAATCAGAGTGGCAACCAGAGGTTGTTCAGTGATTACATTTTTGTGGAGGGGGTTTACATGAACTTTCAGTGGAAATGTGTCTCCTTTAGTGCAACATACTCTATTGTGCTACAGCCCCATAAATACCACTGGATATTTATTCAAAACACAACCGTTAATAGTAAAATGTGTTTTGTATGATTTGGGCCTAAACAAAAGCAGCCCTGCTCAGCCAACAGCTTAGATGCCAACCATAAACCAGTAAATTAGTTGCTTTCTTATTAAAGCCAGCTGAAACCCAATCCTTAAAAATTCTTGGGGGATATTTTATCCAGAACCCCAATATCCAGAAGGCTCTCATTTATAAAAAGACATTCTCCCATAGAACCCATTTTAATAATATTTAACAATAAAGCATTGCCTTGTGCTTCATGATAACTAACCTTAAAAAATCCATATCATGTCTAAAAATCATATAGCATTTATTTCATGTTTAAATGTTTCATTAAAATTTAGAATATAGGATATAAAACAACAATCCTAAGAAATTTACAATCTACCAGTTTCTACAATGAAGTTAAATACCAGCCCCATACCTGGCAAAAGTAAAAAAATGCATTCTCTAAGCCCATATAAACTTAAGATCGGCATAAGCATACAGGTTTTCCCTGTGTATATGATTGCCCAGTGACTACGACTAATTGTGTACTATAGCCAACCATCTGTGCATTTATGGGCAAGGTTTGAAATTTTTTGAATCTGCACCATAACACAGTTTTTCTTCAATTGTTGTTCAGTTGTTGGACCTAAAAAGTAGAACAATGTTGTGTTAGCCCATGTATGGCCACCTTTAGTTAACACTTCTAGTAAAAAGCAAAAATAAGAAACTGAAAAACCAGCCTAGAAAGAACAAGTTTTGCCAACCCAGTCTCATTTCTGAGTGAATACAAAGCAATCACCAAAATTCTTGGGACCCAGTGTTATTAAAATGGATTCTATGGGAAAATTCCTTATTGTAAATCAGAGCCTTCCAGATATTGGGTTTCAGGATAAAGTATCCCCCCCAAGAACTTTTATCACAGTGTTATACTTGTACAGGTATGGGATCCGATATACAGAAAGCTGCAAATTAGAGAAAGGTCGACTCCCACAGACTCCATTTTATCCAAATAATCAAAATTTTTAAAAAAAAAATGATTTTCTTTTTCTCTGTACTAATAAAACAGTACCTTGAACTTGATCCAAACTAAGATATAATTAATCCTTATTGGACACATAATCATCCTATTGAGTTTTAATGTTTAAATGGTTTTCCAGTAGAATTAAGGTAAGAAGATCCAAATTACCATTATCCGGAAAACCCCAGGTCCCAAGCATTCTGGATAACAGAATCCAGACTGATACATAGTTGAAATGTAATAAGGCCAAAATAGATATGGTAGTGATATCAAGTGAACAAAAAGGATTAATGCAAAGAAGGGAAAAGTCAGTACATGTAAATGTTTGGCAAACATAAAAAAAAGACTGCACAGGAATCTTAATCTCAAATGCGTTCTATGCGTTTCCCTGCACCAGGGACCAAACTGAAAAACCAAAACACACCCAGACTAAAGGAACAAACACACACACATACACTTCAAATAATAGAATCATCTAACAACAAATCTAATCAACAGGTCTTTTGTTTTCATGCACAAGGCTCGGAAGGGAATTCAAAGGTCCTGGCATTTCCAGTCCACAAAGCGCCAAACAGAAAGTAAAAAACGCGTATAAAATTCACACCAGATCTCTCAGATTTTCTCCTATCCCCCACCAGATTAAAGTCTCTTTAAACACTTTGTATCTCTGGAAAGCAGTCTCCTCTCAACCTTCAACACTCCTCTGCAATCCTCAGAAAGATACAAAGAGAGAGATGGTTTGTGCAATACCACGATGTATGCGGTCAGAACCCTGCTAACATCTATACTCAGGATCCTCCGGTTAAACATGCGAATATGCTCATAACCGCTAGCCACTCACGCTAGTTGTCCGGTTACACGAGACAACCAGGAAGTGAAGTGGAGCTTGGGGGACAAGTGGAACAGGAGGAAGCAAACCGGACCACGAGTGTGAGTGCCTGGCGGTTATAAGCGTATTCACACGTTTAATCGGAGGATCCTGTGAGTATAGATGTTAGCAGGATTCTGACCACTTACATCGCCATATTGCACAAATCCTCTCTCTCTTTGAATCCTTCTGAGGATCGCGGAGGAGTGTTGAAGGTTGATAGGAGACAGCTTTCCAGAGATACAAAGTGTTTAAAGAGACTTTAATCTGGTGGTGGATAGGAGAAAATCGGAGAGATCTGGTGTGACTGTTAAAGGAAGCGCACACGTATTTAACTTTCTATTTGACTTTGGAATTTGGAGCCCATTCTGTGTTGTGCATCCAGTTATAATTGCGCAAGGTGCAAGCCCATTCTAAAAGCCCCAAACAGCCCAATACACAGTGACTGTCTATAGCATCTTAAGATGGCCATACACTGAAAGATCTGTGAGGTGGGCAATATCAGGCTCATCAAATCATTTGACCCTAGGGAGACTATTGTACGGGGCCTGGTCAAATACGCATCCAGAGGGGGGTTGGGTACCACAAAGTATATAAATTGCACTACAAATGTAAAATATACATTAAAACATATGCAACTTCTGTTAAAGATTGCACAGCCTCAGAGCCGCATTAAGACTAAACAGGGCCCTAGGCAAGGTAATGCTGCTGGGTCGCCCCCCTCCACACCTCAAACCACCTAAAGTTACGGTTGTAAAAGAAACACTGATATGCTAGCGCAAACCTCCCAACATTTTGGAAATAGAAAGAGGAATAAAAAAGTTGTCGCGCTTAGCGCGGCGAAATTTTTTGGACCATGCCCATTTTTAAACTCCCTAATTACCATGTTCATTTTACAAAATTCGGCAGGTTATGAAAATTTTTACATATTTCTGTTTTTTTCCCAGTTATTACAGTTCTGCACAGTCCCGATCCCAGAGACGTTTAACAAATTACTTTGCCCCCAAAAATGTTTTTTTCGTAGTTTGTTTTCTCAGTTCTGTCTGCCCCCCTCCCTGCAACAGTTCAACAGGCCGACTCCCACACATCCTTTTCAATTTTACCCCCAGATCACTTTCAAATGGCTACCGAACAGCCTGCCCCCTCCTCCCCCCTCACAAGCCAGTCAGACAGTCCCACTTATCAAAAACATACTAAAACAATTTAAAAAAAATCAGTCTGCAGCAGGCACTGCCACAGTTGCTGCACAGACCAACTAGAAAAATAAATATACCGCAAGGCAAACACAGATTTAGAGACAGAGAGGAGCTCCCAACACGATGTAGTTTAGGCTAACTGTAGCTCTCCCTGCGCACACCCAGCCTTTTATTACCTATGGAGATCCTCTGCCAGTGGTGCAATGGTGTTGGGAGCGCTGTGACGTCAGCGCGCCGCCGCAAAACCATGTGCTGTCTCCCCTATTACACACTAGGGAACAGGAACTGAAAACACTAAGTCTATAGGAATTGGCCCCCACCAGTGCTAGGACACTCTTAGGGAGCTCCTGGTTTGGGTAGCCATGTTGGAGCACACAAATGCCGCAACCTGCTCGTTTTGGGCAACAGGTGCCCTTTAAACCTGGTGTATATAAATACAAACAATACATTACAGCCATGAATCACACAAAATATATTCTCATATATTCATTTATGACTGGTTTAAAGAGCACTTAATCTATACCCCATGTGCTTTTATATACGAGTCATGGAACTCTTTGGTAACTTGTATAATCATTACAGTTTGTGCAGGAGTCATGACAGGAAATAGGCAGAGATGGAACATGTATAAATGGATGAAGTATAAATTAGCCATAACACTGGCCTCAATCAAATGTGAAGGGTGTTGCAAGCGATGCTGTGCTGTGACGTCACCGCGTCGTTAGGGGGGCCCAGAACATGGAAAATATATTAGGTGATTTTTTTTTTCTCTTATCCAGGCCCGGGCCCCTAGAGCTAGGCAGGCTGTAGGCAGGTGCCTATGGCGCCTAGCGGGTAATCCGGCCCTGCACAGCCTAGAGCCTTATGTAACATACATAAAAGCTTACCCAAATTACATATCAAGCAATGACAAGGAAGAGCAGTGTAACAAGGGCAGCAGGATGTGTAGGATGTCTTTAAAAGAAGACATTTTATATAACCTTCACATTCACATATATTACTCCTCCTTCCTCAAAACATGTAATGATGCAGAAAGAAAAACTTTTGAAAGCAATTTACCTCCTAAAACTGTTATTATATCAGAGCTGCAGAGAAATCCTTTCTGCTCGGTGTCTGGGCTGAAATAAAGAGTGGGAGTGTCTGTTCATTCTCTCACAGGAAGTGGTCGTAGCCCTGACTGACAGGCAAGTGTTTCCCAAAAAACAGTACCTGTCTATTTCTAATTGGTACAGAGAGGGTTGTCCCAGTTATTGACATTAAAACATTGTTTATTTTTGTCATATTTTTTTTAAAGATATTTGTTTACTTATAAATGTGGCCAGTAATGAAAGCATTTAAAAAATATCAAGCAGGGAGACTAGCAATTGGAACAGAGGCAATGTAAGGAATCAGCAGAATGAACACTGACGGAGGAACTGCGGCCCAGCTCAAGTCAGACCTTAGCAGCAGGGCCGGAAGTCCTTTAAGAGGGAGGGGCAAGAGCAGTTATTGGCAGATTGTACAGTATTTTGACCCAAAAGATATAAAACAAACCACATTTTCTTCTTTTTTACAATGCCAGCAATGGTTTGGTAGAAAATCTAAGGTATGTGTCCCCTTTAAACTTAAGCTAAATTCCATTGACCCCCAATGAACTGACTGACATTTATTAATGGAACTTTTTATATGAACTTTTTATACGGTAACTTTAACATTGGGATCTATTTACTGAAAGTTTCTCCTTCACGGACTTTTCAACAGTGGAATGCAGGGCCGGAACTAGGGGTAAGCAGCTGCAAAGATCAGGTGCAAAGATTGAGGGGCGCTTGGCAGCTGCCTCTTCTTTTTTTTTCACAAATGTTTTTATTAGTTTTTCCAGAATACAAGTAAAAGAAGTAAAACAAAATCATGACCAAAGAAAAAAAAAAAGTAAATAAGATAACAATAATTTGTCAAGGGTAGAACAAAGGAGTAGAAGGCAAAAGCTATAGTTAGCATTCTCTGCCGTTGTCAAGTGACCAGGAAAGAATGGACCAGAGAAATATGTAGCCATTTATATATGGTGAAGAACGATCCAGCATCAGCTGCCTCTTCTGCCTACCACTAGACCGTATGCACCTTACACCCAGCTTGCGGGCTCCCCTGCTGTGCACACCCGCAAGTGACGTCACCACGCATGTGTGAGAGCAATGTCACCGCGCATATGTGCGCAGTGACATTGTGCATGTGTACGAGCCACAGGAGAAGGAGGGGGCGAGTTGGCTGGCTGGGTTGCCTAGGGCACCAGGACGACCTGGCCCGCCTCTGGTGTTAAGACTGATGCACGGCTGTTTATTGGCCCATACTGTATAAAGGAATGAGTCAATGAGTCAAGCCTGACAAATATAAATTTTTTTAAGGTTAATACGACCCAGTAAATTGAGCGGTGTGTGAGATTATTCGGTTCTCTAAATTTGTATGGATCCAGACTGCCCCAGATACTTAAATCCCTCCACCTGTTGTAGTGGTAAGTTGGGTCAGTGTGGAGATGGTATAGGTTTGTGTAATGTCATGTATGTGGACTTTTGCCAATTAACTTGTAACCCTCCAAATTGGTTCACTATTCAAAGCAGTTCTATAATGGATTGCCCCTGATACACCAGGTACACCAATGCATCATCTGCATATAGAAGGCTTGTCCAAAGTGCGGCCTGCAGGCCAATTGCAGCCCTTTATCAAATTTACACTGGCCCTCAGCCTCCATCATGAAATTATTAATAATGTGGCCCACCAGCATAGTCCAATCAGGAATCACGTAGATGTAGCAGCAATATTTGGGTTCATTAGTGAAATGATCTGCTACTTAGTCTATACTGCTGCCTGTGTGCTGAAGGTGTTGGCAATACACGTACTGGCACGTAGTGACGCACCGCTCTTGCATACTTCTTGACTGGCACGTCACTACTTCTATTGCACCTTCAGCGCTAAAGAAGTATGCTAGAGCGGCGAGTCACTACGTGCCAGTATGTGTCTAACACCTTCAGCCCACAGGCATCAGTATAGACCAAGTGGCAGATCATTTCACTAATGTTCCAAAATATTACTGCTACGGCTACGTGTTCCTTGTTTAAATGAGTTAAATGGTGTTAATGGTTCAAAGAATGTCAGGCTAAATGGTCGGCCCCCACACATTTTCACCTCACCAAATCCGGCCCTCGTTGCAAAAAATTTGGACACCCCTGGCATATAGGCTTATTCGCTCCTCCACTTCCCTAAAACACGAACCCATAAGTTGCGGGCTTGTTCAGATTGATGCTGCTAAGGGTTCTATAGTTAGTGCAAATAGATAGGGGGAGAGCTGGCATCCCTGTCTCATGCCCCTCCCCAGGACAAAGGGCTTAGACACTAGTTTATTAGAACAAATTCTAGCTATTGGGCTGGTGTAGAGTAACTGAACCCAGTGTGTTAAATTAGTGTGTAAAAATAAGCCTTCCTGATGTCAAGGGAGACCGCTGCCCCAGGGTAAACCCTAACCAGGCTAAAACTAAGTTAGTATGATGGTAAGCCTATTGGCTAGTACTTTCGACAGAATTTTAATATCGTTGGAGAGAAGTGAGATGGGCTGGTAGGCAGCACAGTCTGTCAGGTCTCCCCCCTACTTAGGTATTAGAACTATTAAGGCTTCTCTCAGTGATTGTGGTAGAATTTCAGTTCCCAGAGCTTCATAAAGTTGAAGAAGCATAGGAGCCAGGGAGTCCACATTAAGTTTGTGCCATTCCATTGGTATGCCATCTAATCCTGGTGTTTTGCCAGTAGAGAATAATGATATTGCATCCTTGATTTCTGTTATTGGCAGTGGCTCTTCCAGGAGTTGCTTGTCTTGTGGTGTTAGTCTTTCCAGGGGTAGTTCCTTGGGCCTGGGGTGTGCTCATTTTGTGTGGACTGATAGAGATCTTGATAGAATTGGGCAAAGGTGTCATTGATACTCTTAGGGGTGTCACACAGGTCTCCCATTGGGGAGTGTACCTGTGTGATGGGGACTTGGGCATTGGTTTCACACAAAAGGAATGCTAACAGCTTTCCCCCCTTGTTTCCTTTCGCAAATGGAAGATGATTGGAGTAAAGGAGTTTCTTTTTGGTTTTGTCAAGCCAATGAAGTTGGAAATGTCTAAGTGCCTGAGAGACCTGCTGGAAATTGTGTGGTTAGGGGGTCCTAGTGAATTCCCCTTCTGCAAGACTAATTGCTTCCTCCAGCTGTATCGTTTTTTTGGAGATTTGTTTACCAAACAATGTCTATCAATAAATAAAATGCTTTAGATGTCTCCCACACGATGGGTACAGGTGCTGAACCCTCATTTATTGACCAGAATTCGGCTAATGTAGAATAGGATGCATGTACCACCTTGGCAACCCATGCCTTTTTTAGCGCTAGGACCCTGCTCCCCACCAAGTGTGTTTTTTGTAGACCTCGCTTAATTTTAAAATTGAAACCCCTGACATTCCAGGAGATAAGTTTAAGGGATGCCATGGCATTTGTAGTACCAGGGCCGGATTTACATAGTGGGCGCCCCTAGGCCCACTCCCGTTCGTCACTCCTGTCGCCTCCAGGGTGACAGGAGTAATGGGGATTGGCCCACGGGAAATTGAAAAAATTATTGTCTCTCCAGCGCATCCCCAGTGTTTTTGAACAAATATGGGTGTGGTTGGGCAGCATGCCGCCCCCCTAAAATCCTGCCGCCCTAGGCCCGGGCCTAGATGGCCTTTCCACAAATCCGGGCCTGTGTAGTACCACCCTGCTGTCCCCTGGTTTACCCCAGCTCTAGTGTACCTGTATATTCCCACATTTGCATATTTCAATATATAGGAGAATGAAACAACCATGCAGTTTATATAACAATGCACTTACATTAACAATGCACTAACATTAACATTCCCAAACCTGCCCTGCCCGACCACGCAATTTGGGGTGCTTTTTCCCTGAACTATAACTGTATCATGGAGACCGCTCCACATGAAAACACCCATAAACAAAATAACTGGTGTACCACTGGCATTGTGGTCAGGAGGTTGTCATGCCATTTTTCTCCACATATTTTGCCAAAATCTGTAGCTTAACCCTCCTACCCCGTAATGCTGAATTGACACAGAATTAGACATTTAATGGCATTGGCTTAAAAAAACACTGCTATGGACCTTGCACTTGCCCATCATATGGCTTTGGATACATTGCAACCAGAATTAAGCCATTTAGCACCTGTTTATTGCAATGAAACGCTGTAATTAGCCATACGCAACTTGACTGCTGGTCAAGAGGTCAAAATGTGATCTTTAGCATCCTTTTTATACATTTCCAGCAGGTTACACAGGGTGATACAAGTATAACAAGCAAGGGACATAAAATAAATTGATACACAGGGTTACATAAGGAAACAGTAGGATTAGAGGGTACCTGTACACAAGAGCTTAAAATCAAAGGAGGGCACCTATACACAAGAGCTTACAATCAAAGGATCGACAGCAATTGACACATAAGATATAGTTTTTATAAGATGCATACATAGGCTTCTTTAGACAAGTGGGTTTTAAGTGTTTACAGGAAAGGGAAAAGTTTGCAGTAGGGAATTCCAGAGGCAGGCTGAAGCCTAAGTGAAGTCCTGCAGTGGGGAATAAGGTAATGAGAGGGGAAGGTCAGAAATGGAGCGCAGAGATCATGAAGGAGTGTATTTTGAGATCAGAGTTGATCTTCAGCTGTTCCTGCAACATAACAAATGCCGAGTGAATGCGTCGTAGGATCCAGTGGCTACACTGCTACACACATTGAACAATTTTGTTAAATTGGCTCTAGATCAAACCAAAAAGCTAGCTCACTGCACCTCCTAGTTGTTTATAGAGGTAGAAGATAAAAATGATTTGTATTCATGCATACCTTCCTGTTGCAGAAGGACTCATGAGGCCGTAACTATAAATTGTCCAAATAATAAAAATAGTCAATTGTTTGAAATCCATTATTTGCTGGAGACTCTCAGAACCTTTAATAACATGATGCAAGTATGGGACCTGCGGTTTTCAAGATAAGGGATCTTTATGTAATTTGGTTTTAATTAACTAGGAATGCACTGAATCCCAATTTTCAGTATTCACCATAAGCCCCAGGAAGGAGGGGCAAATTTAGGTCCCCTTAATCATGTGATCAAAAGTTATTTAAAAAAAAAAAATATTCAGTTTGGCTAGTTACCATAAGGTGTTGTTCTCTGTTTTATTATTACAGAGAAATAGGGAAATATTTTTTTAAAACTTGATTGATTAAAATTGATTAAAATTGAGTCCATGCGAAATGGCCCTCCCGCAATTCAGCGCTTTCTGATAAGGTAAGGTATGCCATACCACAAAGCAACAAGCTACTTCTTCAGAATTCATAGAAAGCTGTTTGAGTGAGTCTCTGGGTTTCCCATACCAGTGATTATTCATTTCTATGGTCTTTATGTATCGTTTTCAATTGTACGAACGCTTCATTAATTTTATTGTCCTCACTTAACATGAGGATAACTACTTTTATGGACTGTTTCCTAGAGCTGATAAGCATAAGTATATAAATCAAGCTCAGTACCATATGCATAACAATGTGCGGCTGGGCCCCCTGCAAATAAAAAATGAATGGAGGGGCCAGACACAAACGTTATGATGAACTGTCCTTCTTCCCCGCCCACTTACATGCATGATTGCCCCACCTCCTCGTCCCAGAGCCGGGCCAAGGTATTTTGGCATCCTAGGCAAGGGCTTCAATCAGTGCTTCCCCACCCAGTTCTGTATTACCATATCCCACCTTACCATTCATATTGCCCTCTGTACCTGTGCCAGCAGCCATCATGCTGCCCCATGTACCTGTGCCAGAACCTATCATATTGCACCCATTTGTACCTGTGCCAACAGCAGTCAATCCCTCAGATTACCCCCAAGCCCTCAATCTGTACCTGTGCCAGCATAAAACAAAACATCCAACATATTATTACACCCAAACTGTATCTATGCTAGCAGCAGCCAAAAAAATCCATCATTTTGCCTTAATTTGTATCTGTGCCAGCAGGAGTCAAAAATCCATTGTATTTCCTCAAACATATGTGTACCTGTGCCAGCAGGCACCATAGTATTGCCCCGTGTACCTGTGCCAGCAGCCACCATATTGCCCCATGTACCTGAGCCAGCAGCAGCCAATCCCTCATATTGACCCCAATCTATACCTGTGCCAGCAGCAGCCAAAAAATCCACAATATTGCCTCCAAATATGTACTTGTGCCAGCAGGAGCCACAAATCCATCAAATTGCACCAATCATTTGTTCACCTGTGCAAATAGCAGCCAAGATATTGCCCACAAATATGTACTTGTGCCATCAGCTGCCAAGAGGGAGGTGAGGAGTGCTTCTGCCCACAGTATAAATCATTGGCAAGAGGGGGTTTAAGAGGTGGTTTATAAAATTGAAAAACTATTAAAGGCCAAGCAAATCAGCATTTAGAAAAGAAAAAAAAAAACCTTAAAAAAAAAAACCTTAAAAATGTGCCCCCCCCATAATTGCACCCTTGGGAGACGCCTACTCTGTCTACCCCTATATCTGGCCCTGCCTTATCAAGGGTCGGACTGGCGCAGTCGGGGCCTACCGGGTTGTGAACCTCGGGGGCCCCGTGCGCATGCGCAAAAACTAGTGCGCATGCGCGAACGTCAGGCCCAACGCGCGCATGCATGAACGTCAGGCCCAAGGCACGCATGCACGAACGTCAGGCCCAACACGCGCATGCGCAAATGTCAGGCCCAACGCGCGCATGCGCCAATGGCGATTAAACAGCGCCTATCAACTTTTATTTCCGTTCGGCGGCCAATCTAGGACCGGGACTGGGCCTCGTCCACTCGCGTACATGCAAATTTTGTGGGGTTAAAGTGACTATAGAGGAAGCTAACTTTATAGTTACACCACTGTTTAATCCAGTCTGTAGGAATCTTAGACACATGGAATATATACAGGGCTGTGGGGACGGAAGAGTGAGCCCCCATGTTAAAATTACTAGGGATTCACCAAATCCAGGATTCAGTTTTTAGGCCAAATCCTAGCACTTTTTGCAGGATTCAGATGAACAGCATCGAAATCATTGGGGTAATGTAATGTCATAAAGGGAAAAAAATGCATAGAGGAAGTTATAAGTAGTGGGAGAGAAGAAACAAGGAGAAGGGGATAGAAGGGAAGGAGGGTTGAAGACATGCCCATTGGTAACAACTGTACAAAAAGAGAGCAGCTAACATTCAATAATAATGAATCAACATATAGGCATTACAGTAAACCTCATGTAAGAAATGTTGTTTCTAAAATGTTATTATGGAATTTGGTATTTGGACCAATACAAAATAGATTTGATGCATCTCTATTAAAAAATCCCATAAAGAAAGATGCCCAAATAGCAACTGTTGGACCTCAACTCCCACCATCCTTCCAGCCTGCCCTTATATCATAAAGCACAAGAAAGGGCTTTTGCATTGTCTTTTGCAAGCAGATGCTCTGCTGTTCTGTTTTCCCTAATGGCAGAAATACTGTACATATCCTAAAAATTCCATTGCCCCACTGCCCTACAAATGCCTTTTTTGTGCCATGCCGGTGTCCCTAATTAGAATAATAGTGTGAAATATCCAAGGCCAAACTGTGCATACTGTGCTCAGCATTTGACTTACACAGTGCAATGCTATTAGCATGCGAGCCACTTCCTTAAGGGAAATGTTACAATGAATTACTACCTTATTTATACCTCCTGTCATTCCTAAGTGACATACACTATCAGGAAATTCAGCTGGCACATGATGCCAGGGGAAAGTTGATGTCAAGTTTAGCCGGGTGTTGTATACTTAAGCTCACTTGTCAGATATAAGGTTACCCAAGAGGGACAGTAAGGGGCAGATTCACTAAGGGTCGAATTTCGAAGTTAAAAATACTTCGAAATTCGACCCTCGAATTGAAATCCTTCGACTTTGAATATCGAAGTCGAAGGATTTAGCGCTAAACATTCGAATCGAACGATTCGAAGGATTTTAATCAAACGATCGAAGGAAAATCCTTCGATCAAAAAAAGCTTAGCAAGCCTATGGGGACCTTCCCCATAGGCTAACATTGACTTCGGTAGGTTTTATCTGCCGAAGTAGGGGGTCGAAGTTTTTTTTAAAGGGCAAGTACTTCGACTATCGAATGGTCGAATAGTCGAACGATTTTTACTTCGAATCGTTCGATTTCGTTCGACTTCGATCGAATTCGAACGAATTTAACCAATTCGATGGTCGAAGTACCCAAAAAAACTTCGAAATTCGAAGTTTTTTTTATTCTAACCCTTCACCCGAATTTAGTGAATCGGCCCCCTAGTGTGCTGTGGAGAAGGCACTGCAGATTTCTACAGGACCATGAACTGCTTCTCAGTTGCAGGAAGGAGTCCAAAGACCAGCTGTTGAGCAAAACCAAGTGGAAAACTATGACCTATAGGAAAGTATGAATGGCATGTCTGCACTAGGAAGCCTACAGACAGCCTGATAGTATTAACGTCAAGGAACAGATGCTAAATTAGTGGGAATAATTTAGTTTGAAACTCACACCCATAGAGGCATTCCCATTAAGATGACAGATCAATATGATATAAATAACACTTTATTTTGTTGTTTTAAAACTGTAATCCTGTGAATATAAACCTGTTGTCTGAAGGGTATTTATATTGCTTTGTCTAAAGATCCGCTGTCTGCTGCATTTGCCAGTTGCTTTGAGGACCTGGAGTAAAATAAAACTCCAAATAGGCTGTATTTCTCAATATAAAGAAATGGAATAATGTACCCCATAATCAGTGCCAGATTTAGTGGGCGCATCCCCGCGAGAAACGAGTGATGGGGAGCCGTGCTCCCCAGTACTCCCGGGAAAGCGGCTGGGTGGCATGCTGCCCCTAATATTTTGCAACCCTAGGCACGGGCCTTTGTGGCTTCACCACAAATCCGGCCCATAATGTAAAATATAAGGATATTAAAAGTAACCAAGTAATTCCATGACCATAGAAAGGAACAAAGTTGAAGTTCCCCTATATTTTACAGTAGGAGATACATTATTTGTATATAATTGTGTATTACAAGTATGGGGTCCATTATCCGGAAACCCATTATCCAGTAAGCTCCAAATTACGGAATGGCCATCTCCTGTAGACTTCATTTTTAAATAATTCACATTTTAAAAAATGATTTCCTTTTTCTCTGTAGTAATAAAAGAGATCCTTGTACTTGATCCTAACTAGGATATAATTAATCCTTATTGGAAGCAAAACAATCCTATAGGGTTTATTTAATGTTTAAATGATTTTTTTTAGCAGACTTTGGATGGATATCCAAGTTACAGAATGATCTCTTATCCATAAAAAAATCAGATCCTGAGCATTCTAGATAACATGTACCATACCTGTTTATTGTAATAGGCAGACATGAGGACTGTGCAAAGGTCACCTCCACCTGCATATGGCAGCCTTAGGCAATCCTGAAACAGCAAGGCTGATGCTGTGTGACTGTGTAAGGAAAGATGGGAGAGAGGAAGGTAAGGCAATAAGGCATGTAGAACATGCACAGATCTGACACCAGGGAGAGAGCTACCCCCTGGGATAGCAGGTTATTAACAAGGTAAACCTACACCAACTGCAGGTTCCACTTTGTTTACCAGTGAGTGCCTGTGATGGAAGCACTTCACTCTCCTTTCAATTTAGGCCCCTTAGGATCCTGTTCCAATAGGCCTTCACTTTAGCCATTTCAGTTCTAAGGAAATTTAGGGATTTAGCAAAGAATTTATTAGTCAGGCCCCTCTGTGAGCAGAGTAGGTTAGAGCCCCACATTCCACAGCCCCTTAGGGTCAGTCACCTCTCCATACTGTAGTTACTGGCCCAGTTCTACCCAAGAGGAGAGTCAACACTATATGCAAGACACTGCAATCCCTGGGAATATCGATGGATAGCCACTAACGGATTTGATAACATAATGTACTACATTTTATGGATGTAATGCTACGAACTACAGATAAGTGCGTACCAATGTAAAGTCTGCATTCACTCTTATTGTTTCATATTATAGAAGAGTGCTTTTCTGACCACATTTCCAACAGGAAATTCTGTATATTTATAATAAGAGTGAATGCCGAAGTCTCTGTTTTTACTAAAACAAGTAAATTGGAACCACAAAATAAAAAATACAAATAATGTCAGAAAAGAACTGAGAAATCCAGTAACCCAATTGATTAACCCCTGTGTTACACCACAAATTATCTGAAATATGCCATCTAAGCACTGGGCACAATAGGAAAATTTGCTGAAGTGAATCAGGGTTTGGCTGCTTGTTGAAAATACAGGCTGTAATTTTTCTTTTATGGTTTTTGAATTAGCCTTCAGTCTTCCTCTTTCTAACCAGCAACTCAAAATGCTTTCTGGTCATCAGGGTCAAAGGGTTAAAGCATGATGGGAGCTGTAGTCCAGCTATTTCTCCAGGTCTCTAGCACCATCATAAAACCAAAAATACATATTTATTTCTGTATGTAAGTATTTATGTAATGGGACTTAGTTCATTTGGGCTGTTGAATACTAGAAATCATTTACTTACCCTAGACACAAATTCAAGAGCACTAAGGGGGCAAGAGGGAGAAGAGATGTATCCCTGGGCAATGAAGTAGCCTACATCAGGGCCTTTAGTGCTCATATAAAAAAGCACCTCCATCCAGTATCTGGCTGTCCTCTGCACCTAGCACTGGACTTGTACTCAGCACCCTGCAGTGCAGATAAAGGAACCCCACTATGACATGCCAGAATTTCATGATATACTATTTTTGCAGTTCGTGTTGTTGCAGTTAGGCATTGGATCAGGAGAGGGAGCTCTATTGCTGAGTGACAAATGTGGGTAGTACAAGAGGTTATAAAAACATTTCCATTAAGCTTTCTTGTGGAAGAGATTTGCTAAATTGATTGTAAAAATAGCACATAGGAAATGCAATAAACCAAAACCAGGCGTATCACGTAGCCAAATATACTTTATTAGGAATATAACTTTAAATCTTAAATTCCAGGAACAAGGAGGGGTAACAATTTTAAAACATATGTTGGTCTTGTCCACAAATGCATTTGCCTGGAATTTACAGATATGTAAGTTGTTTCCATGAACATAACTTGCTGGGGAGTGCTTTTACATGTAGATCAACTCCAACAGTATTTTATGCTTCCAGACATGTTGTAGCCAGTAATGTTATCAGCATTTTATCATTTAGAGCTCCCAGAGCCAGAACTAGGGGTAGCCAGAAGAGACACCTGCCTAGGACACAACAATTGTTCTGCCTACCCCTAGTTTGTAGTCACTTCCATCTACTGCTTTGCCCTCCCCTCTGCAGATTTCCCCTCCCTGGCTGCCTCTGTTTTCCCACTCCGGCCCTTCCCTCTGTCATTGCCCCCCCTCAACGTCACGGTGCACTCACACGCATGGTGGGAGCAAGTTTGCCGGCTGGGTTTCCTAGGGTCCGCTTGGCTTGGCCAGACCCCGAGGGCTCCTGCTATGCTCTGAATGAAACACCTGCTGAGCGAAATGAGGGATAAAAAAATTGTTATTTTCCCAGACAGCTGGCATTTTTAAACTGACTGCCAGGAAAATTTCCAGGAGGGCCAATTAAACAACTGATTTCCTGGACTTAAACTGTATATGATAACTAGATGTAAATAGACCTGGGAGATGATTCATAGGAAATTATGATTAGTAACATGTATTTATAAAGCCCAAACATATTTCACAGCACTGTACAATACATTGGTGTATTCATTGACCATACAGATTTCGTACAAAAACACAACCAATACAAAGTAAACAGACCCTTTTCAACAGAACGTACAAACTAAAAGGAGAAGGAGATATGAGACATCTGGTGTGGGTATGAGTAAAGGTGGCCATACACGGGCCGATAAAAGCTGCCGACAGACTGCTTATTGTCCCATGTATGGGGGCCCCCGACGGGCTTCCCTGATCGAGATCTGGCCCAAAGTCGTCCAGATCTCGATCGGATGGATTTAAAAATCCCGTCGGATCTCGGCCGCATCTGTTCGTTGATGCGGTCCCGCAATCCGACTGCCCGTTTGCAAATGCTAGGATCCGATCGTTGGGCCCTAGGGCCCACGATCGGATCTGCCCGATATTGCCCACCTCAAGGTGGGCATATCGGAGGGAGATCCGCTCGTTTGGCGACATCGCCAAATGAGCGGATCTATCCATGTATGGCCACCTGGAGATCAGGAGTCATCAAAATGGCATTGAACTTTTGTATTTAGCAAGTGGTAGTAGCATATAGTTAATATTAAAGGTGAGATGAGGGTACATTTGGTGGTTTCAGAAAAGAAAGGCTGAGAAACTCCCAGTTGAAACAACCAAAAGCGTTACTGCTCATAACCTTTTGGTCTGTATTGGTTTGTTTATTATGAATTGATGACAAAGTGTTGCCCTATGTTTTTCAGACTTTTTCCACTACCCTTGAGGTCAATAATTTGTTCTGGGTCCCCCAGGTTCTCACCATTCCTGAATTTCATGCTGAGGTTTTAGAAGTAACTATAAAAGACTGATTTTAAGGCTGAGAAATGTCCTTCAACCACCAGAAAGATGCCTCCACCCTACACCTGTCTGCCACTTATATATTCTGTTGCCGTCTTCTTTAGATAGATGGTTCTGTCACGGTCAGCACCCTAAATCCAGAACCAATGCTAAGCACCCTGTTCTCAGCTCTTGCTTCTGCCTTTAACAACCGCCTTTCACCTTGGGAGGTGCCCTCAGCTAATCGGATGCCAAGGGAGGAGCCGTCGGCTAACCTAAGAGAGGTGCCAAGTGAAGGGTTCTGGACAAGCAAAGGGGCACGACGGTAATGCAAAGTCTTTTGGGCAGAAGGTCAGAGTACAAAGCGTAGACAGAAAGCGTAGTCAAATCAGACCTGTTCGGGGCAGGCAGAAAAGAAACTTAGTCAGACAGGCGGGGGTCAAAGCCGGGAGATCAATCAAGAATGGTCAAGACAGGCTCGGTTCGGAATACAGATATCAAAATAATCGGTGAATAGTGCCTCCTGGTCATCAGCAATTCAAGGTGAGAGAGAAATGTGATTTAGAATCATAAATGCCGACTCAACAATCTCAGGATGGAAATGCTTTTATGAGCCCTTAAATCTAAATCTTCCATAGCAGTATAGTTTAGCAACGTTTGGACTGGATTTTAAAAGTGACACTTTTCTCCAGCATAATGTATAACATGTATAACATTAGCAAGAAGGGGCAGACAGCAATAGGTAGGTATGGGTGTTATTAAAACTATCTCCTGTGCTTATATCCTTTAAATATTTGAAGAATAAGTTGCTTTAACATATTTCCTTGATTACATTACATTTTCCCAAACTTTACAATATTTTTCCTGGTCCCCTGAAAAGGTATAACAGGGTTTCTACTGTATATGAATATATGAGTA
Organism: Xenopus petersii; assembly: GCA_038501925.1. Lineage (NCBI taxonomy): Eukaryota > Metazoa > Chordata > Amphibia > Anura > Pipidae > Xenopus > Xenopus petersii. The sequence continues at coordinate 38,136,659 of CM076683.1, forward strand.
TAATAATATGGAGCTGAATGGAATTTCAGAAGAGTAATCCATTGTTACAACTAGCCTGGGGGTAAAATTGTACCTGTGTCATTTAAAATGGAGACATTGGTGCATCATTATAGCAATTCTACTGTAGATGTACAATACTCACACAAAAAGGGAATCCAGTAATGTGGGTTTTGTACATTTGAAATAGGGAGTATGAAATCTCCTCACCATAAATGGAAGGAGCACATATAAAAATGCATGTATTTTACCTTCCATTATTATGTTTAATTTAATTTGATCGGTCCTTATAGTATATCTCTTATATAGACACCAGTAGGTTTACTGTGTAACTAGAAGTGCATAGCACATGGAGGGTTAACAATAACTTTGGTGTGAGGCACATTCCCAGTATGGAGCAAGTGATTAATTAAAGGCAGGAGTGCATTTCACTAATAGTATTTAGACAGATTATTTGTCCTTCCCATACTGCCCAGTGATCCTTCTCTTGCTCGCAGGAATTGCAAATGCAATCACAAAGCAGCAAGCTTGCATCTGCCGGTTTATTAGGGGCTGGATGTGTGCCAGGCATCAATACATAAATGAAAAGAGGAGGAGGGCTCGGAAGAGGGTGTGTAGTTGAGTATTTGCAAATATTCTTTGGCAGAACTGTGAGCAAATAGAGGTCAGTGGATTCTCCCTGCTTGGTTTCATTACTTTGGATATTCTCTTTCTCCCCCATAATGGATTCTGCAGACAGCCAAGATTTCATTTTTAGAAGGTTGTCAGGATCCGTTCTATTTACCTGAGATCTGCTCATCTTCTTTCCTTTGCCAGTTGTACCATAAACTAGCCACAGATCAGAACAGTCAATAATAAGCCATAGGTCAGTGTCATTAGCCTAATTGAATGGATCTGTGGGGAACAGCACAATCACTTTATATAATTACTCCTGGGAAATGCTGTCACTAGCTTGGCTTCTTTGCTCAGACAAAAACCAGCCTGCCTTGTACTTGGGGAGATGCAGTAATATCAGAGCATCCAGATTAAAGCAGATGGAACTTCCGGTTACTTTAAAAGCACATTCATGATTGGTGATTGCATGTGCTTAGTATATAAAGGGCATACTTCCCCTGAAAAGCAAAGGTCCTAAAGTCCCCAATTTTTTTTGAGAGAACCCTTTTTATATGCATTACTTGAATTTCCCACTGGGCCCTCTATACTGCTAAGCTCCCCAGAAGTCACGGGGGTTTGACAGTCAGGATTCAGTACAGTGTTTTATGAACTGATCATTTATCTGAGCATTTCTGCTTTCATCATTGTGCCAATTAGTAAAAATGTGTTTAACACTTATCATCCCCAACATTTTTACTCCTCCAGGAATACAGCCAGGATTCCAACTGGAGGAAATAATAGTTTTTGCCCTAAACAAATTGCCACCTACTAGTGATACAACAGTTACACCAGGAAGACACTCCCAGTTCTGGCAATGTTTAGTGGAGCACATGTGCATAATGATCTCTTTTGCTGGTGTGCTTGTGATGCCACATACATGTGCATAGCTAGGGCAAGCTTTGGCACTATTCTGGGTGCCGCAACACTGACACCAGAACCAGGAGTTGCCTCCAGTCCCTCACGTGGGCTTATTTTTCCTAAGAACTTTATTGTTTTTTTGAGACTGACAGTTTTATGCTGCTAATAGCAGATTATTAGCTCAACAGTTCTCTCTGAAAATTAGCAACTAGTTAACTGACTATATAGGAAATACATAGACAGGGTAATGGCAAACAGGACGTTTGAATGTTTCCGCTGCATTCGACCATCAGCACAATGAGTACAAACTGAAAAAATAGACTAGGCTGTGTTAAGTCTAGTGTTCTCAAAAAAAATTTTTTGAAGAAAATCTTTTAGCTGATTGTTAATCTGGTCTAAAAACTTTAGGTTAGTTGGAAATTTAGGTCAACCCCATTATCCACCCTTTGCAACCAATATTGTTATGATTATTGTTTAGATGTAACCAGCACTGGTAAGGCGAGGACGAGACGAGGCTGAAATCAGCCCCTCGCCACCTGCAGTATCTTCTTCTTGTTTTGTGTTCGGAAGCATTGTGTCGGCTCCGACGTGACCATGCTCTGTGGATTTTAGCAAAGAAGTGCAAGACTAGTGATGTAACTAGATATCACTGGGCCCCACAGCAAATTATTTTTCAGGCCCCCAAAATATCTACAGGTTGGCTTGTTTTATCAATATTAAATAAACTGTATATGAATTAGGTCCTCATGGGGCCCCTATACCTCCTGGGCCCCACTGCCGCAGGGTCTGTTTCCTCTGAAGTTACGAGCTTGTGCAAGACTTTGCATTTTGCTCAGAAATTTGTGTTTCGCAGCAGTGTCGACACAAGGCTTCCGGACACAGATTTCAAATGGGGGGGGGGGTCACTGACTGTCTAAGAAACAAATGCTCCATAAGCAGGACCGCCATCAGAAATCGCAGGGCCCCATATGACAAAATTTCCTGGGCCCCCTATTGGTGGTCAGGGCACCCCATAAAAACATTTGTGGCCAGGCCCCCCCCATTTAAAAATATTGGTGGCTAGGACCCCACATGAGAAAGAAAAATTGGTGGACAAAAAATTGGTGGCCAGGCCCCCCCACACACACACATTATAAGAAAATTGGTGGCCAGGGCCCCTTAAAAGTCCAAAGTCAGCAGCTCTCAGAAAGACGGGGGCCCGGCTAATCAAGTAAGTGTGGCATGGCCGGGGCCCCCCTTACCCTCAGGCCCCCTACAACTCTCCCCCTGTCCCCCCCCTTATGGCGGCCCTGTCCATAAGGCTACAAATGTGTATTTATTGGTACTTTTCATTACTCATCTTTCTATTCAGGTCTATCCTATTCATATTCCAATCTCTTATTCAAATCATTACATGTTTGCTAGGGTCATATGGACCCTAGCAACCAGATTGCTGAAATGGCAAACTGGAGAGCTTCCTTCAGTCCCATCTTTCTAGTGCCCAGTTTCAGTAGAATTCATAAGAGGAGCTGCTTTGCCGAGTTATCTTAATCTCGTTGATACAATAATGAGCGCAAGTACATGTTACATTCAATATTCACATTGTATTAAGAGGTTTAATGTTCACCACAACTCGGGATATGCTTGGTGCTTAGTAAATAACAGTCCAGAGGAAAAAAAATAAAAATACAAAATAAAAAAGCTAAATAGCTCAAAACCACTATCAATTTTTAAAAAATGAAAACCAGTTGCAAATTGTCTCAGAATATCGATCTCTACATCATACTAAAAGTTAATTTAAAGGTGAACAAGCCCGTTAATATGCTAACGTTTTAAACAGGAATGTGACAATTCTCCAAACAGAAAGGTCAAACAAAGACTATACAAACTCCTTTTTATTATCTTCTGTGAATTCCAGAATCAAGACCATGCAGAAACAGAAAGTTTCATATAACATTACATACATCCATACAGTACGTACATACACATACATAAATCTATTCATTTGGTTATGGCATATAAATGTTTTGACTTGATGCACATACTCCTAAATTTAACAGGCCCCATGTGCTGTCAACTGGATAGCAAATGCATGCATGTAACATGTCAATCAGGGATTTAGAAACAAGCCCCAGAAGTGTTTTTTCCCAGTTATGTGATGACCTAGATCTCTGACTACTTAATGCATACTGCATGGTATTTCATCTACAAACCTATTGTATAAAATACTAAAAACACTAGCAATTCAATAGCATGAAGACCATAGATACTTCTGTATGTTAGAGGACAAGCAGATCTGCAGAACCGGCTCAACACATGCAAGATCTGCTCCTTTTCTCAAAGTGAAGGGCAAATATTCTCATAAATGCTGTGCAGAATACAGATTAGCAACAACCTCCTAGAGAGACATGGAAACAAGACTACACCCATCACAGAGGCCAACAGGTGGAAACAGGCTAGTATTTCATTTCAGCACTGGGTTAGAATGCTTCAGTAGAATTAGTAGGAAAGCAGAGTGTCAGACAGTTGACCAACAATTAAATAAGGTGTAATATGATTAGAATATAATTAGCATCAAAATAATAGCAATAATGTTTCTGCCTGCTTAATTATACGTTAGAATATCTACAGCAGCAGTGCAAGATACCTTTCCTAACTGTTAAAATTAATATTTCCTTTTTATCTTAGTTAAAGACTGAAAAAATGCAAGCAAAGACCTGATTGGTTGCTATAGATAAACTCACTTCTGCAACTTTGCACCTATATTAGCAAACAAAGCCCTCCAGACAGGAAGAAATGCCAAGACGAGACACCCTCTCTCTTAAAGAGACGTGTAAGTTTATCAGTCTCTCCATACCCATAATTTCACATGCTGCAAACCTTGCAAACACCATCTCACTTATTGAAATGATGTATCTTGTATCACACTTAATATCTCCCATCTGACCATAAGCACAGGCCATAATAACTCATATAATTACTCAGCAGCCTTAAAACCAAAGTGAAGCTTCCTCTATCAAATGGCATGTAGCGGCTCCTTAAGTGGCACATATATATCATAACGCTATAGCTGTATATTATTTTTGAAAATACTTCTTGTACTGCTGCTTATATAGATTTATGCAATGCTATAAATACTGTACAATGCCATGCCATTAGATGTGTGATATAGCATAGGGAAACAGTCACATAGGTGGCACAGAATATGCACTGCTGTTTTATACTCCACAGTATCTTTGGTCTGCAACTTCATCTGTATACACCTAGGCCATTTGGATATTAGGATTTCCTGCACTCCTCCATCCATACTGGAGTTGTTGCAAGTCCTTTATCATGGTTCCTTCAGTCCCATCTTTCTAGTGCCCAGATTCAGTAGAATTCATAAGAGGAGCTGCTTTGCCGAGTTATCTTAATCTCGTTGATACAATAATGAGCGCAAGTACATGTTACATTCAATATTCACATTGTATTAAGAGGTTTAATGTTCTCCACAAACACCACAACTCGGGATATGCTTGGTGCTTAGTAAATAACAGTCCAGAGGAAAAAAAATAAAAATACAAAATAAAACCTGAACAAATGTCAATTACATCTATAACAGTGCCAAGTCGAGGTAATGTTGTTTTGTAAAATAGATTATTCCTGATGAGTGAGATTCTTTTTTTTTCCCCAGCAGCCTTTGTGTGTCTCTTAAGCTTACCTTGAATAAACATTAAAAAAACAAGTTGCTGGAAAGTGCTGTTTGGCATGTTTTGTTAAGACAGGATGCAGTGGTCCTAGTTCTTCCACTCAGGCATAAGTAAAACAATTCTTAAAAAGCCATCGGCAGCAATACATTTCCAATGCTTTGGTATTTTGCCCAGTCGATTTTTCTTTTACGATAGCACCTGATGTATCTGTGACATTGCCTTTGCCTCTTTGTGTCTCCACTCCTTTTCATGTGAAATACCGACACTGTGTGGAGTCAATATAGCAGTAGGTAGTGCATCGTAAATGGCCGTATGACCTGTTGGAACAAGCAATAGAGAATGTCTATTAACAAATACGAAAACATTCTTCTTGGAAAATGCAGTAACTATTGAATAGTGAAAGACTACAATCTGCCACAGCTTACTGAACGTGCAAGTAACATATAATGTATGAATTAAACCATTTTATACACCAGCAGAAATGTTTTATGAGCTTTGTACTTCAGCCCATTCTTTCAGGCAGATTTGCCTCAGGTTGTTTACTGCCAGTTGAATGAATCAGAAGCAACTCAAAATTAAATAGATCTACAGATTCTCAACTGGATTGAAATCAGCATCTACTCTGTTCTTGAGCCACACTAGTATTGCTTTGACTTTCAATTTTGGACCATTTTCCTCCTGAAAGATGAACTTTCACCCAAGCTGAGCAGGCTGAAACAGGTTCTTTAGCAGCAGGGGTGGATTAATACACAGGCTTACCTAGGATACAGTCTAAGCGGCAAATTTACTAAAGGGCGATGTGGCTAACTCTAGCAGAAATTTGCCAGCGTGATGTCATTTCGCTACTTCCAGTGGCGGAACTACCAGGGGAGCAGGGGGTGCGAGCTGGCCAGGGCCAGTTCCGGGTGTACGGAGGGGGACGGGGGGCCCGGCTGCGCGTCCTGCGCCAGGGCCCGCCTCCTTCTAGTTACGTTTCTGGTTACTTCACCAATTTACTAACGCGTGCTGGCGTAAATTCGCTAGCCGAAGTGGACCTACTCTAGCGCTACTTCGCACCCTTACCAGGGCTGGATTTACATTGCGGGCGCCCCTAGGCCCACTGCCGTTCGCCGCCCCTGTCCCCTCCTCTTTATTCATGCAAATTTTCATGGAAATTGTATATCCAGCGCATCCCCAGTGTTTTTGAACCAATGTGGGTGTTGTTGGGCAGCATGCTGCCCCCCTAAAATCCTGCCACCCTAGGCCCAGGCCTAGGTAGCCTTTCTACAAATCCGGGCCTGACCCTTACGCCAGGCGAAGTTTCGCTATGTCGAAGGGACGTAACTACACTAATTCACTAACTTGCGGATTTTACTGAATGTTAATCTTGCACCAGACTTTCCTTCGCCACCTCAGACCAGGCGAAGTGCAATTGAAATTGAAAAGTCCCAAAAAAACGCTGGCGTCTTTTACTTTTTTAAGGGTGATAGGCTGAAAAAGATCGTACATTTTTTTGGGGGTACCCTCTTCCCCCCTACATTTCCTAACATATGGCACCTAAACTATACAGTCGGCACATGTATAAGGCAAAATAACTCTATTTTATTTTACAAAGCTTTCCCAGGCTTGTTTAGTGTAATGTATTTGCTGCTACATATACGTCCATTGTATTCGGCACCTTATGAAAATTAGGCATCGCTAGCGTAACTTCGCTTTGGTTGACTAATTAATGGTAGCACAACTTCGCTACCTTTCGCCTCCCTGAGCGCAACTTCAGATTTTAGTGAATTAGCGGCGCCCTGCCCCAGGGCCCCCCTTCTGTGCTGGGATGGGGGAGCGTTGCGCAGCATGTTTGCGCACGCGTGCAATGTTTTTGCCGCGACCGACGTCAAAGGGAGGTTGTGGCATTGAGAAGCCTCTGATGGATAAAAATTCTGGGAGGCCCATGCCCCCCGGTTCCAACGCCTATGGCAGCTGAAACTGTTTTGATGTGCTGGTGCTGTTAAACTTGAAGATCACACTCCCTGCAGGCCACGGTCATTACCACCACGAATCCAAAATGCACTCCACAGTGAAGACAGAGCTGCACCTAAAAGAATGTGCATGCCGGGAAAGCTGTATGTTGGTTGCGCTGCTTCCCTGCCTGCCTTCCTGTCTGTAACATAAAATTTACGTGCAGGTGCATAGCAGGGTATAGAGGATCAGCATGGCTCCAGCTCGAGGAACTGGCAGGAGGCAGCAACTATGGGTGACAGCAAATTGCTGGCTGACCCAGTCAGGACAGCCTGCATAGATTTTGAACTATTTTATGAAGCCATCGCAATTCGCAAGTTAACTAAAGCAAGGGCCTAGGGGCCCACCAAGGCCAGTACCCACTGGGTTTTTTCCTGGCACCCTGGCAGGCCAGTCCAACCCTGGAGTGGGGTGTCCTAGTCCCATAGCAACCTGTAATGTACATACCCTGGCAGATAAGTTCCACATGAATGAAATCCAAAGTCTTGACCATCACATTCTTCAACTCCTTCTTGTCGATAGCCGTCTCCACAAAAGGCATGCTTACATCCTAAGGAGAAGAGTAGAGTAACTAAACAATGGCAAAACAAATTTTAACAATATTCCCAAATAATATTGGAAGAGAACATGCAGGGAATGCATTCAGATCCATTTCAGGATCTATTTCTTGCCTTGTTTCGATAATAGGTGCAGAGACAGGTAAACATGTGCAAATGGTTTCCTATACCTTTGTGCATATTTCACTCTGTAATGAATCAGTACAGCACATTAGATGCTTAAACATAATCTATGATACAATAGTACCCACACCTCTGTTTTGTTTGTTTTGTTATGCTGTCCCTAAATCAAGTCTCATTTTACCTTAGTTTACTACTAATGGATATTGAGGCTGTGCCTTAAAGGCATATGTAAAGGGTTTAAAGTATTTCTTCTTACAGCAAATTTAGAAAGGCGGGACCTGAATCCTACAAATAAAGTTTCTAGAACTGAATAAGTTTGCCCTATCTCATCTGACTGTGCTGTTGGGAGTACAGGTACTTGGAAGCATGATATTATCTCTATATTTCACACATGGGTTTATACACTAAGAATCAAGAGCAGTTGTGTCCTGTGCTTATTCCACTAGTGTTCTGTCTTAATCACCATATAATCCAACAGGTAATGTAGGTGAGGGGGACAGAAGGACAAATACAGAATTATTGCTACAGTGCAACTGTATTGCAATCCACACTATATGTTTTGGGCATCGCTTGAAAAAGGAGCTGTGATGCTCAAAACATATTGGGGGAAATTTATCAACAGTGGGCAAATTTGCCCGTGGGCAGTAACCCATGGCAACCAATCAAATTTTTGCATTAATTGTTCTACTTGCAGCTGGCTTTAAAAAGCTAACCAGTTATTGTTTGCTTGATTGATTAAGGGAGTTACTCCTGAAATGCGTCAGGCGATGATGGTCAGTGACCTGTTTGGATAAACCACCTTTTTAAAAAAAATTGAGTGCCGTCTTTATATTCTTTGAGCAAATATTATTTCACTGGGAATGCTGATGGCAGAGCACCCTGAATAAAAATGGAGCTACACTAAGAAGAACATGCAGGGGGTGAGTTTCGGAGCGGCCTATATCCTTTTTTTTTTTAATTGCCCGTGAGCAAATTTGCCCAGTGTTGATAAATGAGGCCTGTTGTGGGGGTTGCAATAAAGTTGCACTGTAGCAGTAATTCTGTGTTTGTCCTCTGTCCCCCTTATCTGCATTATCTCTATTTTACGAAGGAGCTTTTTAACAACTGTGCATCTTCCATTAGTTATAAATCTGCATTTATTGAAGGTCTCCAGTATCTTGCAATAAATTGCAGAGTAATTGTTATTCTTTAGGTACAACTTGAAAATTTCACAGGGGTTAGGCTCAAAGCAAAAACAAACAAACAAACAAAAAACGTTGTCAGGCTTTGCACCTGTTTTTCTGCCCCACAATAATTAGGGTCCTATGTAGTGTATGTGCTTAAGGGTTTTGGTGAATTTACATGTGGACAAAAGAACAATAAAATGGATTTCTGTGCCACTAATACGTGTCTATACAACCTTGCTTTTAATATACATCACAAATATATCACATAAACATAGCATTCACATTGATTGGCAGTTCATCAGTTTTTCGACAGTTCAATTAACTTCTTTTAACAGTGTATTTATTTTAGGTAGGTTAAAAGCCTACCATTTATTTTGCTGTATCGATTGGCAGGTTTGAGATGAAGAAGGATAGAGGCTATTTTTCATGCAGCTGACATCTCATCAGTCAGGGTTTCTGAGAGCTATCTCATGCTCACAGCTTACCAGTCCCATTAGTAAATGCACAGAGGCCACTTATTTACAGTTTGCAGCAGATACAATTCTAGCACATGGGGAATACCCAGTAATAGAGGTATGAGCATCTACTGCTGTAACAGACACATCTGTGTCATACTATGCATATACTGCAATGTGTATTTTTATAATTTGAACAAGTTTCCTGTCCCAGCTAATCATTTAATAAGCAGAGAACTATTAAGCTTAACTATCCCTGTTCTGCAAGTTCTAACATTCACCAAACTCCATTGGAAGCTAGACTAGTAGTAGTAGGTTTCGGGTGCTACAGAGTTTGTATAATAACACATACAGTAAGCATATAAGATGGCACTTGCTAGCAACCTATTATGCATATTACCCCAATAAAATTGTAAGAATATTAAAATGTTGGATTTATGTCGCCTTATAGTCTGGTCTAACTTGTCACTTGATTTAAAGCACAGCAAAAAAGGGAAACTTGTGTTCACCATTACATTTTAAAACATCAGGCAAGATGCAATGAGGCTGTGACCACAACAAACATACAGACAAAGACAAGAGGACCCCTCAATATATTTAGGACATTTTAGAAATTTTGTGCATTAAGCTAAAAAAATGCCAGTGGCATAACTATAGAGGAAGTAGAAGTGTTGGATTAGTTGAGCACGACTGTAAAGTGGTGATTTCTTTGAACTGTAGGGGAAGCAGACCACCTCAGGTTCAGCCCTATTGTTCCCTGGGCCCCCCACAACCGCAGAATCGGCTTCCTCTACAGCTCAAATAAATCTCCTCTCCCCAGCTGCACTCTTACCTAATTCAGCATGAGCAGTAAAGGGGTGGTGGAAGGGACAGGTAGTGGCTGCTGTGCATCCAGCCCCTCAGAAGCTTTTCTTCACAGGGGGTGGGATAGGAAGGTGGTGGCACGCTGTTGTTATGCTGCTGAAAAAAGCCCTCCCCTGTAAACAAAAAGTCTATATATTACAATGTATTCAAGATGGCCAACTATGTCACTGTCATCCTTGGTCTGGCCAGTCCTACCCTCACTTTTATCGTTAGGAATTCTACTGCTTCATTATACATTTTACACAGGGACTAAGTACCTTCAACTTGTTTTCCAAGACAAAAACAAATGTTGGCCCTTTTTATTGCCCACCACTGGGATGACCTGACTGTAGCTGGGAATTATGACAGGCCCAAGTGACCACCTTATTTACTCTATATAATTTTATAAATATTTACTTATTTCTTTGTATCTCTTCCTAAACTCACAGGCATGCTGTCTGATTTGCAGATATCATCATTAGCCAATGGGAAAGACTGCCAGTCAGACATTGAGCTGTGACCCATCAGTGATGACATCCACAATGGGAACAGAACGTACGACCAGGAAAGTCATCTGAGGAATCTCTTTTTCCTTTACCAGATGACAAGGCCGACCTATACATACTTTGGAGACTAGTGAAAAAATATTTAATTGGCTCACATATGTCCAGAATTGTTAAGTAAAGAAAGGTTGTTCAACCTGCATGGCCACCCCTTCCAATCTTCCTAGCATCTATTCTATAACAGGAGCTTAGCAAAATGGCAAAATGTTTTAAAAGGCTGGAGCAGGTCCTATTTAGAAAGGTATATAAAAATTAGGTTTTTAAATTAGGGATGCACTGAATCCACTTTTTTGGATTCGGCCGAACCCCTGAATCGTTTGCAAAAGATTTGGCAGAATACCAAACCGAATCTGAATCCTAATTTGCATAGCAAATTAGGGGTGGGAATGGAAAACATTTTTTACTTCCTTTTATGACAAAACGTCACGCAATTTCACTCCCTGCCCCTAATTTGCATATGCGGATTCAGTTCAGCTAGGCAGAAGAATTCGGCCGAATGCTGCTGAAAGGCTGAATCCTGGCTGAATCCCAAACCAAACCCTGAATTGAGTGCACTCCTATTTAAAACCACTAAACACCTTCACTTTAACACAATGAAAAACCATGTAAAATGGCAATTTTTATCAAGCGACTAAGTAGCTTAATATAAAACCAGGGGCACGGGACATGGTACTATGGGTATAGTGAGTTTAACCACATCAAGAGGATAGTAACATGCCAGACTTACGTATACAGCTATCTGTGACAATCTTATTGCCGTCATCACATTCCTCCCCTGGCTGGATGATTCCATCTCCACAAGTATTGCCATAATCAATGACACCTCGGAAAGGAGTGAGCTGTAATACACAAAAATACATTTTTATATGATTTTATTTTGTTAATGTTGATAAACTGATGGAGTGTGCAATGCATGAAAATGCAGTATTTCTACATAATCAGAAGAAAAACAGATAAAAAAAACTTCCTTTTAAACTAGGGGGTGAACTTAGTGTGTACCATATTTGTAGCCTAGTATCAGTACTAGAGGAGAGGCCCCCCAGTGTTTCTCTATTAGGAGAGTCATACACTGGGCATGACTAATGTAGGTACAGGTATGAGTTCTATTATTCAGAATGCTTGGATCCTGGGTTTTTTTTGAGCTGTTATAAAGAATCAACAGCTAACTGGCCTGCCAGAGCATCAGACAATCAACCGAGGGTCACCACCCTAAAAAAATGACCATCATCCCAAATCTTCCCAGTTACACCATAGGCCTACACAAAATCTATAACCATATCTCCCAACAATTGAGAAATGAAGGGAATATTAACCCCAGATGTGTCAGTATATTAAAGGGGCTGCTCATCTTTTAAAATAACTTTTAGTATGATGTAGAGAGTTAAATTCTGAGACAATCTGCAATTGGTTTTCATTTTCTATTATTTGCAGTTTTTACGTTATTTAGGTTTTAAATCAGCAGCTCTCCAGTTTGCAATTTCAGCATTCTGGACATTAGCATCCAAATTACCCTAGCAACAATGCACTGATATGAATGAGAGACTGAAAAGTGAACAGGAAAGGGCCCAAATAGAAAGAAGAGTAATACAAAGTAGCAATAGCAATACATTGGTAGCCTTACAGAGCATTTGTTTTTTTTAGATGGGGCCAGTGACCAATGATAAGTTGCTTAGCATTAGCCATTCTATAATATACTCAACATTAACTTAATGTGAATAGCCTCTAAAATGAAATCAGCATATTAACTCCAAACATGTCAGTAAGATCACTGTAGAAATGGCCAATGACAACTCCAATAACCCCCGACATGCCAGTAAGGTCACTGCAAAAATGATCAAAAAAAATTCCATTAATTCCAGACATACCAGTAAGTTGAGTGCAGAAAGGGAGAGACTCAAATCGTTACCTTACCTACACTTGCACAAGCAGAATGCTCTTTCTCAAGTGCCATGCTGCTGGACTCTCTCTCTATATGCTTTCTGCATCTAAAGAAAAAAATCCAAGATGGCCGTGCGTTCCAAAGTGAAATGCATGGCCATCTTGATTTTTCTTCTTCAGATGCATGAAGCCGAGAGCTGGCCAAGCAATACTGGACAATCAAACCACAATCTGGGACAGTGGGATATGTGCTCAAAGCTTCAACTGTCCTGAGGAAAGCAAGACACTTGAGAGGTATTATATAGTATATAATCTGAGGTCTTATTTACTAATTCAGCACATGGTGTTAACCACTTTGTTTTTTACCCACTATGCAGATCATTAACAAAGAATTCCAGCGATATTGCATTTTATGCAAATTACATTTGCCAAACCTTTATTTGTAGCGTAAATTCCATCAGGAGCTTAATTCATTTTGTTTCTTTAATCCAGACTTCAATATTTAAATACTGGAGTTACCTGAATAGGAAGCCATCCGTTTGTGTCCTTAAAATAGAGGGATCTCATATCTTTCCGAAATGCTAAGGCATTGTCAGTATTCAGATGATCCAGTTCCTCCTGACTGTTGACCACAAATATCTTGGAAGCATAGGAAATTTTTTTTGTAAATACAGTGTTTTCTGTCAAATCCTCTTTAAGTACTCTCAGAATAAAAGTTTTGCTATCGGCTGCCAAGAGTGCAGGTACATAAACTAGTATCTGATATATAACAAGCATTGCATCAAATTTATATTCTATGTTGAATATATATATTGTACATATATATATTCTATATGCTTAGCTGGTGCACTCTTAACAATCCACAGCTGCCTGGGTGCTGGTCAACACATTAGTATGCAGTGAACAAACAAGCCGCACTCCAAGGACTTCATTATGAAAAATAAAGGTGAAGTTTTATTCTCAACGATTCGGCTCCTTAACTGGGGCCGTCTTCAGGAGAGACTCTCCTGAAGACGGCCCCAGTTAAGGAGCCAAAACGTTGAGAATAAAATTTCACCTTTATTTTTCAAAATGAAGTCCTTGGAATTTGAGGTTTAAACAATGCAGGGGCCAGTTAATCTCTGTAGTGATACACAGCAAGTAGGTTGGGGGGGGGTGCCAGTTGGACAGCCCTGTTTTAGAGTAATGGGTAGTGCACACTTAAATTTACTTTTAGCATGACGTAGACATTAATATTCTGACATATTTATAGTTATATATATTATTTGTGATTTTTTAATTATTTTGCTTTTCTTACAGTTCTACAATTGGTAATTTCAGAGGCTGCTAGGGCCCAATTTAACCTAGCAACCAGACAGTGATTTTAATGAGAGGGTCTGAGATTTTGAACCCCATTTTAAAGGCTGGAAAGATGTAAAAGAAGGAAAACTGTAAAAAATAAAAATTAAAGATAATATGAAAAGTAACTAAGAATAGGACATTATAATACCTAGTATATGTCACAGTGCATTAATATGTGTAGACTTAAGGGGACCTGTTCATGCACCAGTGTTGTCAGCGGAGCTGTGCCAACGAGGAGAGTTGAAAAATGAATAACTAGTATAAACTAGTATAAAACTAATACTAAAAACTAATGGTATAAAAAACATAATATCTGTACAGATGCACATACTGTATGTCAAAAGACATTAAAGAGCACATTACAATTATTCACTTGCTATCTGCTTGTTATCTAACACTTCAAGAACATTGATATCAATATACAAACGGATCTGGAACACATTTACAGTGATATTGTTTTGAAGCTGTTACCTGCGCAAAGTTGTGCCCGTTGAAATTTCCATTATAGTGTGGGTTAGTCACAGATTGCGGGTGTTTGCAGAGACATCTTCCTGGTGGCCCAGGAAATCCTCGGTCTCCTTTTGGTCCAACCATTAAATGCCCTGGCAAAAGAAACTCATTAATGTGCCAGATCAAATAAAGGGTCATTATGTATCTAAGCTAGAAAAAAATATGTACTGCACTAGCAACCCTGATCTGTACCCATACAGTATATGTGATAAAAGGTATTGTTTGCCTAGGTAGGGTAAAACTTAGCAACCAATAATATGCTAGATGCTCATTATATATACATACCCGTTTAGCATTTATAGCCTCATTTTTTGGTGCGTTTAGTTCTCCTTTAACCCCTTTGCATGGACAAGTTGGCATTTTATTAAGATGGTGAAGGGCTTTAAAGGTTTTTCTTTTTGTTAGTAATTTTCAGAAATGTGGTTCAGCCATCAAAACATACAGTATATTTAAATGCCATAAAACTCAGATGCAGATGGCCAAGATTCCTAGGAGCAGTGACGTAACTAGAATGTGCGGGGCTCGCCAGCAAAAAAGTCTTCAGATCACCATTCTCTCGTCGACTTTCCATCCCGTCTACATCCCGCCTCCACACTCCCACTCCCTGCCTGAACCCACCCACTCCCACAGGACTTGCGTCCTGCTTCCTTGCCGCATGTAATAGGGCAGTTGAGGAGGAGTGTTTTTTATTAGCTATAGAGGAAGCAAACCCCACAGTCCGGACCCCCCTGTTCCCTGGGCCCCCCTGCGACTGCGGGGTCTGCTTCCTCTATAGTTACGCAACTGCCTAGTAGTAGTATTTGAATGAATATTTAAATGAATGTATAACTTTATTTTACAGCACATTTACCCCCATTTAGCATTATAACTTGATGACTTTCTCTAACTTCATATTGATTTACTAACCTGGTCCTGGTGGTCCAGGAGGTCCAGAGGAACCTGGCCTACCAGGAGGGCCCATAATCCCTGTGGCTCCAGTGGCACCTTTATCCCCCTACAAGAAAGCAACAACGTTATCGGAAGTTTCCTCGTGGCATGGTCAAGTATTCAAATATTTTTTATAGTACAAGAAATTAGCGTACAAACCCCTAATAAAATGTGGCAGCTATTATAAGGTGGGACACAATGTTTGTCTCAGGTCTAGAAACCTATAGCAACAAACCACAAGTCACCATTTACTGGCCCCTAGTTTAGCATGCTATGGGTTGTTATACCTGGTACAAATTCTGCAGCATGTAATATATAGCAGTGTGTTTGTGCATCTTGTGCATTGGCATTTAGGAAACTTTTAACCAAAGCCTAGAATAACAGGGAAATCAAAATTTTCAACTTTTCACAACTTTTTGCCTGATACTGTATCTTTAAAATCACCTTTAAGGTAACTTTTATTATGTTAGAAAACGGCCAATTTTAAGCAACTTTTCAATTGGTTATAATTATTTATTTTTTATAGTTTTATAGTTATTTGTCTTTTGATTCAAATGGGTGACGCTGTCTCCTTCTAAAAAACTAAACTAACTAACTAAACTAAAGTCTCTGTAAGGCTACACATGTATTGATTGTTATTGTTACTTTTTATTGCTGATCCGTCTATTCAGACTCTCTCCTATTCATATTCCAGTCTCTTATTCAAATCAATGTATGGTTGCTAGGGTAATTTGGGCCCTAGTTACCAGATTGCTTAAAATGCGAATTGAAGAGCTGCTGAATAAAAAGCTAAATGACTCAAAAACCTTCAATAATAAAAAATGAAATCAAATTGCACATTATCTCAGAAAATCACTCTCTATATCATACTAAAAGTTATCTCAAAGGTGAACAACCCCTTTAAGACAAATATGGTTCATGGTAAACATGCCTGTCTCTGTCTGTGGCACTAACCAGCTATAAGAAGTCTTAAGGTTCCTGAAGAAGGTTCTTAAAATGGAACTGGAAGTAGCACCTTCTTTTTTAGATGCTGTTATTTATATGTGGATATGTGCATGACTGGTAATGTGCCCAGCAATGACATAATCATCCCAGGTATCATCTGCATTATACATTCTATATACAAACATTTCTATATTGTCTCAAAAGGTACACACTTAGAATTAAGTTCTTATTGTTTTCAACAGTTGCTGTCGGTAGTAAAATAATAACACATAGAGAAGGAGTAGGAAAACAAGAGAAATACAGGGTAACGCGAGAGGTAATAGAGGGAGGCTAAAATAAAAGGCATAGATGAGTTTAAAATGTGTTATCTTGCTCCAAGTCCCCTCTAGTATATATGCAGCCCCTCTAGTACAAATGCAGTCCCTCTAGTACAGAAGTAGTGCAGAAAGGAGGCTTGGGGAACAACACTACTTCTTGCAAGTACAAACATTTGCACACAAAGAGAAGTTACGCTAGCGATGTTTAATTTGCATATGGCACCAAATTCAAATTTCAATGGAGGAATATGTAGCAGCACTACAAATGCCTGGGAAACCTTCAAAACATCAAATAAAAATTTTATTTTGCCCTACACGTGCCCACTGTATAGTTCAGTTGCCATGAGTTAGGAAATGTAGGGGGGAAGGAGGGGAGCCCCAAAAAAACTTTCGATCTTTTTCAGCCTATCACCCATAATAAAGAAAAAACGCCAGCGTTTTTTGGGACTTAGAAAAAATGTGAACTTTTTTTGAAGCAATCCCTATCTACTCTAATGCGATTCGCCTGGTCTGAGGTGGCGAAGGAAGTCTAGCGTAAAATGTAGCGTTCACAACAATGTGCGTGTTAGTGAATTTGCGTAGTTACGTCCATTTCGCAAATTCGCCAGGCGTAAGGGTGCGAAGTTACACTAGCGAAGTTACGCCAGCGTCCGTTAGTGAATTTGCGAAGTAACGAAAATGCCCAACGCTAGCGAATTGACGCTAGCTACTTCAATTGACGAATTGAATTTGCCCCATTGTGCATCTGTTTTTCTTTTTTTTACTGGAGGTGCCAGGGTTTGTGAGACGCACAACCGCCAGCATACAGAGCAGCAGGGGATCTTCTGCATGCGCACGCAGTGTGAGAATGGAAGGGGGGGCCAGATGCAAATCCTGCACCCAGGCCTAGGCTACAGTAGTTACGCTGCACTCTGCACATTGCACATGCAATCGTAAATTAATGTTGCTGTTAAGTGAGCTGTGGAAACTGCTGAATTCAATATTGATAATAATATGGCCGATGAGACTCCGAATGTAAAAATCACAAATTTTTCAGAATTTATTTAACAGTCAGTATCTGAAAATCCGGCATCTCAGACCTCTCGAGGTTGCATATAAGTCAATGGGAGAAATCCCAATGATTTTTTGATGTGTGATGGGTTTCATGCAATATCCCAAAGTTTTCGGGCAAAAATCTGAGTTTTCGAATGAAAAATCAAAAAAAATCAAGAAAATCGGATGAAAAATTCGAAAGATTCATGAAAATCTGATTTTTTTCCCCACAAAGCAAATTTTTGGGAAAATGTAATAATAAATAAGCATAAAAAACCAGAGCAGATTTAATCTGAGTTTGTAGCAGAAAATATTGAGATAAATTCGGACTTTGATAAATAACCCCACCAGTCAAATGCCTTGTATTGTTGTGCTTCTAATAGATTCAGACTTTGAAGTTATATCTTTTTAATACAAACACAGGAAAAACTGAGAACCAAAATTCCACCTGCTTTACACAAATGCATCTGTTGTGATCCAGAGTAATAATTGCCAGAGTAATAATTGCCAGGGCGATGTCTAAAGATTTGCTTTCAATTCGTAAATTAGATCTTTAGCAGTAGATGTTCGCGGTTTGCGGTAATTTGGCCCATATATATTATTTTACCTTTACTCAGCACAGTGTGATACGTATGCATCACTGTTTGAAACCCTTGTATTTCCACCGTTCACTAGAACCATGTTACAACATATGCAGCTCTTAATATAAATTGTATATGATGAAAATGGATATATAACTACCAAACCCTCAGACTTCAGGTCATTTTTGGAAAGAAAACACCACACTTTTAGAGGCACATTTATCAAGGGTCAAATTTGGAATTCATGGGAGTTTTTTAAAAACTCCCATGAACTCGAAATTTGACCAATCGAAAATATATTTAAAAATATTGAATTTTGTAAACTCGGGTTAATAGGATGGACCGGAAAACTCAAATCGAATTTGATTTGAATTTTAAAAACTCGTTTCGAGTTTTGTTCTCCGAAAAAAACTTGAATGTCAGGAAGGCTGCAAACAACTCCAAATTGATCCCTGGACATCTCCCATTGACTTAAACAGCAATTTGGCAGGTGTTAGGTGGTGAATAGACAAATTCAAGTTCTTAAAGGGCCAGTGTATGATAAATCTTGAATTTTGTAAACTCGGGTTAATAGGATGGACCGGAAAACAGTGTATGATAAATCTTGAAAATCTAACTAGATTTTTTTGAAAAACTCGAATCAAATTTGATTAACTCACTTGTTGAATTTGACAGTATTGACCGTAAAAAAACTAGAAAATTCAAATTTCGAATTCAAATTTTGAATTGGACCCTTGATTAGTCTGCCCCTTATTGTATGAGAATTAACCAATTTGATTATGCAATGAGATTATGATACTGTATTCAACACTGAGAGTGGCCTCGAAATAACACTTCCAGTCTCTTTGAACGATAAATCCCCCAATAAAACGTCTTTGCTAAGGATAATTTATATGTTGGGATTGCATGAGATGGGATGCATGGGATGGGATGCATGGGATGCATGAAATTCCAGGAAACATAAATAATCAAGGTACAACATGGGCAATTACTTCAGGATTAGTGATGGGTGAATTTGGGGCGTTTCACGAATTTCCCGAAAAATGACGAAAAGTTGGCGAAACTGCGGCCGGCATCTCATTTTTTGGACACAAAGCTGGTGTCCGTTTTTGACACCGGCATCCGTTTTTTGGACGCCAGCGCACATTCGTCTGCGAAAACGCGCCGGCGACCATCACTATTCAGGATCTGGGGCTCCTTCATATTCTTTTATTAATATACAGAGGGATGTAGACCTCTATATCTCGGGAAATATCTTCTAGCTGTACAAGTGTATTTAATGCTGCACTGCCAGAACAACTTCACAACAACGGAGCTGCTCAAGGGGGCAAATTCACTAAGCGCCGAACGCTAGCGTCAATTCGCTAGGGTTTGGCATTTTCAGTACTTCGCAAATTCACTAACGGATGCTGTCGTAATTTTGCTAGTGTAACTTCGCACCCTTACGCGTGGCGAATTTGCGCAACAAACGAAACTACGCAAATTCACTAACATGCGCATTGTTCTTAACGCTACCTTTTACGCTAGACTTCCTTCGCCACCTCAGACCAGGCGAAGTGCAATAGAGTAGATAGGGATTGCTTCAAAAAAAGTTCACATTTTTTCTAAGTCCCAAAAAACGCTGGCGTGTTTTCTATATTATGGGTGATAGGCTGAAATAGATCGAAAATTTTTTTGGGGCTCCCCTCCTTCCCCCCTACATTTCCTAACTCATGGCAACTTAACTATACAGTGGGCACATGCGTAGGGCAAAATAACATTTTTATTTGATGTTTTGAAGGTTTTCTAGGCATTTATAGTGCTGATACGTATTCCTCCATTGAAATTTGAATTTGGCGCCGTATGCAAATGAACCATCGCTAGCGAAACTTCGCTTTGCTTGGCGAATTAACGCTAGCGCAACTTCGCAAACTTACGCTACCCCTGTGTGCAACTTCGGATTTTAGTGAATTTGTGGAGCGCTGGCGAAACTACGCCTGGCGAAGTCGAAGTGATAGGCTGAAAAAGATCAGCCTATCACTTCGATTTCGCCAGGCGTAGTTTGCCAGCGCTCCGCAAATTCAGCCTATCACCCATAATATAGAAAACATGCCAGCGTTTTTTGGGAACTTTTTTTGAAGCAATCCCTATCTACTCTATTGCGCTTCGCCTGGTCTGAGGTGGCAAAGTAAGTCTAGCGTAAAAGGTAGCATTAAGAACAATGCGCATGTTAGTGAATTTGCGTAGTTTCGTTCGTTGCGCAAATTCGCCAGGTGTAAGGGTGCGAAGTTACACTAGCGAAATTACGTCAGCGTCCGTTAGTGAATTTGCGAAGTACCGAAAATGCCAAACGCTAGCGAATTGACGCTAGCATTCGGCGCTTCGGCGCTTAGTGAATTTGCCCCTTTGTGTTTCTATAAAATATTAAATGATTTCCAAATAACATTTAGGGGGTTATTTATCAAAATCCAAAATGTTCTCACTATTCTCTAAAAACTGCTCTGACCAAATACGCATGGACTTTCCCCCCTATTTATCAATACATTTTCATGAAAATTGGGGGAAAAGACTAGATAAAATCTGTAAAAAATCTGAAATTTGTCACTGAAAACTGCAGCTTTTTCTGATTTGACACCCGAAACCATGAAATATTTTGATTATTGAACAAAACCCAGCACAAGTTATCTTCAAAATGTCAACAGGACAGCTACCATTGACTTCTACATGAACTCGGCAGGTCTGAGTTGGAGTACATTTTTATTCAGACTTTTAACAGCATTGGGGTTTAATAAATCTCAAAAATTAAAGTTTTTCTTCTACTAAAAAAATTTGGTTTTTCCCCTTTAAAAGTCCAACCAGAAAAAAATCGGACTCTTATAAATAACTCCCCTGGTATCTCCAAACCGCTAAGTTACTGTTATGCCTGTTAATTCAGCTCACACTACTGGGGCAAATTTATCAACACTGGGCAAATCTGCCTGCGGGGCCTTAACCCATTGCAACCAATCAGTGATTGGCTTTGTTCAGGCAGCTGCATGTAGAACAAAAGATGCAACAATTTGATTGGTTTCCATAGGTAACTGCCCACGGGCAAATTTGCTCAGTGTTGATAAATGACCCCCAGATTTCCAGCAAGCAATGTCATAATTCAGATTGTGCCAATGTGTCGGATTCATGTATGAATCGTTAGATGTAAATATGTCCATTTATTAGTTAGGGATTCAAGAACAAAAGGTTACAGAGTTCACTTTTTTATAGACAAGATAAATCATGTTACATCAGGGGATATCTGCGTAACACAATAATGCCTTGTTTAACTAGATTAACCTGAATGCCTATGTGCAGCTTGTAAAGGAGCAGCATTCAAATATAAAACATAGTATATTAGTATATATTATTTAAGGTAATGCAAACCTTTAAACAATATGGGATCCGTTATATGGAAACCCATTATCCAGTAAGCTACAAATTATGGAAAGGATGTCTCCCATAGACTGGATTTTATCCAAATATTTAAACTTTTAAAAATGTTTCCTTTTTCTCTGTAATAATAAAACAGTACCTTGTATTTGATCCAAACTAAGATTTAATTAATCCTTATTTGAAGCAAAATCAGCCTATTGGGTTTATTTCACTTTTACTAATGTTTTAGTAGACTTAAGGTATAAAGATCCAAATTACAGAAAGATCTGTTATCTGGAAGACCCCAGGTCCCAGGCATTCTGGATAACAGGTCCCATACCTGTATAAAATTCGTCAGAGTGCACTGTTTTGCTCTTATCTAATAAAGAACTGCAACATATCTTTCCCTGTGTGAGGGAAAAGCTATGATTGGCTACCCATACCTTTATTTTATACTTTTTTTCTGGGCGAGGATAATTATGGGGGTCTCTCGTAATTTTTAAAAGTAACAATGCTTTATTTTAGCCCAAATTTAAATCAGCATGTTTTTTTATAGTTACCTACATTATGAGGATTGCTTTCTAAAATGCTATATGGCCACTTTCAGTAGATCCTTATATCTATTGGGAAATATGATCTTGGTAGTCATTTAGTACATCTAACTTACCTGGCATTTTACTGCATGCTGATCTACTTTTCTACTCCCCATGGAGGCTAAATTACAAATTTGATGGTTTGATACCATCACTTTGTGCCCAGCCCTAACCAAAGAATTGATTTTAATAAAAGGCACACATAACCTTCTTGTAATCACTAATATTTATTTCTGGATCAACGAATCACATAGTCCCAATTCCAACATTACATATGGGAAAAAACAAAGGTCAAGTTAATTTGTACCTGTTTCCCTCGTTTGCCAGGTCTTCCAGTTGGCCCTCTGTTTCCAGGGACACCAGGCTCTCCCTTTGGGCCCATTTCTCCCTAATGCAGAGATAAGAATTAGTCTAGTCATGTATTTTATTGATGTTGCTGCTCTCATTAAATACATTACTGTATGTTCTTGTATCGAATACAAATAAATCCTAAACTTGATGGGCAAATACTGTAGTACTGATCCATAAGGATATGTAAACAATTTTGTCTGTTACAGTTTTGACAGCAAAATTCGCAGTTTGGTTGGATTTTGTGGCAAACAGTGTTTTGCTTTTTGGTTAACCTGATTTAGAGAATTTCTAACCTGAGCAACTGGAGAAAAGATATCAATACAATTTTTAGCATAGCAGGAAGGAGCTTCTATAATAATGTAGGGCAATGACAATGTTATTGCAGAGCTAAAAACACTTCAATGTAATTTTGCCTTCCCATTGATGCTAACACATTTCGGACGGTTTTCACAGTTTTGAAAAATCTTTCACAAAGCAAAAAGCTCTAAGTTCACTCATCCATATTGATCTGAATCTTTATGTATGTATTATACTGTATTGCTGTATATTTTATAAGAAATGTTCCCTGCAATTTTTAAGTGTGAGAGTAAGAGCCTCTTTAAACTTGGGCAATATTGTTATGGATGTGCTCAGCTGAAAATAAATATTATCATATTCACTTTTCCATTTTTTTTACCATGGTCTATGGGAAATATAGGAAACAGGCCCAAAGAGAATGCATATGAAAAATGAAATACAATACAGTTGAAATGGTGCATTCTAAAACCCAAAGTGTGGATGTCCTTTTAATACTGTTATTATTTTATCCAAGCCAGCAAGCATGCTCTGGCATTAGACTCAGTTAGATTTGTTACGGATATGCTATTGTAGGGTTCAGCTAAAGATATTCAAACTATAACTACTATCCTTATTCAGAAATTACATTATTTGGACAGCTAACAAAATTGCTTCTGACGAGCACTGCTATATTTAGCAAAATTATTAAGAATGACAGCATAAGTAATAGAAATATATATTAGCCTCTTCTCTGTGTCCTGCCAAAAGCCTATAAACCGTAGACTGGAAGAAGCATGCTGTGAGAGTGTATAGCAATGGGAATCTGTGTAATATAATAATGGTAACCTTGGTACTGATAGAACTGCTCTTCAGCACTGCATGCCACATACTTGCACCATTGTTTAGCTTGTGCCTGGTCCCATTTGTACAGATGTTTTGGGTCATATGTTGAGGCTTATTTATTAAAGGTCGGATTTAGAGGTTTTCAAAACCGCAACTAAACTCAAAAACTCCAAAACCACGATTGTCATTAGATTTATTAAAAGTTCAGATTATAAAGAGTACAAACAAGAAAAAGGGCTGAACAATCCGAAAAAAATCAGAATATCGTGAAAACCTCTAAAAATTTGAGTTTTTCAGATAATTTGTATTGAAGAAAATCTGAAAACCTATAATACTCTTAGGGGGAATGTAATAAAAATCGCTAACGGAAAAACTATTCGCAATGCGAAAAGTTATGCCTTTGCGCGAACAAATTTTGCTTTGTGCGAATTTAATATAGCTTTTGGGAGCCCGGAAACTGTTTAGCGACCACTTCCGACAGTGAAAGACCGTTTGCGAATTTTATAGTTTGTGCCAATGCGCAGTCAATCTAATAAAACTTCTTACTGAAAAAGTCGTTATGTTTGCTCCAAAAGATTACGACACCTTTAAGCACTTCTTATGAGTGCGCAATTAAAATTCGCAATGCAATAACAGTTTAAGGAACAATATTACATTGCGAGATGTGGATTTTTAGTCTTATTGGTGCGAATTGTTTTGCTCTTTGCGACTTTTATTACATTCCCCTGATATTGGTTTTAAAATGGTCCAATAGGATCAGCACATCTCCCATTGACGTCTACAGCACCTCAACAGCTTTTACTTGGCAAAGTTTGGCATTCAAAGCTTTCATGGTTTTTACACTTAAAGTGCATGTAAAGGAAAATAAAATAAAATCCCATTTTTACTTCTTTAATGAAAAAGAAACCTATCTCCAATATACTTTAACTAAAAAATGTGTACCGTTTTTATAAGAAACCTGACTGTATGCAGTGAAATTTCCCCTTCATTTACTGCTATGGATAGGAATTGTCAGACGGTCCCTAACTGCTGAGCAGGGAAACAATCATACTTATGAACAGCAGGGGGAGACCACCGCCTTACTTCCCAGCCATGTAGAACTCAAGCAGCTTTGTTTATGACGATCCCTAAGCAGCCCAGACCACACTGAGCATGTGCACAGTCTTAGTCTTGCAAAGATGTTTAACAAAGTTACAATATGGTGACCCCTTGTAGCCAACTTTGAAAGCATAAATTATTTGTTTGATTAGGTTTGTGGTGCAGTAAGTTAATGTTTATATTTAGTATCCAAAACACAGCATTTCTAGCCTTATTCTATTTAAGACTTTACATGTCCTTTAATAAATCTTAAAATTTTGAGCTTTTTAGAAATATAGGAAAACCACAAATTTTTCGTGATTCATGGATAAAAATCCGATTTCCATTGTTAGTAAATGGACCCCTTAGCATTCTGCTATAAAGAACATTAACTCATACAATGAACACAAACATACAGTATATTTTATACAATCACAAACCTTTTCGTAATTATCCAGGGATGGATTTTCATTATGGGACACCTTCTTGCTCCCACCTCAATATAATATGCTATTAGTGTACAGATAATTATAAATATGTGTTGTAGATCTGACAGTTTTTTTTAATCTTCCACTCCCTGGTTCACAGTGCGGCACTGATTATAGTGGCTCCTTCAGCAGTGCATCTGTAGGCTAGTTGTGGTCAGCGGGACAACGGAGTATAAGGGCATCCTGACACCAATAACTTTCCACTTTAGGCCTGCATACAATTTTCTACACTAAAGGGTCATTTTGCAAATAAAGCAAAAGAAAGGGGAAGGGTTGTTACTTTGGTGATGTTTCCTTGAGATTGCATCTGTTTGTGGTGCACCTGTATATGGCAATTTTTCCCATTACTGGTATTGGTACAGACACCATTTCATTAACAGTTTAAATGACATACCTTCCCTTACAGATAATACCTGTTTATAGACCTCTCAAGTTCTCTGATGAAATTCTCATTGATCTTCCTGGATTTGAGCCTTTCCTTATATATTCCCTATATTGTCATGGTTTTCCCTTCCTGATGAGTCATTCTCACTTCTTTTCTTCTAAATTACAATAGTATACATCACTATGCCTCTGGTTTTATTCTCCAGCTATCGTCAAACATAGCTCCAACCAGTTTGCTCAACCTATAGTCCCTCATTTTTATGGCTTTCTCCCTGCAGCCTTTAGTGAAAGCCTTTATCTCTTATTAAGAGTAATTTTACATATGTACCTATGAAGTAGTGGTTGTGGGCTAAAATAAAAGGAAAAGCAGTACTGCAACTAAGGGTGGGAGGTATGAACCCTCATTTTTGGGGTACAAGACTAATTGCTGTCTAACCAGAATAGCTCAGATCCCTGAGTATAGCTTTGAAGCCCTGACAAGTCTTTTTTTACTTAACAGGTAGTAACTAGTGATATGAAAAATATTTTGCCAACTTTTGCCATGAAAATAACACCCATAGACTCCAATGGGTAAAAAAGATAGAAGGTGTAATTTACAACATGGTGGGCAGGGTGCAAAGTACACACCAAAGTGCAGCCTTAGCGCTCTTGCAATTCTGTCCAGGGTTTTTGTAAATGATGCCTATGTTTAAAAAATATTTTTCCTTGACTCTCAAAGAAGATTCTTCATATCATATCTGTCAAACATGTACTGTATTTGCCTAGATGACCTAGGATCATATTTCTAAAAGAAAGAAAACTCTGTACAGCATTGTCTTTTGATAAATCTGTCCCACAATGTGTTAGAATGACCTGAACTTTATGATAGTGTTGTGAAATGAATTAGCCTGCTTGCTTTATCTATACAATATACAGTTTCATGTTTATAAATATTTGAAATATTCAGCTACTATAATCAAGGAAACAGTACTTACTTTTTGTCCTAGCATTCCCGGAAATCCCTGAAAAAGAAAGAATTACAAGGATTACCATAGAGGCTTTATGCAGCTAGTTTTATTGGCAACTTAAATATGCAATATGCAATATTGTATTTTCTTTTTCTATGACTACCACTCATTGATATTATAATAATCTCATCTGATCTTTTTCCAGCCACTGAAAAATATTTCAGGGGTGGAACTACTGGTGGTGCCCGCTGGCACCTTGCATGCCTGCAAATCCAGTCTGATATTCACTTCTAGAGGGGGCTGGCTACATGTGCTGCACCCAGGCCCTGCCAGTGATAGTTCTCTTACTGTTTTGTTGAGCCCTTGCAGCCTGGGTATAGCTGGGTATAGCTGTGATCTCAACCTTGTGCAGGAGGTGACTTAGGAGCAAATTGCAGAGCAGGTGGGTGCAAGTAAGACATGTACATACTGCCTGCCATAGAGTGCTGCCATAGAGTACCAGCATGTGCAATGTGTAAGATGCCCAGTCCTTACCGCTGGCAGTTGGCCAATATCAGGACAGAGCACTGACTGTACCTCAAATCATATTTTTAATCCACTGTGAGGGCAGAGGGCAGCAATGCGTCAGATGCAAGTGATAGATAAATGAGCACCAGTGGGTGCAATTTTGTGCCTATTACTGCTCAAACACTTGAGTCTAGTGCACTGGTAAATGATCCTTCAATTCTTTTGGTTGCCAGGATCAGTAAATCCAGCAACCAGATAAAATTGTAGGTAACAATGTTATTCCTAACAAACTGCTTTAATGTTAGCTAAGCAGGCAATAGTACTGGAATATTACGTGAAGACTGTTTATCATATGATTAATGGTCTAAATACCATGCAAGGATAATGATATGCTCATCATTTGTAAATCGTCAAGCATAATTTCAGTTCTGATATAAGTGAGTTACCCTAACCGAATAAGATATACTCTGGAAAGACAAATGCAGAATCCAAACACTTACTTTGTCTATTGATAATATCTTGTGTTTAAAGCCCCACCCTAACGCAACACATACACCCAGTGCTGAAACCATAAGGTATTTAGAATAGAAAATAGAATTAAAATGCATTTCCTGAACTGAATAATAAACATTATGCTAATCTTTATCTATCAATGTTATGCTACTTCAGCTACATGGCAGCAGTTTAAAATCATCTATATCCTGTAATGCAGCATCAATATGTGTGTGCATTATCCATACACTGAGTATCTTTGTACTGCGATCACAATATTTCAGGTGATATTGTATCCAGTACATCTCAAGTGTTGTACACAACAGTGGCAATTAGCAAGGAAAATAAAAAAATAAATGAATCAGTCATTCTATTTATGGTGAGGGAGAATATTTTAAATACATTACACCTGTCTGACTTAATACCTATCTGATAGTTGCTGTGGAAACTAAAGGTCATTGTTCTTAGCAATGCTGTACATGGACAGAGAATGAACAAAAATATTTAGGGGGTTATTTACTAAACCTCAAATTTATCTTGACTTTTGGGGCAAAAATTAGAATTTTTCAGGGAAAATTTATTACAACCCGATGCTGCAAAAAACTTGAATCTAAAAATCTGCCATCTCAGACCTGTCGTGGTACTGTATAAGATCAATGGGAGAGGGACTAATCTCAAATTGAAGATTTGCACTGTTTAACCCAATTTGAAGTTTTGCACTGAGTTTAGCCCTAAAATAAAAAAATGTGATAGAAAAAATTGAGAGATTCTGTAAAAATGTCTGGCTTGAATTTATTTGTTTTTTTCCCAAACTGATTAATTTTTAGTTTATATATATATATATATATATATATATATATATATATATATATATATATATATATATATATATATATATATATATATATATATATATATAGTTTTTTTTTTATTAAGAAATAAGATCAAATTGGGCATGGGAGTTTGGTTGTGTTTTTTTTTTATTATGAAATATGAGATCAATTTGAGTTTAGTAAATACTGTACGCCCCGTAGTGGTAATCAGTGTATTCTCAAATTAGACTAAAGTAATAGTACCACTGATTGACACAGTATAACTGGAGTCAGTTTTCCTCAAGGTTTGTTCTGCTGGTTTAGAACATTGTTTTAGGATTCAGAGCCAGTAGCGCAGAGAATATAAACAGCCAGACTTGTATTTTTTCTATCAGAAATAACTTGAAAGTTATATGTATATGGAAAAAGGGACACTTTCATTAACTACACAGTTCCCTTTTAATGACTTAAATAGGTAGTTATTCCCTTTACCAGTTATTGACAGCAGCTCTGATTTTGACACACAATTATGTAGAGACTAAGGATATGCAGGGTATTGTCTTTGCAGAGGGGTTGGTACAGACTGAGTATCTGTGTAGTTAGTAATCAATGTACTCTTGTACTCTAGATATAGCTATATAAGATGGTTCCAATCATCTTAATTTTTTAATGCTTAATTCACATACAATACACCATTATGTTACGAGTTTGCATGCTATACAAATAATGCATGGATGAGATTTAATGGATAGCTTTTCATTAAATAATTGCTGCTATTATATGAATGCATTTTTATATTGTCTCTGTCTTCCTGGAAATGCAAAGCAATGTAACAGCATTTCCCAGAACAAGTTAATATCGTTGATGCTTCCATGTGAAGAGGTAGTAAACCTTCAGCTCTTTATTAAATTGAATCCCCAGCATCCCCCACAAGAAATATGTTTGTCAGCCAGCTTTTAGAGTTTTGTAGGGCAACAATGGGAGTAGCATGTCTGTCCCTTATCTGTAACATGTAACTACAGAATAACCTATAGTTATTATACTTACACACTACAAACTGAATGTAAACAGGGACAAATCTGTTCGTAAGGGGTTGAACTTGATGGACTTTGTCTTTTTTCAACCCAATTTAACTATGTAACTATATGTAAGTCTGTAAAGCAGTTTGCTGAACCATGCATAATGATGTGTTATACTGTATGTGCTGTACCAAAGTTATAAAATTGTATTTCTTTGTATTGTCTTTCTATTAGTTCCCTGCTTTCTGAAGCCTATATATTGCTCCTTCTGTTGACAGATACATTGCTGAAAAAGAACAGAGGCATTTTATATCAATGAATTAAGGATTTCCATGTTTAAGGATCTTCAACAGACATGCTATCAATAATTACATTTTCAGTATTTTGATTCCTAGTTATTAAGGTGTTTGCTCCTTTCATTGAAACCAAAATGATGAGCTATTGAGAATCATTTATTATCGCTTGGCAAATTTACCTCTGGGTTGGCCTTAATTATGTTCTTAACCTTAACTATAGGTTCTATGGCGAACACCAATAAGGCAGGTGACTATGGGCAACACAGCCTGGTAAGTGTTGGCTACAATGTTTTATGCAAAATATCTCCATGTAGATAACAATGACCTAGTCTTTAAGTGCTGCTTCAGTAGCTTAGCCCTGGCACAGGAACATTTCCATTTGAAAAATACAGTTTGATAGACATGAACAACTATTGTGCAGTACATACCAGTTCACCTCTGGGGCCCATTTCACCCTTATCTCCTTTCATTCCCTAGGAAAGCAAATAATTATACAATTAGATAGCTGATACATAAACACTGCCATAAGCAAAAGGGACAATATAATGGACAGTTAAGGAATTTATTCTACAACAAGCACCAGAACAACCTTTCTACAACAAGCACCAGAACAACCTTTGGATATCTATCCTGACCTTTATTTCAAAGCAGTTTGCTTTTTCCAGTGTTAAGGGTATTTGCACACAGGGTGATTTGTCGCCCCCACATTTTAATCTGAGCAACCACGGGAGAGAAATCACCCCCGAAATGCTTTCCCACTGACAATAAAGTAAACTGTTGATGAGAAAACATATGCATTCTAGAACATCAATACATTCTAGAACATACATTACTATGTGCCCCTTTGAAAAACAAACCCCTTTTAGTTCTATATAAAAAAAATAGCTGTACAGTTAGGATTATTATTACTCAACTAATTATGCTATAGTATAGTTTATGAACCATTGTTTCCCTTTATTGACACCAGCTTTTAGAAACACATTTGCCTAATGAAATGTGTGTAAGAAATTAATGAAAAGGCATGAGAAACGAATATGAGAGGAATATGTGCTTGAAATGTTAGTGATGAGTTAAAAACAATATACAGTGCGAGGAAAGACTAACAAAGTCAATTATATCAGCTTTTGTTACAATATAACAGATGGCTAATTGATTTATCTCATTAACTCAAGGAAATTAGCTAAAAGTGAATTATATAAAGGGAACTTAGATGTAGACCTCACTAGATTGGTGACCATACACGGATAGTTTACCCATCTCTTTGGGCCTCTGTCAATATGTGTGTGCTTGTTAATGTAGCACTACCAAGAACTGGTTTGCTTGAGTACTGTAGTGAAACAATACTACATGTGTTTGTTACATGTTTAGTTAGGATCTCCATACGTTATGTCTACAAGAAAGGCAATTAAACATTAAATGGCCCAATAGGCTGGTTTTGCTTCCATTAAGGATTAATTATATCTTAGTTTGGATGAAGTACAAGGTACAGTTTTATTATTACAGAGAAAAAGGAAATAATGTTTTCAAATGTTGATTATTTTGATGAAATGGATTCTATAAGAGATAGCCATTCTGTAATTCTTAGCTTTCTGGATAACAATTAATAGGCTCAAGCACTAACCTCTTCTCCTTTAGCGCCAGGAAAATCCTTAAAGAAAATGGCAGACAAATTACCTAAATGTGCAGCATGGACAAAATAGTACTTTTTACTATCTATAATGCCAGGCATAGGAAGTAGGTAGTAAAGCAGAACAAGTAATAGCTGCATATAGCATTAGATGCCAGTATCCTGATAAATACATTTATTTAAATATTTGTTGTTTCTGTGTTTGGCTGGGACTAGGTTTTGAGTTTGAACCAACAACAAATCAAAGGCTGATCATCAATTTGTACTTCTAGCAGGTTAAAAGAGTTAAAGGGTTGAACTTGGTGAGCATGTGTCATTTTTCAACCTAACTTACTATGTTACTATATTACTATGTATGTAGTGGGTTAGGTAATGATCGACCTGGGAAAAATTACATTTACAGTAAATTTCAAAATCGTAGTTGGCCAAACAGAGTTGCCTTGTATAAGACATATTGCACCTGTGTTGGGGGAAGTAAGGAGGATAAACCCTTTTTTAATCCTTCAGAGACAGGAATAGCACCTTATTTTGCTTATCTTTATTGCCTTCTTTAATGTTTGGTAAAATATGGTCACATCAGATTTGCTTAATGTTGCTAGTAGACATTTTAAAAGTAGACATTTTCCCAACAGTGGTGCATCTGCACTTTAAAGTGAACTATGTGAAGCAGTTATAAACATATGCTATTTTTTGCAATTGTAGTTTTAGGTGATTTAAGGCTGAAATCACTTTCCTGCCTAGGGACCCATTTAGTCTAGATATTGAGAAAAAATAAGGAAGATAAAAAGGACAAGGTGGAGGATCTAAATATAAGGTTAGATAAGGGGGTGTGACAAATTTAAAAAAAAATTGAAGAGAAGGTATGTGGAGAGTAGGGTAATGTAGAGGGAATAAAATTTAAAAATAAGGGGAAGGTGAAAAAAGGCATCATAGTGAGAGGATGAGTACAAATTAAGTTGCGAGGGTGACAGACGAAAAGTGGTGATTTGAGCAAGGCAGTAGTAATGGCATAGTAAAAGGAAAGAAGGATAATGTGGTTGAGGAAAGAGATAAAATACAATGCTGGAAGGGACATCTACGTATATAGCAGTTGCCGCAATTCAGAAATGGTAAAAGAACATTTTGTATTTGCAAGGGTATGTGCAATCAGTAGTATTGATTTGATGCCCCCCTTCCTTTCTGGCATGTCTCTCATTTCCATAATATTCTTGTTATACAGTATATTAGACTCAGTGTTATAATATTTCTGCAAACAATTGTTTGCCCATTACATTTACTTGGTAGCTTTCACAATTATTTTAAAACCAATTTTCAATAAAAACTGTAAATACCAGCACTAAATGAGAATTTTGTCATTGTAAGTGTGCTTTTAGCAGAATTGCTAAGTAAGCTGCAGAGTGTTAAACCTAAGGATTTATTGCCAGACTGCCTTCAATAAATAGCTATAATATTGTCTGGTGGCTGTGGGTTGGCCTGGAATACAGTAGGTGCTGCCAAGAACAAATACCATGTAAATGGGGAAACTGTCCCTTCGAACAAACCTCAGGGCCCATTGGTCCTCTGGAGCCCGGCACTCCCAGTATTGCTGAATCACCTTTTTCTCCCTGCAGGAAGTAATAAAATTGGCATCAACTTACTTATCAAATTACAGAAGTATCATTATGTCCCAACAGAAATTCATCAGCACCGGCCAGTCAGTCAATGCAATACCATTACTTGTCTCCACAATGGAACCCATAACAACTTTTTCTTCTAGGTTCCAAACTGGGTTTCTTCACATGATGTTTATTATGGAAACAATTTTATATAATGCAAATATTTAAAAGGTTATGTGATCTTGTAGAACAGGCCAATAATGGCTCAGTTAAATAAATTAAGCTGAACGCACTGCTTACCTTCTGTCCCATTGGTCCTGCAGGGCCTATAGGCCCAGGCATTCCAGGAACACCAGGTGGGCCAGTCCTACCCTGTGCAGGGATAACACAAACAAGACATAATGAAATATTTTTTTGCCTACACAATATAATCCAGAGACAACACATTACAGGCATTTGGGATATTTAAGAGCATTTCAAATTGCTTCCCAAAAAGGGATCATGGATTCCCATGATTTGGTCCTGACATACAAGCAGATTGTATTTAGAAACATTTGAAATAAATTGTTTGCAATTCATTTGCTGATCAAAACTCAGGGGAAACAATTTAATGATCACGCACATACTGTATCACACACTGTACCATATACTGTATATACTTGCTGAAAATGGGTTGCCTCATATCAAAATGCAAGGTTATATAGAAAAAACAGTGTTTAGTCTTCCTACTGTATATCAGAGACATCAAACTGGCAGCTGTGCAGCTGTTAAACACTACCTCCTTTTTTCCAACATTGGTTTAATGCATGGAACATTCTTTTTGCTACTTTTTGCCCATTTCTTTAATTAGAGAATATGAAAATAAAACCATATTCTA
The DNA here is from genome assembly GCA_038501925.1 of Xenopus petersii. Classification (NCBI taxonomy): domain Eukaryota; kingdom Metazoa; phylum Chordata; class Amphibia; order Anura; family Pipidae; genus Xenopus; species Xenopus petersii. The sequence continues at coordinate 38,170,631 of CM076683.1, forward strand.
CATCTTGATCTCAAAGAGAAAAGTCAAACAAAGCAGCATTTGTTAACAGATTAAATGGTTAACCTGGAGTTGTACTAACAGTCTTACAAATTGGAATGATGCTACAGGCATAGCTGATACTTTATTCCCCATACAACAAGCAGAAGAAAAAGACCAGGTAGATAGTTTAAAATAACCTGTAGTAGGTTAGGTTGGGTTGGGTTGTCTGGGTTTACATAAGGACACTACTAAATAAAGGATTAGTTTAGAATCGGGCCATTGAAGCAGAAGCTGGAAATCCAGGAACAGTTTCCATTTAAGTAGAGCTATAATCTAATAACTCAATATGAAGTGACCAGGTGAAATTGCAGTCGGATTTTATAATATAGAAGACGTGAAAGTCTTTTTTTACAAAAACAGAAGCTCCTTTTCTGTGAGCACTTTTATAGAATCTGTCCTGCAGCTATATAAATGATGTTTCCTATGTTCTAAATGAGCGCACTTCCGACTCAGGGGATGTGTATGACGTATCACTGTGCTCTCCCATGGGATTAAATGCACAGCATGTGAAGGACCTGGGCTATTTGCAGATGGCTGGTATGGGGTTTACCATGTGAATGCCTAGACTTCAAACAAACTTGCAGAGCTTGCACAAAGTATTTTTATGGAAGGCTAAAGCACAACATGTCTTGTTTAGTGGTGCCATACTGTCTTGGACATACTGTAGTATGAGCACAAATGCACGTGAGGAGACAAAAAACCCAAACCAGTGCAATTCTTATATAAAACCATAGTCCAGACCTCACTTGCCTTGCAAGACTATGATTTATTGGAAGCAAACATTAAGGGGCACATTTACTATGGGTCGAATATCGATGATTAATTAACCCTCGATATTCGACCATCGAAGTTTCTTTGACTTCAAATATCGAAGTCGAAGGATTCACTGCAATTCGTTCGATCAAAGGAAAAATTCGAACGATTCGAAGGATTTTACTACATCAAACGATTTTCCTTCGATCACAAATAGCTAGGAAAGAAGGACATTCCCCATAGGCTAACATTGGTGCTCGGTAGGTTTTAGGTGGCGAAGTAGGTGGTCGAAGTTTTTTTTAAAGAGACAGTACTTTGACTATCGAATCGATTGATTTTTAGTTTGAATCGTTCGATTCGAAGTCAAAGTCGTAGTTGAAGGTCGAAGTAGCCAATTCGATGGTTGAAGTAGCCAAAAAAAAACGTTGAAATTCGAAGTTTTTTTCCTTCTAATCCTTCACTTGAGTAAGTAAATGTGCCCCTAAATATCCACAAATGCTGATGTATTATCATGGCAGCATACTTAATTGACCCAAAATCCAGAATGAAATGAACAAGATATCACCTCTTCAACAAAGGATTTCTACAAATTATAAGCCTTAGTCACCGCATGTTTTAAACATTGAAAACCTTGGATCACATTGCTGCCCTCCTATGAAAAGAATCACATACTACAGAAGCAATTTCTTCATACATACAAAAATATTTATTGAAATAAAAGCGCTTAAAAGTAGAGGTGGGTAAGAGGAACACGTATTAAGATTTACTGTACCTTTCTTCCTGGCCTGCCAATTTCACCCTGCAGAAGAAGATACAACTTAGTACCATTTATATGAATACATCATGGCTATTTAGTCTTACACAAGTCTTTATATTGTGGAACAGGATTAGAGGCTGCTGTAGCTGGAGGATTTACAAATTATATCATCTCTGTGTTGATTAAATTCAAACCATTGCAGCCAGATATATGCAGGAGTATAAATCAAAGGCTGTGGATGAGATCACCTGCCAAGAGGTTCATAAATAATGGAATATGTGTATTGCATTGCTTGGCTCTTCACTGGATATTCCTGATCTTTAGTAAACCTCAGTACAGATACTGTGCTACAAAGCAGAGCAAGCGGCAATGTATTAGAAAATTCAAGATTTTAACCAGATAGGGTAAAGCACAAAGGGTTGACCTACTTTCTCTCCTTTTGTTCCTGGTGACCCTGGAGCACCATGAGGGCCCTAGTAACAAAAAAAAAAAATATAAATTAAGCTTAATTTTCAAGAATACAAAGGCATAAGAAATCTATGATTGTGAGGTTTATGCTTGCGTCTGATATACTCCTTAATATTGTTTTATGGGCACTGTTATTCATATCATATGCTATTTGGGAAATAAGATCACTAAGCCGTCCTTGCAAACAAACTTGTGGATATCTAATATGAGGGCAGACAGAAAGTGACCAATAGGCTATTATGATACTAAGCTCTATAGTTAGTATAGGTATGGGTATATAGAATTTAATTAAAAGTAGGGAGGGGTGTATGTATGGATGCTGGGTTTTCATTTGGAGAGGTTGAACTTGATGGACTTTGTCTTTTTTCAACCCAATTTAACTATGTAACTATGTAACTAATATGGGCAAACAGATTATAGGAAGACATTTATTATGAAGTATAGGTTAGTATTATCTCTTATTTATATATCATCAACACATTTATGCAGCTATAGTAAGTTTCACAAGAAGCCAGCTAATCTGCCTGTATGGTTTTGGAGTGTGGGAGGAAATTCCTTGCAGGTAGTTACCAGAACGGAATTGAATTTAGGGCCCCAGCGCTACCATTTTTCCCCCCCCATTAAATAGAAATCACTTTACTCCTTGTGAATACAATACGAAATTAGATGCAATTGTCTTTAGCGTGTATAATGCATATTTGTGTTTGAAGGCAAAAGACAAAAGAAGGACAAGGAGGGTGTCCTAAAGATGGTTGATGAAAAGTGAGAAATAGAAGTATAATAGTGAATTATTTGGCACTGAAGAAGAATGTTCTGCTGCCAGCGTTCTTCCTGAGTAGCTTTGGTATGTGTATTCTAGGAAATGTACACGGGCAACCAATCACCAAGTAATTAAAACCAATCTGGAGTACATCACAGCAATAAACACATTTATTCAGTTATTGCAATACTGATTATGTTGGCAATAATATACAAACCTGTGGGCCAGGAGGTCCCTCTGGTCCTTGCGGGCCTGGCACACATGATAGAACTGTAGGATTATTCACTGGATTAAACACTGGAGGCTGCTTAAACATAAGATAAACAAAAAAACATAGTGACAGTATACTCATGAGACATCATCATAACATTGATGTATTATCTGAAATCTATGTACAATAGATACATAAGATAACAAAGTGCTAACAGGAGTTACAACTTAGAACCTGGGATGCAAAGCATCTGATCTGTAGCTGTAACAAAATGCCAGATAATGCTATGGAAGACATACACCTTGTATGTCATTGCCTGAAAAGACCACACGCTTGTTTCTTAGTTGAAGCTTTAAGCTTAAAGCATATGATATAAGTGCCTATGCCAGGTCCTTGTGCCTGTGTCAACAGCTACAGTATATACCTAGTCATCACAATACGTGGACTTAGTTAAAAAAGTGTGCCTGTGAAGTTATGCCTTCTCGGTGGTTGCCAAAATCCCCTTGCAATAGAAAATCTAAAAAGAAAACTAACTGTAGGTGATGAAAAAAATACAGTTCTATGAACAACACTACATGAGGTTTAAAAACAAATATTTGCATGCCCCACAAATATGTAAATTTTTTCCATTGTTTTAACAACTCAAACCCTGCTTTCCCCATAAAGAATTCTGTTGTCTTAAGCACAGTAACTGCCAATATTATGCATACTGCAGTGCTAGCACAGCTCTTTCTATACCTGCTGCATGTACAGAAATGAACGTACATTTAATGAAATGCAGGAGCTTCTATTAGCTGTATTGGTTCTAACCTTCAGTGGCAAGCTCCCCTAAGTAAATGTTTTGAGGGATTTAATTGTTTCCATTGAAGAATTACTTATTCAGAAAGTGTTGCTTAGAGTTACCAAGACTTTTAATATTAACAGGAAATTTCTTATTTACACCATTTAACTATATGATTCTCCGAAATTAATAAATTGTAGAAAGAAAATAATCTACCCTGTAGATCTACATGCTGTAATACTGACCTGCCAAACTGCAGCCACATACATGTGAATGCATTGCAGCATTCATCCTGCTCAACCTTAGTTACTGTATGTTTTTCATCTACTGTCTGGCAGACAGGGAGCAGATGAGAAACATGCCCCACTGTTTGTCAGTAGAGCATACACAGGGTGACAGAGCATAATGTCACATACTGAGGTAGAAATAAAGATGCAATGGCTTCCATTAAACAAAACAAAAAATACCATGTCATGTTGAGGTTACACAATGCTTCAGATCTAAAAATAGCCATTATAATCAAGAGACAAAACAACAGCAAGCTACATGTACTGTATATAAACCCTTTCCATTCTATTCTAACAGGCTCTGAAGGATGCTACAATTTCTTCCAGCCTGTGACTTCTTGCATGAACAGAGTTCAGTCAATTACCTGAAACTATAAGGGAGCTTGGAATCTGAATCTGTTAAGGGAAAGTCTTTCCATGCATATGACCATGGTGGTCATCAGCTGTTGACTTAGATATGCTTTCAAAGCTACTTTTCTCTACAGATGGGGTTTGATGAAGCATTTCTCTCTGTCAAAAGTAGAATGATTTTATCATTTTAATCAGAAGGGCCTTACTTCCAAAATAAAATCATGTGCTATATCCTATGGTTCCGTTGTTGAGATTTCTCTTTTCATCATGGAGGATATTTCCTGAATGCCAATAGTGGAATTTATTTTTCTGTTGGTGATCCCAATTCCTCATAGTCCTCTACTATCAAGTTATTTCTGGTATGGGTTCCAGAATTTATTTCTATGCCTTTCCATGTTAACTAAAACAATTTCCCCAATCATGTCACCTAAAGATTATTCAGAGCAAGATGAGCGAATTTATGCACAACTGGATGCTTCAGGAGATATATGGGCTAATTCATGTGCATAAACATAATTAAAACCACACAAAAATGGATGGGAAAAGTTACTTCAGTCACCAAGCACCATTGATTCTAAGTGGACCATGGAGCTACCGCCAACCTGAAGGTGGTGGTAATTTCGTGTTACCACTCTAGGTTACATCAAAATGGAAAGTAGAATTGCTCCTAAATTATTAAGATATTATTAAATTGTCCCATAGTGCCCCCTAGTTCTCTATAGAAGTTGCTGGAAAAACATTATTACACATGGAAAACAATTCATCAATTAGAATTCTACTGATCAAAATCTTAATTATAGCTTTAAAGGAAAACTATATCCCCAAAATGAATACTTAAGCAACAGATAGTTTATATCAAATTGAATGACATATTAAAGAATCTTACCAAACTGGAATATATATTTACATAAATATTGCCCTTTTACATCTCTTGCCTTGAACCACCATTTCGTGACTCTATCTGTGCTGCCTCAGAGATCACCTGACCAGAAATACTACAACACTAACTGTAACAGGAAGAAGTGAGGAAGCAAAAGGCAGAACTCTGTCTGTTAATTGGCTCATGTGACCTAACATGTGGTTTGTATGTGTGCACAGTGAATCTTACGATCTCAGGGGGCGGCCCTTATTTTTTAAAATGGCAATTTTCTATTTATGATTACCCAATGGCACATACTACTAAAAAAGTATATTATTATGATAATGGTTCATTTACATGAAGCAGGGTTTTACACATGAGCTGTTTTACTCAGTATCTTTTAATAGAGACCTACATTGTTTGGGGGGTATAGTTTTCCTTTAAGAGAATGCTCCAGATTGCTGATTACCTACACTATTGCTGGCATCTTGCTTTTATCAAATATATCTCAATTCCAAAAAAAAAAAAAAATTTGCTTCCCCAATTGTGTATGTTTTCATGCATAGAATGCAATTGCAATGTTTGCAAATTTGCTGCATTAAAGGTAAAAAGAATCTTCAACCACCTGTTATACAGTATATGTGCAAAAGGTATATCGGACCCTTGGTTGGTCTTTCAAATGCTATTTGCAGATTGATGTTAAGGTCCTTATTCTGGAATGTTCTATGATACCAGACATCTGATAGTCTTTTTTCTGCAAGCTTAGAAGGTAGTGAAGAAGAACATATCTCAAGTCAAGATACTTACAAAAGGCTATCACAGTCTAAACATTCCCATTCTTAAAAAAATTGCTATGTAAGTGTCTAGTGGAATAACTTCTATGAAAGAGAGACATATACTGTCTTGTAAACTCACCCAGTTTCGTTCTCTGAAGAATGGCAGAGGAGGGAATAATGGTGGTGGTGGAGGAGACAGGATACAGCATAATTTGTTACTGCCTCGTTTCTTCTGCTCAAAGGAAGCCAATGCTGCCAAGACAAATGCTCAGATGTGTATTGGTGTAAAATGTGCACATGCTAAGACAGAAATCATCATAAAATATTTAAAACATTTGAACTAAAAAAGTCTGAAAAGCAATGGTCTACATAGAAAAATAGGTCACAGAAATAGTGGGCACAATAAAATGATAGGTTAAGGATTTATCTCATTGCTGATTGAGGGGTATTACTGATCAGTACAAAAACTTGGAAAAAAATTAAAAGCAACTGAAAATTGCCTACTACTACTCTCCATTATACTAAAAGTCAACCTTTACAGAGAATGACTGCTTTAATCTCATGTCTATGTAGCAACAGCCACACTACCCTAGATGTTTATTAAAATTATTATTTAAATTCCCAATTTATTACAGTTACATTTATTACAGTGTATTGAAGAATATTTTTGTGAAATGCACTTTTTTATAAATGTATGCAAAATTGTCTCTGTTTATGACTTGGAATTGACAAAATCATCGATTCAGTCATCCCTAGTAGTAATAGGTGCAATTTGTTTGCTCTGGGTCTAGGATAAGTCAATGGGAGAAGTCCCAATGATTTTTTGATGTGCTGTGCTCTGGGTTGTGGGCAATATCCCAAAATTTTTGGTGTTTTCGGGTGAAAATTACGAAAAAAAAATCTTGAAAATCGCTGAAAAAGTCCCAAAATTTTTTTGAAAATCTGATTTTTTTCCCCGCAAAGCAAATGTTCTGGAAAATGTAATAATAAATAAGCGTAAAAAATCTGAGCAGATTTGATCGAAGTTTGTAGCAGAAAATATTGAGATAAATCCGGATTATTTTAGATAAAAAAAATTGAGATAAATTCGGATAATTTGATAAATAACTCCCTAAGTATTGCACGAAACCCAGCAAAATATCATTTGGACTTCTCCCATTGACTTATATGCAACCTCGGCAGGTCTGAGATGCTGGATTTTCTGATTCAGACTTTTCCATCCTCGGGCTTTAATAAATTCCAAAAAAAATTGTGATTTTATCATAAAAAAAAAAAATCACAAAGTTTTCATGATTTTTGCATTCGGAGTTTAGTAAATGACCCCCTTTGTAACCCACTAACAGCCGAAGGCTGGCTGGGAGATGTAGTGCAATTACAAATGGAATATTGCAAAAAAATAATATGAGGTCAATATATGTGCTGAAGCCCTTCCCATGTAACAGGGAAAGCATCCTGCATGAACTACCAATATACATTCATCAAATGGAACAGTATCATCACTCTTGATTCCAAAGCCTTAGCAGAAAATGCATTAGCAAAACAAAAGTGAGAATAAATAACTGAACTGTCACAGACATTTTATATGAATCCAACCTAATTCTGGGGCTGTTCTTTGAAATGAACATTAGATTATATTAGTCCAAACTGAAATGGCTTTGTTTTTCTATTCTCAGCTGTTATTTATTTAACTGGTGGTTTGAATGCTGTGGTTATAGACCCAAAAACTGTTTTTTGCACAAACATTCTAAGCAACTTTCCAGTATATATTAATTCAAGAAGGTCAGGGGTTTTAAAAATATATTTATCCTAAATGCAGAAAGCTGTATTTGTTTATCCTTTTCTTTTTCGTGGTTCTGTCTCTTTAAACAATGCAGCAGAAATCAGTTCTCCTTCAGGTCAGGTCAGCTGCTGAAAACCCAAAAATAATATAATGCCTTATGAAAGAAATGGTAACTTTAAACTTTTCAGTATATATTTAATACACACTATCAGTGGTTTTAAGGTTATTTGTTAATGTAGTTGCTATTGAAAGCAGTATCTGCCCCTTGTAGTCTGCCTCTTGTTATCCCCTGCCTACATCTTACCAGCAGTTATGTGCAAGGTTAGCTGTAGCATTGCTAATAAAGGGAAAACATATTTAATCTTACTATTAGATTATTATTATTAGATTATTTTCTATACAGTTTCAGTAAAACCTGGAGAAATGTCCCCATATCTTTCCACATCCTCACACAAGAGCTACAGTTTCTGCATCAACCAAACATTATATAGTACAGCATGGATTATACATCATCGGTGTAAAGTCTGAATGGTTGGCCAACTGACAAGCATTCAAATAAAATGTGAAATGAGTAGCATTATTACAAATGGAGAATACAAGTCCCACTGCAATTCATCTTTCATTATAAATTAAATCATAAATATAAGATGAACTCTATAAGCCAGTGGCTAAAAATCAAGCGAGTGGCTTCACTGATAATGAACAATATAAACATACTTGGACCTGGAGCATTGCCCAATAAGTGACATTATACAATGGCTGTACAGTTGCAGAGGAGCATTATACTGTATTTATTCCACTGAATGTACATAAATTCACTTGTAATGCACACATTATATTCAGTTTGTACAGATTGTTATTACAAACATTGAAATAAATCTATTGCACATAATGAAGCTGAATGTGAAGTCCTAGAGCTCAGATTATATTTTGCTGTTTCACTTCCCAAACCTCCATCTTTCTATTTGGGAACCAAAATAGCATCGCTAGGGACTAAAATAGAAGCAACACACTGCAATTGTAAATGACACTTGCTACGTGTCATTTAAGTTCAGCGAGATTGAAACCTTTATCAAGTGACCCCCTCCTAGAGATATCCTGGCAGTAAGCACACACACAATATCTATTATTCACACCAGGTGATATTTGCCTGCAAATAGCTACTACACGGTTCAAGTAAGAAACAAATAGGGATTGTGGCCAATAATTACAACTCGTGGTTCTTGACCTTTTCCTAAACAAATTTTATCCTAGTTTATACGTTTCATTTCTTTACACTGTAATTGTAGAATGCAATGGCACTAGGTCACATTCCCTAGTCTTTCTATACATTTTCTTTCTATGCTTTGTTCAGTATTAGTTCAGTGAGCAAGACGTGTGCCGAACATACTTTAGCCTATTGTTTTTCTTACAAAAAACTGAAACATTTATGTTTTCAGCTTCATTCTTGAATAGTAGTATGAAAGCAATGCTTTTTAACTGTACCAAACTGCAGCACAATCCTGCAGTAACAAAATAAAAAACATAATTTATAAAGTTCGCGCAACGCATATTTATTCACAAATGGTTGTTCTGCACATGCTTTTTCCTTAACGCTAATATTTTGCACTGCTCTGCCCGTCTTTCCAGTTTTTGCAAATTTGCATGTGAACAATTTTTCGCAAATGTCTCGCAAATGAGACGGACGGATGTTTGCCTGAGTGCTCCCACTGTGCGAGTTTGTTGTGTGTGAAAATAGCGATGACAGTAACTTAAATTCGCAATTTGCGAAACTATTTTGTGAATATTTTCTTCTCCGCCACCAGTTGTGGCATAATTCAAATTAGACAAGAAGTTGCACACGCACACCTGACCTCTCCAATTAGTTACGTACGGTGCCTGGGGTATAGGAGGACGGCCCCTCCACGATTAACTGAACAAAAGTAACTCCATCACACGTAACATGCTCAAGGGATTACTCCCGTGTTTAATGTCAATCCAACAGAAATACAAATACCATTCAAACCAATTCAAATACCATTTGCAATTTTTGATATATTTAAAAAGCTCTTATATACATGCGCATTGCGAGAAAAATTCAAATTCTTATTCAGCTTTATAAATGTAACCATGTGCATGGCAAATATATTCACTGTGCAAACCAATCTACCCTGCGCAAATTTTATAAATGAGCCCCACCAAATTGACACTGTCAACCTTTAACAGGAAAAAGAAAATATTCACATATATATCAGCATCAGAAAAGTACAAAGGTGATACTATACATGCCACATTTCATTACAACCAACACCTCTTTCAAACAAATCTCCTTAAAAATAAATGCACATCAGACAGGCAGTACATTCTAAAGAAGTGTACTGGTATCATGTTTACATCACCGTATGTAATTGCAAACAAGGCCAGGAAACCACATGTTAACACATGAGATGGAAACTGTCACTTAACAAATAAAATGAAAAGTCATTAAAATATTTGCATAAATGGCCAGTATACCCTATCACAGTTGCTCCCAGTTTAGGGGAATGCATATACCGTCATTCTATTTTCCTGCTAGTAGTAAACTTATTCATCTGTAGCTTTTTTCAACTGCATACACCTTAAAACTATTACAAATGAAGGGTATAAAAAACAGATTGACAATTACATCACACACAAAAAAGGAGTAAAATTCAATTCAATTACACTGCCTTTCTGGGAATCAAATTTTTAATGCAAATAAGGGATTCTCAAACACTGTGTAACACCACCCTCCCCTCTGCATTAAAGCTATTACAAGGGGTGCTGAGGCAATATACACTTGATTTTCTATAAAGGCCTAATTCCACTATTATGTTCAATGTAATGCTGGTCATAAACCTAGCAATACAGTCATCTTTAATGAGGGTCGTAACCCTGGTCAATATCTATACATTTCAAATTTAAACTGCTGATGCACCATAGTGCGACAGCCTATCTTTGCTTCTTGCTGTTTTTGTTATCAGGATGAGTGAACTGAGCAATAGAAATGCAGCCATATTCCGTATGGCCCTTTGTACAGTATCCATTCATTCAGCAAAATAATCATTTGTTGACAAAGTATTATTATCCAGATGATTGCTTTAAAGAGAACTATATAAATTACAGTTGACAAAAAATGTAACACTATCTATTTTATCTCGCTACTGAGCCTTTAGGAGTATCTAGAGCAGTGGCTTGTGAACAACATGTTGCTCCAGATAAATAAAACAGATGTACTTTTTAATCATGGTTGTATTGGACCCCAACTCTTTTTACAACTGAATGTGGCTCATGGTTAAAAAAGGTTGAGGACCTCAGATCTAGATACTAGTGCGCTTTAACACTCATCAGTATCATTTATGCCCAACTCCATCCAACCCATCAATTATCAGTCCATTCAATTATTGCAAGGCTTGTCACTGGTAATGTGTTATCTACCAAAGCCTGCAGGGTTATGATAGACCAGGGAAGACAATCCAAATATATTACCTGTCAGTTTTCTAAAAGGCCTCTTGGATTCCAATATCCATATTGTAAAGAGGGTGAAATCCTTAAATTGAGCTTAGAATGCGTTGTACAGTTCTAGGCATATGTGATCTGTCAACCAACTGCAATTGTTTCAGAATATAATTCTCTACATCATACTAAAAGGCAATTCCCCCTTTCAATATTACTGTGTTTAAGCAAATCATCTTGATATGAAACAAGAAATAATAACAGATATATTAATATTCTTAACATACCTAACCAGAATCTTTGCCTGACTTTACACATACTGTACATCATTGCTTCTGCAACTGGTTACAACTGGATGCAGGAATCCCTTTCATTCCTGGGGAATTATATTGATAGATAAATAGGCCTTTACCCAGCACAGCCCAGCTGCCGCCATGTTCCTCCCAAACATTCACTTACTTCAACTAAATCAATTTCCATTACAAGATGAAACATTTTCATTTGTTTGATTAGATCTTCTGGAACACAGGGAAAATTAGTTGTAGTTTATGCCTAGGGGACATGACAGCTTTGGCATTACATTCTGCACTGCAGAAGGAAAACCAAAGATATCGCTAATGCATTTTTATTTTTTATGTTTTGGCTTTCAAAATTTATGGTAGTGCTGTGTCTTATACATAAATGGCTCATTACAATGAATATTACATTTGAGCTCTGTTATACAAAACAGAAATATACATGTTGGTATTGATTTTACTGAGAAAGTCTAATACAATTTAAGTATTTTTTTCTACAAACATGAATTATATTATGCTGTGTAATTGTGTTCTCAACTGTGTTTTGCAAAATTTGTAAGTGATTTGCTCCAATTAGATCTTTTCTAGCTTTGGTAGGTCTTCTGTTGTGTATATTGTGCTAAAAAAAGAGTCACGTATACAGTACTTTGATTTGGCTCTATACAGGCTCAACATATTACACAAGGCAGTAGGATCTGGCTATAATTTATTGGTAAACCTGAAACCCTCTGATGAAAACACAAAAAATCAAATGTATATTTTTTATTTGTGTTTTGTATCAAAGCAAAGACAAATACATTTTGCAGATATTTTATGTAAAACAAATATTTCGCATAACAAGTTTTGTGAACAGACAGTTGCTCATGCACAATACAGTCCACATTAGATATTGAAAACACCTTGTTTTTATACATATTGCACACAGGGTTACAGAACACTGGCATTCAGGTCTCTAAAATTAAGCAAACAACTCTGTGATCTGCTTATAAACTGCCCATCCTGCCTCTTGTAATAGATGCTGCCCATGTACAAATCTCTTTTATTGTCAGTTTGCTTCAATGGTCCTGATACGGATTCTGCATTAATTATTTTATTAAACACCCACCTAGTCTTTAATCTTTCTTTAATTGCACAAGTGTCCTTGGGCCTTCTGTGACTTTGTTCTGTCATTCCTCAAAGCTGATTGTTCTGCCTCACCTTGTCATAAACCATGATAACCATGATAGACTTAATCATATTAAACGGTGTGTCTGTCTCTCATGCTAAGGCCAAGCAGCACTACAAGTCACACTCCCTGCTTTTTGAACAGTTTGCAGAGAGTTGTCTTCTATAATAGTTTATTCTATAATAGGCTATAACAGCTTTTAAAAAAAAACATTCACCCCCTGCACGCTGATGCTTGCTGCAGTGCTGCCTGGGAGAAAATTTAGGCAGGGCAAGGCAGGTCAGCGTGATGCACATGCATCTGCGTGCCATCTCATTCTCATATCTATACACCAGGCTGTCTTTGTTATGTTTTGGGTAGCTGAGGATGAGTAGAGTATAACAGTTCTTTATTAGCAGAGTCATGCAGGCATTACACAACAGTAACTTTCACTTTCACCTCTAAGCTACCAGGAAGTATGCACAGTATAAGTCTGGGCACAGTGACATCCACAGGCCATTTGTATAAACACCACATATTCCCCCTATAGTAGGAAAGCATTTGGGCAAATGTAATAAACAACAACAATGCATCTTAAAGCAATAATATACATTATTCACATCACATAGTACTTGGTCCATGCAGGTAGTTTTCTTATTCTCTCAAAGCTGCTACAAATTGTTCTGTGGATTTGCCATTATGTTGTCCATGTTGGCGGAACTTAAAAAAAATAAAAACTTCAGCCAGCAAAGCAAACACAGGCTGAATCAGTAGGTACCATTGGCCAGTGGCTGTGTGCCCCACTGGGATCAGCATTTGGGTCCCACTCCCAGGCACTAGCTGTGTACCTGCTAGCTAATCTGATACTTTTTAAATGTCAAGCCAGCGTCATGTGCCATTGCCTAAGCTTGAAACTGCTTGCCTATTTACACGGCAGTCAGCTTTTAAAAAAAAAAAAAAAAAAGTGGCGCGTACTGCACAGAAAAAAAGTTTTGCCCTAGAAAGGGACCCTGTGGAAAGTGTAGCCTAGGGCCCTCACATGTCCTTCATCCACCACTGAAAATGCATGATCCATGATCCAAGATCAGAGCTAGAGGTATGACTCACGATGCAGCATTACAGACTTGAGTCTCAGGTATTACAATCTGTGTACTGAACCCAAGAGAGAGTGTTCCATACACTGCTAACACACCATACATCACCTGGCATCACTGTGTAAAAAAAGCATATTTCTCAAGCTATGCAACAATCATGTAACTCTGCGTAAAAGCTGGTGTAAACAGAAACAGCCATCTGAAAATACTATTACATACTATTTTTATTATAACAAACTCTTTTCAGTTGCAAACACATTTACAATTGACTTTTAAAAACTCTAAACATTTAAATTCATGTATAAGGGAATGACATTTTTTTTAATTATGCAATTTAATTTGGAAAGTCCCATTTAAAAAATTTGGACTTGATTTTTTGTTTTTTAATTTTAGAACACACTGACAGGAAAATCCCTGAATTTACGCATACATAATAAATCAAACCACTATTAAAATTTCCCATTCTGGCTATGGGAACTGTATGCCTTGACATTTTTTTTCTATGGCTGGATCAGTAATTAGATTTCAACTTATAATATTCCAAGGGGTGATAGATGGCTTCCCCTACCACCCTACTACTATGCTCACAAATATCCACATTTATCTGCCTATATTATATTTCCCTGGACAGCATGGCCAAGATATGGTTGGATAGTATTAGGAGGAGAATATAAAAGTGATGCTCTTGGAGCATAGGACTGGGAGGGCAAGGCCCACCACTGTGGTTGCCCCCACATATCCAGGACTCGAGTTGTGGGACCCCTGAACATGTTACACCAGTGGTGTAAGCCAAACCTCTATTTTAAATCACAGTTTCTAGGCTAATTTCTCTATGCTTAGAAGTACCATGTCCTTAATGCTGTCTGGAAGATTAAATATATTGCTGAGACAGAGCATCATATATTTCTCTACTGTAAGCTAGCATTGGAATAATTTATAATACAACAACTCCATTAAAATATGCTAGATGTTAGATGAGGAATAATGCTTAGGGGCTAACTTTGAGTGAAGGATTCGAAGTAAAAAAACTTCAAATTTCGAGTAGTTTTTTGTGCTCCTCGACTATTGAATTGGCGTAAATTTGTCTGAGTAGAATGATTTGAATAGATCGAGCGCAAAAATGCTGCGACTATTCGCCATTCGATAGTCGAAGTACTGGATCGAGCGCAAAAACGCTGCGACTATTCGCCCATTCGATAGTCGAAGTACTGTCTCTTTTAAAAATACTTCGACTGCCTACTTCGCCACCTAAAACCTACCGAATTGCTTTAAAAGCCTATGGGAAAGTCCCATAGGCTTGTTTTCCAAGTTTTTGATCGAATAAAAAGGCATTCGATCGAATGAAAATCCTTCGAGCGAATATTCGATCAAGCGCCTATTCGTCTGGCGAATATTCATCAATTTGACTATTCGCCAGCACGTAAATTCGCCTGAATTGCCTATTCGATTCTATTCCCCAGTCGAATTTCGAGGGATTTAACCCCTCGAAATTTGACCCTTGATGAATTTGCCCCTTAGTGTGGCATCTCCTGTTTTAAGAGCTGGTTAGGGAACTAGAATGCTCAGAATACTGATCCCTTGCTGTACACCTAAATATAAAGGGTATGTGCCTGCCTACATTGTTTGTTGTAAAACTGTATGTGTATGAGTCATTATATATCTCTGTTAACACTCTAAGGGGTCTATTTATCATGCTGTGTAAAAAGTGGTGACAAACATTACTGGTAATGTTGCCTATCAGCAACCAATCAGCAATTAGATTTCAACAGTTTGAAAACAAAACCTTTTTACACAGCGTGATAAATAGATTCCTACATATGATGGGATACGCTATGGGACCTGTTATCTAGAATCCTCAGGACCTGGGGCTTTCCCGATAACAGATCTTTTATAAAATAAACCCAAAAGGCTGGATCTGCCTTCAATAAGGATTAATTATATTGTCGTTTGGATCACGTATAGTGTAGTTTTTTATTTTTACAGCGAAAAACGAAATCATTCTTTTAAAAACTGTGGATCAATTCGATAAAATGGAGTCTATGGGAGATGACCTTTCCGTCATTCTGAGCTTTCTGCATAAAGGGTTTTCTGGATGACAGATTCCAATACTGTATATCAACCCAAGGCATATTTAAAGCATTTGCATTTTCATTTTAAAAAAATGCATATCTAAGGCCAATAAGGAGGACAGATTGCTGTGTACTTGTATAGGACTTGAGCACTTTCATTTTAGAAATTGTTACTGTTTTCCAACTGTTGCCTTGTTTGTTTATACTGACCAGCTTCTTTTTTTAACAGACTATCACATAAAATCCTCATTCATGCTGGGGCACCATCTGCCCTAAAGGCATGCCTTATATTGTGTTCCCTCATTGGCTCTGCTGAATTGTTAATGACATGCCAAGGCATGCAGAACTGGCCGCTGACACACCATCACAGGTGTCTTTCCTACTTGGTAGCAGATCAAAACTAATAATAAACAGGCTGATCAGTAGAGACATGCATTACGCATGTAACCCTAGCCCTGTAGTTAGTGCCTTCATTCATTATTTCTCACACTCGTTTGGCCTAAATCACCCGTATTGTGCACAGTGGTCAAATAAATTTCCTTAAAAATATAAATTCAATCTGCAGGTTTTTACGGTATATTCAAATGTAAATGCCTTCACATGTTATTTCCCTTTTCATTTACAGGAGTGATTTTTTACAACAGTCATTTTAGAAACCAATTCATCATCAGACATCAACACATTCCTGGAGTTATTAGACAAATTATAAGAGAATGATTTTGCTGTCTAATTTCAATGTGGTTTAGGGAAGACCATGCATCCCTCAGATCGTCATATGTTAGGGGAGATTTATTACATGGTGTACACGGTTACCCCAGAACTTATTTAGGTCTAAAGCAGTGTAAAATAATGGTGGCAAATCTAGTATTCGCCATTTATTTTACACCGTTTTTTGCAATGTTTTTTCAGCTAATTTCATTTTACACAGCATAATAAATAGGCCCTAAAAGTTCCTTGACTGAAATAGTTAATATAGCACATGGAGTAGTACTCAGTGCCATAAAGGAGCTCTGTATTTAATGCCTAACAGCGCTCCACTTGTCTCCTGGTTATCTTTCCTTTCCCCATTTAATTAGTACCCTTTTTGCAAGAGGATACCCATGTCACACTACTTCCATGGCAGTTGTAATTTGTGGCTTCCAGAGCAGTATTTTCAGATGCAACTTTGTGCTCCATACTGGAGTTCTAAATAGTTATGCCTGACAGCATTGGACACAAGTAAGCAAAAAAAAAAATATTGGATTCTAGGGCACATTTTTGCTCTTTCTTCTCCTGTCATAAAACAGTCCTTAAAGGAGAAGGAAAGGCTAAAATTAAGTAATCTTTATCAGAAAGGTCTATATAAATACACCAATAAACCCTCATAATAATGCTGCTCTGAGTCCTCTGTCTAAAGAAACACTGCATTTCCTTCTATTTTCCTTCTATTGTGTACACATGGGCTTCTGTATCAGACTTCCTGTTTTCAGCATAAACATCCAGGGCTAGTGATTGAGCATGCTCACTCTGCCCCTCTCTCCCTCTCTTTTCCCCGCTCGCTGCTGTAATCTGAACCCAGAGCTATGAGTGAGCAGGGAGAGACTCAGGCAGGAAGTGATGTCACACCAAGCTAATATAGCAGCTGCTATCCTAAACAAACATAGAGCTTCTAGAGCTGTTTATTCAGGTATGGTAAAGTATTCTGCAGAATAAATATAGCTTGCACTATTGTGGCTAATATATTGGCAATAAACTGCCTCTGTGGCTTTCCTTCTCCTTTAAAAGCTATGGTGACTAGATCTGCAGCATTACAAGATGAAAATATCCCATAAATTCAGTAAAATATTATTAATTGTGGCTGCAATGTAATAAAAGTCACAAAGATTGAACATCCAATAACAACCAATGGCTGGGGTGCTTGACACACACATCCTAGATCTTTGCTGTTTACATTATAAATAAAGTAAATCTCACTTGATGACCATGTTTATGGTGGTCTGTACAGGTACTGTATGGGACCTGTTATCCAGAATGCTCGGGACCTGGGGTTTTCGGATAACGGATCTTTTCGTAATTTAGGTCTTCGTGCCTTATGTCTACTAGAAATTAATTTAAACATTAAATAAACCCAATTGGCTGGTTTTGCTTCCAATAAGGATTAATTATATCTTAGCTGGGATCAAGTACAAGTTACTGTTTTATTATTACAGAGAAAAAGAAAATCATTTTTAAAAATTTGGATTATTTGGATAAAATGGAGTCTATGGCGCAAATTCACTAAGCACAGAAGCTCAGACTGCTAGCGTTAATTCGCTAGCGTTCGGCATTTTCGCTACTGCGCAAATTCACTAACAAACGCTGGCGTATTTTCGCTAGTGTTACTTCGCATCCTTACGCCAGGCGAATTTTCGCTAGCGATGTAACTACGCAAATTCACTAACTTGCGCAGTGTACTGAACACTACCTTTTACGCTAGACTTCCTTCGCCACCTCAGACCTGGCGAAGCGCAATAGAGCAGATAGGGATTGTTTCCAAAAAAGTCAAATTTTTTTCGAAGTCCCAAAAAACGCTGGCGTGTTTTCTACATGATGGGTGATAGGCTGAAAAAGATTGAAAATTTTTTGGGGCTCCCCTTCCTCCCCCCTACATTTCCTGACTCATGGCAACTTACCTAGACAGTGGGCACATGTGTAGGGCAAAATAAAATTTATATTTGCTGATTTGAAGGTTTTCTAGGCATTTGTAGTGCAGATACGTGTTCCTCCATTGAAATTTGAATTTTGCGCCGTATGCAAATTAGCCTTCGCTAGCGTAACTTCGCTTTATATAGCAAATCAACGCTAGTGCAACTTCGCAACCTTACGCTACCCCTGTGAGCAACTTCGGATTCTAGTGAATTTGCGGAGCGCTGGCGAAACTATGCCTGGCGAAGTGCGGCGAAGTGCGGCGAAGTTGCGCCTGGTGCAACTTCGCATCTTAGCGAATTTGCCCCTATGAGTGACAGCCATTCCGTAATTTGGAGCTTTCTGGATATTGGGCTTCCGGATAAGGGATCCTATACCTGTAGTTAAACAGATACAAAGACACAAATTTGCTATCCCCCATTCAAAATATTAATAATAAGAGATGTATACTTAGCCCACTATATAAAAATGTAGTGCCGGTGGTTCCATAAACAAAGGCTAAACTGCGTAGGTGCCTAATGACAGTAACATGTTTATGATTATTCCATTCTAAAAATTGGTTCCTATTTTTGTTCACATTAGAGCTACAGTACCTAAATATAATAAAGCAGCATGTATCATCTAATTATCACAGACCAGACGCCCTTCTCGTACTGGCCTTTTGACACATCTTAACATACCATTTTTAGCATTTATTCCATTGCTTCACAGTTTTCTCAATCTCACAAGCACATTTCCCACAGTCCCAGTATTGTTATATTTCTATCTGTTTGACATTGTAAAGCTCATTAACGAAGTACACAGCATATCAGAATGTAATGCTGTTTTTTTCCCACAGTTGCAGACTCCCAGCAATTAGTGCTCACTGCACTTTATGAGCAACACATCAATATGGGTGCAAATAGCCCCTTTTCTTCTATGAAATGTGTCACACCGTTTTAGGGTGACGGTGTTATGTCTGGCATACTAATGCACTAATGCAGCATCAATAACAGCTTTTTTTTAATTTTTTTATATTATTTATAGTTTTTATTGGTTTTCATTTTAACAAATAAAAAATTCAATAAAATACAACATGTAATCAGCTGCTTGTGCTGGTAACTGCTTGTGCTGGTATGGGGCAGATTTATCAAAGGTCGAAGTGAAAATTCAAATTTAATATAGTCCACTAGGGAATAGTCCAAATTTGATTTGAATTTGAAAAAAATTCGAAATTTCGAATACAGAAATTTATCATGTATTATCTCTTTAAAAATTCTACTTCAAACATTCGTCATCTAAAACCTGCCGAATTGCTGCTTTAGCCAACATGGGACCTCCTAGAACCTATTTGGAGTCAATTGGTGGACTTTGAAAAATCAAAGTTTTATTATTGGAAAAACTTCTAATCTAATTCGATCGAATGCGATGTTACTTCGATTCATATGTTTTGAATTCGATTGAAAACGGACCTATTCCACCCAAAAAAAACTTTGATAAAGTTCAGTCTTTTTTAATTCGAATTTCAATGTTATGGGAGTTCAAAATAACTCACTTCGAAATTCGACCCTTGATAAATCTGCTCCTAAGTATCGTTTCATAAGATTATCCATATGTATCTACTCCAGTGATCCCCAACCAGTAGCTCATGAGCAACATGTTGCTCTCCAACCCCTTGGATGTTGCTCCCGGTGGCCTCAAAGCAGGTGCTTTTTTTGAATTCCAGGCTTTGGTTGTATAAAAACCAGGTGTACTGCCAAAAAGAGTCTCAATGTAGGTTGACAATACACATAGGAGCTACCAAATAGCCAATCACATCACTTATTTGGCTCCTCAAGAACATTTTTCATGCTTGTATTGCTCCTCAACTCCTTTTTACTTCTGAATGTTGCTCACGGGTTTAAAAGGTTGGGGATCCCGGATCTACTCACTTGTCGTGACCTCTTCAGTTTTCCTATATCAGCGCGGTATCAGTAGGTGGGGGGAGGGGAAGAAAGGGAGACTGAGAGAAATGGTGCAGAGAATATTCTGGCTTCATTTTGCATTTGCTGGGAGACACCTTATCTACCTTATCACTTAAGTAGTACCTGGGGTGTTGGTTTTGGTCCCGTATTGGATTTAATAACAGCTTTTCCATACAAGTTGCTTGGAACAATCAACGGTATCTATGGGCACTCTGAAATTACCCCCAGGTATATGTGAAAAATTGCACACATGAAAACGGGTGCAAAATGCTAGGACCATGTATAGGTGCAAGTATGCTTTAGACCTGTATAGGTATAACTTACAATTACATGTTCTACACTCTACCAGCACAGTTACCAACATTGCTAATTCTGTTCTTGATTTTCATTGGAAAATGAAAGCAAAAATCTGATTGCAATAGGAAACTGCTCCACCTTCAACCTCAAACACAACTCAAATACAGTATATTTAATTTCAGAAAGGCTTTAGATTAATAATGATGGGAAATGGGGACAAGACTGATATACTCTGCTCACATAATATAATAGCTAATAAAGTAAAGCCAGACTTAGAAGATCTAAGGAAATAATTGTTATGTGTTTATAAAGCATATGTGTCCCAAGGACTAACATGGACTAAATAACAAGGCAGAACACCAGTTCATAGAAACTCAGCCCAGGTGTGTATATAGTGAATAAAGTACCCCCTCTTGTAAATTATAAGGATCATTTAAGTTAACAAGGAGTTTCATGACCATATAAAAACACAAGGCCGAAGGCTGGAACTCCGAGGTAACTTCTAATATCCTCATATTTTGCAACTGGGGGTACTTTATTTATTATAATACACAAGTTTCAGTGAGTCATGTGACAGAAATGACATCAGAACTCACCGTTTATAACTGATGACATCAGAACTCACCGTTTATAAGGATATCATTTACAGGATATTCATGGCTTTTGTGTATTATAAAATAATAATAGTATACCCTGGGAAAGGTACATTTTTTGTTGTATCACAATACAATTTTTCCAATGTTAGGCTGCAGTATCATTTAGCAGTTATTGTCCGACAGCTGCTCAGACAGCAGCCATATCTGGAGAAGCTGTAGCACAAATAATAATATTATTAAGTTTCCTACCCAGGATAATGGGTCTTATAGAGGCTGATGGCATATTTATTAATATCTAACCAGGATCCCTTTAATACAGTAGTTCCTAGACAGGGGAGAAGTGTCTGGGGTGCAGCTGGGCTGCCATTTTAAAATGAGATGGGGAAGCCCATTTATCAATGGTCGAATTTTAGTCGTTTTGGAGTTTTTTTAAACCAAGTTTAAATTGTATTTCTCTAAAATCACGAATGCCATGAAAGTTATTAAAAGATCCGATGATAAAAATCTAAATTTAAAAAAAAAAACAGGATGACGTGCTAAAAAAATGAAACACAAAACAAAAACTGTGGTACCGTGTTAGACAGTAGCAAAAATAACAAATAAAAAAACAAACAAATACAAAAAGTATTGTAGAAGTGATACCTATATTGGCTAACAATAAAAATACATTGCAAGCTTTCAGAGCACCAAGGCTCTTTTTATATATTTTTTTTGCCTTTTTTATTTGTTAAAATTCTTTTTTAAAAATTGCGTTTTCATTTCAAACACTAGATCCTAGTTTGTAGGTTTCCTTAGAGCAACCCCACACAGTTTCAGTTATATGCTTTATTGGAAAGTCCTCCAATGTGGCTCACACCATTATAACATTATAATATAAAAGAGCCATTAATAACCTGTAAACAGTGTAGTGATGTATTTTATATGTTTTTATATGGTAATGGAATGCCTCAGTGACTTATAATATGCATATATTTTACAACAGGGTGTATTATATTCACTATATAATAATCTATTACACAAAAGAAGTAGCTTAGTCTATCTATTTTTTTAACAGCTTTTACTTTATTTAATCCCATTAAAAATACTTTTTCATTTAATTAATAGCTTCTTTGTACATTTATTATGAATAAACATTTTGGTGCAGCTGCTGTAAAAAGAGCAAAAATGGTACAGTCCCCAAATAACACTTTATTGAATTACACGGAAGGCAATATTCACACATTGTAGTCTATCTACATTGCTGCACATTAACTGGAAAATAGAACAATAATAATTAAAAGATATATTATTATTTAGAAAAGAAATCAGTCATTACTGATTGGTTCATAATGGTGTAAGGAGAAACCTGGTGTTTATTTTGATAAGTAAATAATACAGGTCCATATTCTTATAGACAACCTCAGACATGAGTAAAATACATATTTGTTTTCTTTTTCACTAAAGAATACAAAACTAAATATATCAACCTTCTTTTTTCAATAATTAGCTGTTTTTAAAGGGAGAAATATTATTTGGTTACATGTGCAAAATGTTGTATTGGCATAAAATACAGCAAACAGTTCTCTCCTCTCCTCATTTTAGACCATATGCAGAATGATGTACTGAGCAGCATTACTAACTGACAGAGCGGAGAAACATTTAGCTAATTGGGAGGGCTGGAAAAACTGTGCCATTAATAAACTATAATTATTTATTCACTCTTCTTTTTAAACCTGGTTTGAAATATTGCCAAATTGTGTTTGCTGTTTGTTAAAACTGAATTGGTATATTTACACTGGAACTTTTCCATTCATCTGTGCTACCAGTAGTAATATAAATTAGGGTAATATATTTATAATATAATATATACTGTATATATATATATATATATATATATATATATATATATATATATATATATATATTGATATTTTCCCAATTTCCTAAACAAAATAAATGATAAAATATCATCAAAAAAGACATGGTAAATCTTCCCCTGAGACTATAACATATAGGGGCAGATTTATCAAAGGTTGAATTTCGAATGGCTATACTTCGACTTCAAATATCGAAGTCGAAGCTTTTTTATCGAATTTGACCATTTTGCGGTCGAGTAAAATAGTTCGATTGTACGATTAAATCATTTGAATGAAACGATTCGAACGATTTCAGCGATCGACTACAAATAACATTAATAACAAAAATGCATTAGAAGGTCCCCATAGGCTAACATAGCACTTCGGCAGGTTTAATTTGGTGAAATATTGAAGTTGAAGTTTTTTTAAAGAGACAGTATTTGATTATCGAATGGTATTCGAACGATTCGAAGTCGTAGTATCCTAATCGATGGTCAAAGTATCCAAAAAATTACTTCGAATTTCGATTTTTTTTACTTCGAAAATTCCCTCAAATTCACTTCGACCCTTGATAAATCTGCCCCATAGTGAAAAATTCAACATTTGATAGATTTTTAGCTATATATTGTAAATATACTCCTTTGTTTTTATCCTTTGAAACTCCTTGCAAAATCAATGTTAATCTCAGTGCCACCATCATATCTTTATTAAGCCAGAAATTAATAGGATTCTATTATCTTGCAAAAATAAAAAAAAAGCTGCTCAGATTTATCGTTCCACTTTTAAACCAAAATATATAAAATAAAAATACTACATAGATTTATTGGTAATTACCAATGTGAAAACATGTAAAATAATATATTCTTACATATATGGTGCATAAATCAATTTCACTTGAGCTTTAAGTAAAGTTTATGCTACTGACCATAGTATGCAAATATAGCCCCATGTAATATGTTTACTTACATGGATCTGATGCAGTATATACATGTTATATGTTTATGTACTTGGGCAATGCTGATCTTCTCTGGGTGACAAAGAGCCTTTGCCCTAATGCTTATATCATGTGATTCAATGCTTTTCCCCATATATATGTCGGTAGAGGAAACCGACCCATTTGCCATTAGCCTTAGAAACAAGGAGATAAATTTGCTTACCTCCAGCGCTGGCTACGCGCACATCGCAACATTTTGCCAGTTGTAAATTCGCCTGGATAACGCTAATTAATGGAGATCTGAAGTTACGCACAGGGTACCGAACGATTGCAAAGTTGTGCTAGCAAAAATACGATCAGCAGTTTGAAGTTACACTATCGTTGGGTAATTTGCATACGGCGTGCAGTTAAAGTACAATGGATGTATATGTTGCAGCAAATACATTACACTACACAAGGCCAGGGAACCTTAATAAAATAAAATAAAGTTGTTATACTGCCCTACACTTGTGCCCAATAGTTTAGGTGCCATATGTAAGGAAATGTAGGGGGGAAGCAGAGTATCCTAAAAAAATTGTACGCACTTTTACAGCCTATCACCCTGAAAAAAAGGAAAAGACGCCAGCGTTTTTTGGGACTTTCAACAAAATTTCAAGTAAGTCTTATCTACGCCTGGTTTGAGGTGGCGAAGACAAGTCTAGTGATAGAGGTAACGGACAGTAAAATCAAATACTTAGTGAATTTGCGTAGTAACGCTCTTTCGCCAGAGTGAAAATTCGTCTGGCGTTAGAGTGCTAATTTGTACCAGAGTCTATCTTCTTCGCTAGCGAAATTAAGCCAGCGACCGTTAGTAAATAGGTGAAGTGCCGAAATGACGTCACGCTGGCAAATTTTCGCCCAGCGTTAGCCACTTCGCCCTTTAGTAAATTTCCCCCAAGGTTCTTTGACATTATGGACATTATATTTGTACAAACTATAGCAATTAAACTGTTCTTTTTGACAGTTGTGTCTATTTTTGTGCATTTTAAAATGTACAAGTTACAGCATCTTTATTTGTGATCCTAACAGCTGTTCTGCTTTTACAGGTTTAGGACCTGTTATCCAGAATGCTCTGGACCTGGGGCTTTCCGTATAACAGATCTTTCCGGAATTTGGATCTACATACCTTAAGTTTACTAGAAAATCATGTAAACATTAAATAAACCCAATAGGCTGGTTCAGCGTTCAATAAAGATTAATTATATCTTAGTACAAGGTACTGTTTTATTATTACACAGAAAAAGGAAATCATTTTTAAAAATTTGGATTATTTAGATAAAATGAAGTCTATGGGAGATGGCCTTTCCGTAATCCAGATCTTTCTGGATCCAGGAAAACAGATCCCATACCTGTATTTTGAATCATTAAAACCGAGTTCAGTTATTCGATGTACACAATCATATTAGACTATTCAGATACCATTTGCTGTCCTTGAATCTTTCAAAACATTATTTTGCATATATGTGTGCATATGTAATTTGTAAGTATTAGTTATAGATTTGAAAGAAATGTTATTAATGCTTCCTGACTTGTTTACGGTATGTCGAGTTACAGGGTCCTGGGACCCTGTAACAGCTATACAACATTTATATACATCCGTTGCCATGGAAAGACACGTGATGACATAAATAAAAGGTGCTGTAAGGTCACAGATTTGCAAGTGGCGTTGGAAATAATCCAAAATGTATTTTTATAACTCTTGGAAAAACTGCAGTCACCACTGAAGAATGATCTCACTATTAGTTTAATGCTGGGCACGATTGGTTCTTAGGGTTTTCCTTTCACAAAAATGTTGCTTCGTTTGTGGATACTAAAAATAAGAATTCCCGGATGCAGTCATAGGTATTGCATGTACTTTGTTGTTAAAATTAACTCTATCTGATCTAATTAATTCACATGTTTTTTCAGAAATCTTTTCCTGTGCTGTTTGTATATAAGATGTACTCTATAGGCCTATTTACTAAGGGGATTATTTACTAAACTCCGAATGCAAAAATCACGATTTTTTTTAAATAAAACCAGACTTTTAAAAAATCACAAATCTTTTGGAATTTATTAAATCCTGAGGATGGAAAAGTCAGAATCAGAAAATCCGGCATCTCAGACCTGTCAAGGTTACATATACAGTAAGTCAATGGGAGAAGTCCCAATGATTTTCTGATGTGCGCTGGGTTTGTGCAATACCCTGAAGTTTTCAGGTGAAAATTCAGAGAAAATCACGAAAATCTGATTTTTTTTCCCCTCAAAGCAAATTTTCGGGAAAATGTAATAATAAATAAGCGTAAAAAACCTGAATGAGTTTGTAGCAGAAAATATTAATATAAATTCGGACTTTGATAAATAACCCCCTGACAGCCAGTATTTCCTAATATTAAAGGTGTAATTTTTAATGTGTCTTGAAAATGTGATAATATTGAATATTAAAATGTAACAATATAGACTAAAAAAATACATTGTTTTTATTGGCCCATATTCCCTAATGCTAATAATGTTTATTATTAAATATTATAATCACAGGCATTGAAATACATTGTGGATATTGAACAAAAATATTTTTTATTGGAATACAGGCTAATTATAGTCATTTCCCATTACCAGAGGCATATACTTGAGTGTGTACAAATATAGTTTGGTCTGTCTTTAAATGAAGCAGTTTTTCCTGTATAAAGCCAAGTCTGTGTAATGTCACAGGGATATACCCACAATGCTCTCTGCATACTAATGAAGGAGAATTCTACTGAAAAGTGTGTTTGGACTTGATATGTCAATAGGGGCAATTTAGTAAATCTAGACAATTAGAAGCTGCTATAGGTGCAATATGCAAAAGGGAGTCTCAAATTACTGACTGATCAAGCTTCTTTATGCCACAGTTCTCTTCTGTTGTACCTACACCATGGTACACAAATCTTTTCCACAATTAATGTTCTTTGCAAAGTTACATCTTGAGAGGCATTCATTCCCTTTCAACAGCCCTCAAAGTCAGAATCATAACAATAGAGCAGTGTTTCCTGGGGTAGACCAGAATTATAAAAAACAAAAATAATTTAGAAAAATAAAAGGTAATCGAGAACTCCCATTGACTTATACATGACCTTGACAGCTTTTAGATGGAAATGTTTTTTTGTGGTTTTCCACTTAATAAATAACTGGTTTTGTGATCCACTATCTTTAAAGCTAAAAAGTTTGATTCAAGGAAATCAAAAAGGAAAACAACATTTGAACATTAATAAATCAGCCCCTAGGTATACTAGGCAGTCCTGTAGGCAAGTTGATAGGGAACCATGTACTGCTTGGTTTAGAAGAGTTCTCAGGTACAACATACACAAGTAAATCTCTCCATATAGTGTATAGAAGGGGAAAATCATTAAAATATTCCACGGCAATTAGATTAAGCCACTAGCAGTGTTCTGTACCTGTAGATCAATTACAAAGTAACTTGCAAGGGCAGTTTATTGGAATAACGCTTGATATGAGGTCTCCAGCTACCGACATCCTCCCAGCATCCCTGATTATATGCTAATATCCCAGGCTGAGGGTGACTGCATCCAGTTATACACCATAATATTTCTCACCAGATAGCAAAACATGGGCTGCATTAAGGCAAAATGAGTATCTGTCATAAGTCATTTAAGACGGCTTCTCTGGATCTCCTGCACAATGGAGATTAAATGCTTACTTATGACCATTAGGCTAATAGGAACATTAGCTCATCTGTACTAGGGATGTGAGCCAGTGGGCAAGTAAACACAGAGATCACTGTCCATGTTGCAGATAATAAAGAACACTATCATGCCTTAGAACAAAATTCATAGTTTATAAAGTAACTATAGTTATAAATAAATCCACTCTACCAGTACCACTTTTATTTAAACCTGCACTACTGTATATTTCCACTAAAAGGAATTGGCTTAGATTTGTTTAGATCTTTATCCTGGAAAAACTGAATCTAGGGAAAGGGGGTTACAATTGCTTGGTTTAATAATAACTGCTGCTGATATGTCTATAGTATTATTTACAGTATGTATTGGTATATGATCTAGCATTTTAAAGGAACTGTGGCAAATCATCTGTTTAGTTAACATCCATTCTTAAAAATGTAACTATAAAAGTCATATTGAAATGGCAAACATATTTATGTATGTATATATATATATATATATATATATATATATATATATACTGTATATATATATATATATATATATATATATATATATATATATATACTGTATATATATATATATATATATATATATATATCTCAAAGATGATATATGGAGAATAGGTGATTTTTCATTCAAATGCTTATGGGAATAGATAAATACAGTTATGTGCACTTTAGCATTATATTTCCAGCATATAACTTGTCACTGGCATTTTCCTAGTCCTCCTTATGTTTCTTGTTTCAGCTTTATCTGAACAGGTATAATCCTATTGTCTCTTGTGCATCAGAATTTACCATAACAGTTTCGGAAATAAACATGGGCAGCCGAGCAGGGAACTATGAAAAGATAAAAAACATCTGCACAGAACTAACCCCCCCAAACTCATCTTCTGCAGCGCCTGCTTCAGAACAAATCATGGATTTTTCTGCAATGTTGATTTTAGTAGCTTTAAAGGGGATATCCATCCAAATACAAGTTGAGCTTTATTTTCAATAAATGCATTAGTGTGTTTGTATGAGCCAAGGGATGTTGACAGTGAGACATTAAATACTGCATAACAATGCATTTCAGGATATGTAAATTCTGTATACTGCTTATAAGCTCTGGGGGCAATTGTTACAATACTGATGCATTAGTTCCTCCTCCATTGGCAAGATTTCAAATGTTTTGCAGCTGCATTTGAAACCTATAAATAGTAGGGATGCACCGAATCCACTTTTTTGGTTTCGGCCGAACCCCCGAATCCTTCACGAAGGATTCGGCCGAATACCGAACCGAATCTGAACCCTAATTTGCATATGCAAATTAGGGGTGGGAAGCGGAAAACATTTTTTACTTCCTTGTTTTCTGACAAAAAGACACGCAATTTCCCTCCCCGCCCCTAATTTGCATATGCAAATTAGTATTCGGATTCGGTTCGGCCGGGCAGAAGGATTCGGCCGAATCCGAATCCTGCAGAAAAAGGCAGAATCCCGAACC
This sequence comes from Xenopus petersii, assembly GCA_038501925.1. Classification (NCBI taxonomy): domain Eukaryota; kingdom Metazoa; phylum Chordata; class Amphibia; order Anura; family Pipidae; genus Xenopus; species Xenopus petersii. Next base: position 38,199,961 of record CM076683.1, read on the forward strand.
GAATCCTGGATTCGGTGCATCCCTAATAAAGTTAAAGGTTATATATAGAACGAATGCTATGGAAAGGTATATTAGGGGATTTTGTAATGTGTGAGGCAGTGTAAGAGATTTTCATACAGACGGTAAACATCCCCTCTAAGGCATGGTACTAAAAATTATAGAAAGATACCCTATCCAGTTACAGGTCCCAAGTATTCTGGATTATAGGTCCTTCTGTAATTCTATTCATTCACCTTTGAAGATGCTGAGCAAGTTTTACCCTTTTTCACAGCCAAAAGTACCCATGTGTAAAGTAGTAGAAGGTGCAGATATAAAGTATTTTATAAAGTATATTTTTAAAGCTTTTTCCCCAAACATATCTCAATTTCACTAGTTAAGATAGAGTTCATAGCTGCATCTGCTAGCAGTTATTGATTGGGATTCATGTTTGAACACTGCCAGAAACTAAAACTCCGACATTCATCCCCAAACAAACTAATGCCAATATATGGGAATTCATAATGATTTTGAATTGTTGGACTACCAGGAGTTCACTGTTCAATTAAAATCTTTTAATCATCAAGAATTGTAATTATTAGAAACTGTGTAAAACAAATGTAGGTAACATCAGTAAACAAACATCTTTTGGCACATAAAGAATTGCATTCATACAGTGTTTAATTATTTGAATTGTAAGTCAACAACAGCTGGAAAGCTGCAGAAACACCTGCATTGTGCATCTTGTATCTGCCTCCCCTTGGATCTGCACAGTAGGGCATCCATTTCCAACAGTCCCCTAAGAGCTCCCTATAATTCATTCCTTTCCATTTGCAGTTCATCATGTCCCACCACCGACAGTGAGTATATTACACCCAGGCCACCCAGTATCCCAATACATTACATGGGAGCCTCCCAGTGCTTCTCTGCATTTCAGCTAACAGTATAGGGCTGCAGGCTGGAAACACTACATATTCTGTAATTGAGGTTTTGTCTCTTCTCTGTTACACCAGCACAAAACAGATAGGCAACACCGCAGTCACATATCCCAGAGGAGGGTGCCTGCAGTAAGGGAATGAAAGATCAGCCCGTAGCTCTTAGTGTGTAACTGTCAATGTGTAGCTGTCAGTGTCAGAACTAAGCTGAGGTACCAGGCTAGCCACACATAGTAAGGAGCAGAGGAATAAACAGATTACCTCCAGGGATGGGGAAGACACTGTCCATGAAGGAAGTCTGAGAAAGAACAAAATAGAAGAAAAGCTGCAGATAAAATCCCACACCGATCAGACGAAACACAATCATATTGCTGCCTGCAATCTGGGAAGCCCCAGGATGGAAGTTGAGCTCAGGCTGCACTGGGGAATCCGTGTGTGTTTGTATGTGTGTGTTACTGGGCACTCTCCCACTGCCTCCACCCAGAATGTGGGTGTGTGTCTGAGTGCCGACTTCTCTAATGTGTGCCACCTTGTGTGTGTGTGAGTGTGTGTGCGCCTGTATGTATGTGTGTGTGTGTGTGTGTGTGCCTGTATGTGTGTCAGCCTGAGTGTGACGAAATTTGTGGGGTTTTTGGTTCTTCAAAACAATATTAATAATATTACACAGATGTGTGTGAACCTTGCTTGACCCTGTCAAATGGTGTCTTTAGGCAAGAAAGAATGGCAGCCACTCTCATTAACTGGTCTCCTTGCTGCAGCCATAGGTTATATTTATCTAACTGGCCTCCAGTTATATTTAACTCTGTACTTTGCCATGTGGATACACAGTTAGGGAATGGGGTTGAGGGGCTTCTAGAAGTACATGTCTGTTGCTCCTTTAGAGGTTGTCAATTAGAAAAGCAATGCAGCCAAGAAAACAGAAAATAAATTCCACTGATTCTGAATCATCAGATTACAGGTTGCCTCATTCCAGTGGTTGTGTATTTATATATCCTGAAATGAATAGCCTTATAAAGGTACTTAGTGATGTCATTAATTATAACAGGGTTGTCCTTCTGTGGCCCCCCACATGCTGTGTTTTTTTACCATATGTAAAATTTAAAAGGTATCACTACAGAGATTAACTGGCCCCTGTATTGTTTAAACCTCAAATTCAAACTAATCCCCTGTATTGTTCACACCTGTGATCCCCCTGTATTGTTCACACTTGTGACACCTCTATTGTTTATATATCAAAGCCCTGTACTGTTCACACCTGAGACCCAGACTGAAACTGTCCACATTGTTCACCTGTTCACACCTTATTCAAAATGCTAATGGGGCACCAGCACTGTGTCACTGTATGTAGTGCATATTAGAATGATAGGTTTCCGTGTCTCCTGCTGTGTTCTGCCTTCCCTCCCTGTGTGTGCCATTCTCTGCTTGCCCAGTGCTGCTTGTGTGTGCCATGCTCTGCTTGCCCTACACTACCTGTGGGATGTAAGCCTGTTAGGGGTTTGTTCTTGGGGTTATTAGCATTTGGAAATTGTTGTTAAGGGCCCCTAAAGTGTTTAATCATGTGTTGGGGGTTGTTGTATTATACACAGGGGAGGATGAGGCATAAGGATTTAAGGGTATGTTTTAACATGACTTCAATTTTTCACATATGAGTGAGGAGGGATTTCCCTGCAGTGAGCACCAACCATTTGTTTTTTTGGTGTGCTACCACTGTTAATGTGGATATGATCTTAAAAGTTCTTGTGGTAATATGGGTGTGGTTTACAGTGGGTGTGGTTTAAAGGGGGAGTGGCCAATACTGACTTCCATTATCGGCCCTCCACCACATAGGCCAGTAAAATGTTGGCCCTCGGTACCACAGAAGTTGGACAGCACTGAATCATAACATAATGCTTATAATATTAATTTAAGTATAATACAATCCTTAGTGATGCCATTTATGTCACATGGCTTACTGAAACTTGTGTAGAATTAATAATGTACCCCATGTTTTAAAAGATAAAGATATTAGAAGTCATCTGTATCATGAAACTCCTTGATAATGTATAATATCCTTATAACTTAAAATAGGGGCATATAATTCCCTATACCATTATTAGTCCCTACATCCAGTGCTGTCTATAGTAGCAGTGTAACTCAGAGCAGAGACTGTGTGAGACAATATTTTTCATATTAGTTTTAAACTATGTAAGGGTAGTTGATAGAAACAACAGCTGTTGCATTACACCTGGGAGCCTAACCAAACGGCTGCAATTGCCCTGATATACCCACTACCTATCAGTCACACTCCTCTCCCAGAGGATGTACCCCAGTGTTACTATACCCACTGCTACTGATGCCTGCACAGGCAAATACTGTATATGGTGAGTAACTGAGATTTCTCACACTCCTCTTATCAACTGCAGCCCACCCTATGGACCATATTTATAAAACTGTGCAACAAACAAAGCAAACACTCAAGGCTATTAACATCTTCAAATGGTTCAACGGACCTCTGCTATTGACTTCTACATGAACTCAGCAGGTTTTAGGTGGCGAAGTATCGAATTAGAACTGTTTCCTAGCTTTCCTGCACCATACACATTCTGTAACTGTGATTTTTATCTCTTTAGCACCCTGTTTTTCACCAACCCAAAAAACGCAACTCTGCAGTCACATAACCCGTAACTATGTATAACTGTCAGTTTGTAGTTGTCAGTGTCAGAACTAAGCTAAGGTGCCAGGGTAGCCACACACACAAAGGAGCATAGAAGTGAATAGGTTACCTGCAGGGATAGGGAAGACACTGTCCATGGAGGAAGTCTGAGAAAGGACATAACAGAAGAAAAGCTGCAGATAAAATCCCACACCGATCAGGCTGAATACAAACATATTGCTGCCTGCTATCTGAGAAGCCCCAGGATGGAAGTTGAGCTCAGCTGTGCTGGGGAATCCGTGTGTGTCAAGACATGTGGTTGTATTGGAGCCCAGCTAGTACTGAAGTGCAACAGCCCCCACCACAGTCACTAGGAACAAAAGCTTTCAGTGGGGCTGTGAAAGTTGGGGGAAGCCGTGCTGAGGAGGAGTTGTAGGGAGGCATACCTGGGTATAAAACTCAGAGCAAATCTTTTTTTTTGTAAGTTTGCTTCCAGATCTAATCATACAGGAACAAGGCATGGAAACACCAGCAGCAGCTGTTGCACAAAAATAACTTGCTGTAGGCTAAGCCATTACCAGGTGGAGGGAAAAATCATCAGGTCCAGTTATTTTAAATCTCAAAAAGGCACAGGTAAAGTTGTACTGGAGCACACTAGCATTATTCCCCCCATTTGCCTGCCCAGCCTCCCACAGAGGATCCTCTGCATCATCCCTAGCAGGGGCGGAACTACCGGGGGAGCAGGGGGTGTGAGCGGGCCAGCGCCCGCACCCCCTCAGGGCCCCCCGGCAGGCCGTGCGCCGCATATTCCCGGCCAGTACCGGGTGTACGGAGGGGGGCAGGGGGGCCTGGCTGCGCGTCCTGCGCCAGGGCCCGCCCCCCACTAGTTCCGTTTCTGATCCCTAGAACCATCTTGAGTTCCTTCAGCCAGTCAACTATTCAAACCCAAACTCATGCTCTTCCAATATCTATCCTTCCTCACTGCACAGGCACAACAGGTACAACATTGCTGAATCCACACCTGCTGATATGATATCTCTTCTGGCATGAACTTTTAGGCTATGGGCACACAAGCTGTTGGCTCTGGCTGTTGTCAGCCTGTTTGCCCATAGCCTAAGTGTCTACTTCACAGTCATGTCTATATTTAACCCTCAGAATAACCGTGAATATCATTCAGGGGTTGTGTACCTTAACGTTTCTCACTGAGAAGGAAGCCTTGGTTTTTACATCAAATTACCTTATATTAATGATTATAATACACTTTGGTTTCAGTCATAGGGAAGAGACCTGGTAGAGTGGAGAAGGAAATGTGCAAGTGCCAAAAGCTCACCAAAAGTCAAACAACAGGGTCCACAGCACCATCTGTGGTAAACTCCAGATTAGAATGTATTAGCTCTACCTTTAACTTGAACAGTGGCAAAAGAATAAAGGCACCCCAAGTTGTCTTACATATCGCATTCTAGTTCAGACACCCATTCAGTTGCTTTCATTAAGCGAATAAACAGCAGGGCACAGGAACTGACAGAAGCACAGGAACTAGAGAAGAATAGCGAAACAAATGATACAACCAATAGGAGCCAAAAATGTTGTTAACACAAAGTGTGGTGGCACATGGGGAGATTAGTCACCCAGTGACAAGTCTTCTCTACTGCGGGTGACTAATCTCCTCTAAATGTTTTCCCACCGGCAAGAATACGAATCACAGCAAATCGCTTCAGATTTCCAAACTTGTCCAAAGTTTCCTCGTGAGGCAACTACCTTTGTCAGGTTGAATGCTATGTAAACCTTTAGGTATGTAAGTTTTCCCACGAAGCCAGCTAGGCTTGGTCTTGATAACTGTTGAGAGAGGGAAAGACCCCTTTAGAGTGCCCTAGATTATAAAAAGGGAAGCATGTGTGCTCTCTCTCTTTGGTTCACCTTCTGGCCAGAAGCGGTTAGACTGTTTTTTTTGGGAGAGATCCTTGGAGCATGGGACCACTGTGAGATTTACCTTCAATGGGGATTGTGCACTGTTGAATCTTTATTACAGATACGTTAGATATGTTAAACAGAATACTACAGTTCCCAAAATTCATATGCTACATGTTACAATATAATTTCCTCTGTGTGTGATGTAAGGGATTGCCACCTTAGACCAGGCAAACTGATAAAATTAAGCTAAATCTTCCTTAATCTTATGTTAGTGACATCATATCCTGTATGCAGGAAATGCATTAAAGTTGTAAAAACGCTGGTGACTTGTCCTTTTTATAAGTGGGATGGCCTGCAAAAGTCCTAACTATTAAACTTTTTTGTGTTAACATTTTTCCCCAGACATTTGAGTATAGAACATTCATTTTAAGGTGGGCTCATTTGTAGGGCATTAGAGGCTCTTTTATGTCTTTAATATGGGTCCTTGGACATTTGTAATAAAAAGTGGTCATTACAAGCATTTGCATCATCAAGATGTCTATACAACTTTTATGTACCTGCCCTATTCAAATTGACCTAAGCGAAAGAGGACTTACAAAGTTTTGCTAGGCAGAAGTGATCGCTAGAGTCACTTCACTTTGAAACGATCACACTGATGAAGTAACGATATCGAAAAGTCGTCACTACGCAACCTGGCATTTTAGTGAACTAGCCTAGTGGTAACTAATTTTCGCCTGGCAAAGTGGCGTGAAGTATGGCGAATTGTTCTCTGCCCCTTGGTGTCAGAGAATGTGCATTGATTAATTTTGATTTTTGGATGCAAATGTGGCCAAGTCAGTCCCCCTTCTATAATGTATAATCCATTGCTTTACATATACAGTATATTTATGTATGTGTTTATATATATATATATATATATATATATATATATATATATATATATATATATATATATATATATATATATATACTGTATATATATAACAAACAAGGGAAAGTTGTGCTCACCACTATTTTTTAAAACCATTAGGCGGGGGTGCAATGAGGCTGTGACCACAAAATATATATAGTCAACTACAAGAGTCCTCTGCACTCAACCCATTATCAATATATTTAAGACAGAGACATTTTGTGCATACTGCTACTGAAAAATGCCTTACCCTTTAAACAAAACAGGGATTGTTTGTCCATATATTGCAATATATTTAAGCTGGCCAACTACATCAAAGTCATCCCATATCTGGCCAGTCCTACACTCAATTTTATCTGATTCATTAAGAATTATATTGCTTCATTATACATTTTACAAAGGGAGTAGGTTTTACCTGCAACTTACTTGCTGCTTTCAAAGTAAAACTCGATTCTTGGCTGCCCTTTTATTAGACACCAGTGGGATCATATATATATATATATATATATATATATATACATATATATACATACATATATATATATATATATATATATATATATATATATATATATATATATATATATATATATATATATATAGGCAGTCCCAGGGTTACCTACAAGATGGAGTCTGTAGGTTTGTTCTTATGTTGAATTTGTATGTAAGTTGAAACATATACATTTACACATGCAACTTAGACAGATGTTTGTCTTAACATAGTATTTATTTTTATCTTTCTGTGCTCCGCAGTAGACAACACATGCCAGAGGGGATTGAGGCAGGTGGTTTATTAAAGATAAATGCAAATAAAAGTCAAGCAAACCATGGTGAGTTACTGTAATCAGTGGCGTAACTAGATATTACTGGGCCCCACAGCAAATTATTTTTCAGGCCCTCAAAATGTTTAGAGGTTGACTTGTTTCTCCAATATTTATTGAAATTGTATATGAATTAGGGCCTCATGGGGCCCCTATACCTCCTGGGCCCCCCTGCTTCCTCTATAGTTATGCCCCTGACTGTAATAGCCCCCTTTGTAAGTGTGAGTTGTATGTAAATCGGGTGTATGTAACTTGAGGACTCCATTTACTGCAGTACAGGTGGACGACCAGTATGTGCAAAACGAAAATTAACACTAAAGTATACTTAAGCTCAGTTCCCGGTGCCTGATATATTCTGTGTGTGCACCACAGTCATGGAATTAAAATTCATAGTGGCAGGTTACTTGTGCACACTCATATTCACTCTGCCCCTCTGTGAATACCAGATACAGTAAATATCATAGTGACACCTAGTGACCAGAAAAAACCAATGCATTATAAGAAAAACACAGTATAAGGTCTATTGAATAACTATGGAAAAATGATTGCACATGAAACTATAAAACTGAGAATGGGTACGGTAACATGTCATATGAATGCTATCCCCATAAACAGAAAGGCAAATTATGTGATATTACAGTTAGAATATTCCCAACAGACCATCAGATGAATCAAGGATAACCATATCTAGGGAGAATTCAGCATATGCACATTCTGAGGTCAAAAGCTGTAGCATTCCAAAATAACAAGTGGAAGTTTCACAGGAAACATTTTTAATAATAGAGAATGTAACTGAATCATGAATCTCTAGAAGCTGGCGTTCACATGTTTGTTCTTTATGTAAAACTCAATGTAAGATCACACTTTTTATACAAAACTCACAAATTTGAATTTAAAAGCACCAACTCGAATGTAAATGTGAATGTAAGATTTATCACACCTCGACCATGAAAACCATTCTAATTCGATACTTTGCCACCTAAAACGAGCTGAGTTCATGTAGAAGTCACAAGTCAGTGGCACAGGTCCGATGAACCGTTTGAAAATGATAATAGCCTTCCTGACATTAGAGGGTTTTTTTCAGAGTAAAACTCGATTCGAATTTGGATTTTTGTGTCGGTACTATTAGATCGAATTTTAGGCGTTCGACTTTTTTCATAAATAACCTCCCATTCGAGTTGTGAGTAATCTGTGCTCTAATAAATCAAAATCACTGTATGATATTTGTATTAAAAGTTTTACAGATCTCTGTAATAAAGTCGTAGGTTATACAATACAAAAAAAAAACATAAATAAATAAAAAAGTAATAGAGTGTCAAGTAACATTTTATTATGATAATTAAGTGCTACGGTGTGTAATTATTTTCTTTTATGTCTTTTCTATGTTCATTTTCTTTCCCCATTCCCCTTTTTTCTTTCTGTACCCTTCGAAAAATTAAAAAATTTAATAAAAAGAGATTTAAAAAAAAATTAAAATTCACAAATTTCACATAACTTCGAAAATTTGACCTTTGATAAATAACGCCCTGAGTGTTTGCCTTGCTTGTTGCACAGTTTTATAAATATGGTCCATAGGGTGGGCTGCGGTTGAATGCCTTCACTGACTCTGTGCCGGCTAAAATGAAACAACGCCGGCACTAATCACACACGGCGGTTCGTTTTCCGAAGTTGCCTCACGAGGAAACTTTGGGTGACTTCGGAAAACGAATAGTCGCATGTGATTAGCGCCGGCGTTTTTTCATTTTAGCCGGCACAGAGTCAGGGAAGGCATTTGGGGAGATTGGTCACCAGGCGACCAAATCTCCCCAAAACGCCCTGTGTGGACTTACCCTAAATGTATCAATTTAAAACCAAGCTGCTTTAGAATGTGAAAAATGAAACTTAAGAAAAACTGTCACAAATAGAAAATAGGAAGTAACTGCAAAAATACTTTAATTCTGAAACCAACTGAACTGAAAAAAAAGTTAACCCCTTTAACAGAGAACTAAGTATGCTAGGATCCCAATCATTCTCTGACGAAAATCTTTGATATTTTGGTTTCATTTGGTAAAATTTCAGGATATAAGTTCAACTAGGAAAAAACTGTGTTTTTAAATATATGTGGTTCTGTTTCTAATCTGGTTTTGAGGAAGTTGAATTTGAAGAAGCCGAAAGAATTTTTTCTATATCTAGGTTTAAAAATTCCTGCTGATTTGACTTAAATTTCTCACCTGCCATTGAATTTGTTGTTTCTCAATGCAAGAAGTGGAAAGATGTACCTTGAAGCTAAAAGGGAGGAATTTTTTCTTCAAGATGTTTATATTCCCTAAATTGGTTTACCCCTTAATAAATCTTCCATTATTACTTAGACACTCTGATGTCAAAGCTCTAAATTCAGCTCTTTCATCTTTTCTATGGCAATTGAGCAAACCAAAGATTGTTTTGACTAAGTTACAATTTCATCCATCAAAAGGTGGTTTAAATGTGCCAAACTATAGAAAATTTAATATAGCCTCATTGTTACGTTATGCTCTGGAATGGGTCTATGATGGGGTCAGATACATTAATCCTGAAATAGAATCTTGGCATCCTTCCTATGGTCATATTTTATCAATTTAAACAAGAAATGGTGTGATATTCCAAGCTTTTTTAAAGTTAATCTTACGTGTTTAAGAATCAGGGATATTATTACCGTTTCACACCTTTTACCCCAGTAAAAAATTTAAATCTAGGTTGGAAAATCCTTTACAACTTTCGGCTGGTAAATGGTCAGAGTTTTTAAATTTTACTATCACAACGGAACGCCTTATTAATTCTCTAAAAAATTATAATAATAGGTTTGGAGCTGAAAATTGGAGATTGCATCATTTTAAACAAATTCATACAGGCTTTAGTTGTTGTTATAAAAGAGCTGAGGATTCTAAGAGCATTTCTTTCTGCCCAAAATGTAATGCTGAAAATGTGGACGTTTCACTATTTTTGGTCATGTCCTTTAATATCTCAATTTTGGGGGGAATTAGAATCATTTCTCTCTTTCTTACTTTAGTAAGATAAATTAATTGTGTCCTATTTTTGCTCTACTGGATTTAATAGATGGTGACATAGACTTCATAAACCTGGGTTTTCATAAAGATAAGGATCTACTAAATGTTTTAAATATTTTCATGAATGCCACAAGAAAACTTATCTCTATTCACTGGATTAGCAAGCGGGTTCCTACTTTAAAGGGCATGTAAAGGCAAAAAAATAAGATCCCATTTTTACTTTCTTTAATGAAAAAGAGACCTATCTCTAATATACTGTAATAATTTTTTTTTTATAAGAAACCTGACTGTATGCAGTGAAATTCTCCCTTCATTTACTGCTGTGGATAGTTATTGTCAGATGGTCCCTAACTGCTGAGCAGGGAAACAATCATACTTATGAACAGCAGGGGGAGCCCCCACCTTACTTGCCAGCCATGCAGAACTTAAGCAGCTTTGTTTATGACGATCCCTAAGCAGCCCAGACTACACTGAGCATGTGCACAGTCTTAGTCTTGCAAAGATGTTTAACAAAGTTACAAGATGGTGACCCCCTGTAGCCAACTTTGAAAGCATAAATTATTTGTTTGATTAGGCTTGTGGTGCAGTAAGTTCATGTTTATATTTAGTATACAAAATACAGCATTTCTAGCCTTATTTTATTTTAGACTTTACATGCCCTTTAAGGACCCATCACATCCCAATAATGGACTGTTTTACCTACTTAAATCAGGGAAAAGGTTTTGCAGTAGCCTGGCCAGATCTGAGAGACTTAACAGGAGTTTCTATCCCAGGCCATTAGACTGCTGAACCAGGACATGCCACCTTATCCATAATCTCCCATATCCCTCCCCTCTTCTTTTTCTTACTTGCACCTACTTGACCTACAGTATGTGACACTACGTCACCATAATACAATTCACATAGCACTTTAATACTGTGTACTGATACTGCACTTTTTCTTTTATTTCTTATAGTATAGCCCATTTACATTTATTTCACTGTCACTTCATGTTATATGGTTATTTTGTTTACTGTACTGCATTGCTGTGCTGTTTGTTATATTTTTACATTTTTATAGAATCTTCACTCACTGTCACTTATGTAAATAACATGGTTCATCTTGCACTACATCTGCTCTGCTGCTATACTAAATTTAAAAGTTTTCTTAGAATTCTTATTTTTTTCTGTAATCCTTTTGTACTTAGTTGTAGTATTTAACTAGTATGTTTAATTTTGCACAGTCTAAAAAAGTGGATCAGGGTGTATTTCACTGCATGTTGTACCTGTATAACTATGCATGTGACAAATAAAAAACCTTATCTATCTTATCTTAGAACGTTTCGTACTTCAGTATGAGGAAGCTTATATTAAGTTTTTATTTTCCCCTTTAAAGCAAAAATCATGGTGGAGAACGATAGAATCATGTAATGATTTAACATAAAGCAAATTAAGTGGCACACTTAATAAAACTCCTAAAAAAGAAATAGTTATATATAGTACATAAATGTACTGGACTTGTTATCCAGCATCTCAGTGCCCATCTCAATGCTGGGAAACCTGCAACACTTTGCCATCTACAAAAGATTCACAGGTTTTGCTATGTCATGTCCATGTTAGTAGTGAATGTTATTGGGACTTACAGCAGTTGCAGAGCTGGACATGGAATACAAAAAAATTTACAATTTTAATATTGTAAGGCCATGGTTTTACTGCTCCCTGATTTTACCCACTTAGTAAATTATGGGGTTTGGATATGGCCCTCAAAAAATGTATTTGGACCCTGCTTGTCTCATAGACATCTTTGTAGGATTTTGTATGATAATTCAACCACCAAAATGTGGTATATTGACCAACTGGCCTACTATACACACTATGTGAAAATTTAGCCAGTACTATTTAGGGTTAGTCCACACGAGCAGATTCGGGGGGCGATTTGTCGCCCGCGGTTTTTAAAAGCGAGTAGCGGCGACTAGTCGCTCATTTTGCCAAGACGCTGCGAAAACACGCCAACAGCAACACGCCGAGATAACACTTCCGCCTGCTATCCCGTAATGCAATGTGGTTCACCCTATGGGCGGAGTTAGTCGCAATGCACGATGGGATAGAAATGGCTCGGGAGCCAAATCGCTAGGATTTTTATGTGCCTGTAAGATAAAGAGCGACTAGTCGCTGAATCTGCTCATGTGGACTAACCCTTAAAGGACAAGGAAATGGAAAATAACTGGGGGCTGCCAAGTTATTAGGTGCCTCTAATGTTTCCAGAAGCTTATCTGTTACACTTGTACCTTTGAAGGGAACTGCACCACAATGCTTTTCTCCGGGCGCCTTCTGTAGTGCGGACTTCTATTCTGCACATGTGCTTTAAGGAATCACTGACTATCTTTAAGTTTTCACCCAACTAAGCACTACTGCCAGAATATACCGCCAGTACATAAAAATAAACACTCTTCACTAGTAGGCACAATACTTGGTGTCATGCACAGATTGCACACAGATATTCATTAAAGTCAACCTGATTCAGGATTCAATAATTATTTATTATATAACTATATACCAGTGTAACATCAAATTTTCTGATGTTTTTGATACTCACATCTATAATTAGAAGGAAATAAACTGAATAACATTTCCTCTGCTTACTACTGCTTTGAAGAACCAAGGAGGGGGAATTAAATAAAAAGTGGTCTTCCATTTCATTGGTCTCTTTTTGGTACAAATTGTAACATATAATAACTATAGATATTTTTAATTAAAAAATAGATTCAGACAACACTATCAACAGTTAAGCCTAAATTGCCAGTCACATAAAATTTAGTCACTAAAACTAAAGTTGCAGAGTGGCAGGCAATTTGGATTCTGTATTTCTGCATTGTTCTATAGGAATTGCGAAGGGATGCTCACAGTTGGAGTCAAAGTGTAAGATGGCCATACACAGTAAAATCTATTTATTTAGCCATGCAGTTGGCAAACAAGCGGATTTGCCTTCCAACAAGCTGGGCCGAACCATAGTGAGCCTACTGAGAGTCCTTGAATAAGAACAGCATCTTCATGCTGATGCCATACACAGCGCTGCGCAATATGTTGGCGCTCTAAAATTACATGTCCAAAATAATAATAATGCTTGTTGATGGACTTTCAAACCTGCTCAATCATTTTTTGGTTGCATGAGACAATAAGCTGCTGGCTCTGTCGGTTCGGTTAGCAGTTTTAACAGCAGCTACAGGATCACAGTTTGCACATCTCTGATATGAACAAATTCCAACTACTAATATAAAATTAATTTATTATTTTAGAAATAATATAATTAGAGCTAATGCACACACCTCTGAAAGTATATTTTTGCCAGGATTGATGGTCAACATTAACCATAAGGTCTCAAATATATGGGGGTACTACCTGCACATTGTTTCAGCTTCCATGCCTGAGAAACCAAAAGCAAAAGTCTACCTCACTGTCTACAGACCACTCGCTGCTCAGGACATTCATCTTTTGTAATCATCGCTGCTATAGCAAATCCTAGTCCAACTCCCATGGTTCCAAATGTGCCAGCATCTAACCTAAGAAGAAAGAAAAGTGCTAAGAGAAAAAACTATAGGCAAACTGAATATAGAGATATTTACAATGTATTGTGGGTAGTTAAGATAAAACAATGAAGAACAGATAAATGCAAAAGGCTAAACTGCAAAACATGCAATTTCACTTCTTATAAAGAGCAGAACACCTTTTTGATATATGCCTAAAAGTCCCTCTTTCCCTTTTCTCTGCCCTCTAGAATGTGACATGTTTGAAAAACCTGACTGCAAGCATTACTCAAAAAGGAATCACACTCTCAGCCTGAAAGCTATAGGCCTTTTATTTTAAAATCTGTCGTAGGAAAGCTTCGGAAGGGGGTTATAAGAAATAAAATAATGGGATACATCGGAAATAACAATACTTAAGTACTGAGTTTGTGCCAGCAGGGTTTTTATGTGCAATAGATCTTGCCAAACGAATGGCCTTCTTTGAGGAAATAAGCAGAAACATTAATACTATATTAAGTATTAGATGCAGGACCAAACAGAAGGTTACTGATGAAATTAAGAAATACTGGCCTGGAACATAATATTTGGACTTGGATAAAGAACCAGCTGAAGGAAAGAACGTTTTCTAATCAGTGTTGTTAAACAGTGTACTGTAGGTCTGTCTTAGGCCGATGAGGTGGGCACTTTAATTACCATCTTTATTTTTGCTGATTAAAATACAAAGCTAGAAGTTCCATGCAGGATTCTACCTCTTAGCAAGCAGATTTGACTACATTGGAGAACTAGGCAGCAAACTGCCAAATGATAGTGCAAGTTTTGTACATAGGATGTAACTATTGGCAGTGTCGCTGAGCACTACTAAAGCAAATGAAGTCTTGCATAAAAAATGGCACTGACTCATTGAATTACAGTACTTTTTAGAAAAACAATGGAAGGGGTCTTCTTTCACAAAGAAAGGATAAAAGTAGAGGCCTCCCCTTTAGACTAGAGTTTTAAGTTTTATGAAACTATCGATAGCTAGTGCCATTTACCTGTGACTTGGATGGTAGTTTGTCAGTACACTACGGCCAATATCCATTGTATTGGCTCCTTCTTTTACAATAATACAGTTATCAGTTCTAGGAAGTGATGTCTGTGTTGCCAAAACCTTTAAACATTAAAATATATGAATGTATTAAAAAAATACACACAAATATATATATATATTGTATACTATATAAATATATATGTAGCGGACAAAAAACAAATGTACAGCAGTGTTATCCCCTGTAAAAAATGGCCATACACATGCAATAAAATCTGTATACTTGATCCTTCACCATGTCAGTTTTACTGTCTAGACTCAGTCTAGCAGCGTATTGGCCCATTTATGGTGCTGGCCAATGTTCCTGCCTGACCAATATCTGGAATATAAGGCCAATTGGTGTTGGAATTCTGGGGAAAAATACTGCATTGTGGGACAGCAATTGTGGTCAAAATTGCACTTAGCTCACTGCTTGTAGGTAAGTGAACACTCCCTCTTGTTGCTATAGAGATAAATAAAATTCTATTGGTATAAATCTACTCTGTGACAAGGTCTCAGTACTGTGCCATTCCTTTAAAGCTTTTTTATTAATAAAATAGAAATACGTATGTTTTGAGAATGCTCCTTTCTTGAACAAACTCTAGTATAAACTATTACTTTGCAATGTTTAAGTGAGTTGATTCCTCTTTTGTTATCCTCCATACTAAGCAATGCAGATTAAAAAAAAATCTCCCTAAAGAAGAATGCAAGAGCGGTGCATCACTAAGTGCCAGTACGTGTCTATTACTAACACCTTCAGCACACAGGCAGCAGTATAGACCAAGTGGCAGATCATTTCACTAATGTGCCCAAATATTACTGCTACAGCTACATGATTCCTGATTGCACTGTGCTTATTATTAATTTATTTTAATTGATTACTGTTTATCTCATTATAGGCATTCTCCATAAACTTTAATACAAATGCAACCCCTAGAAGCAATATTGCTATATTATGTTTATTAGTGTTGTGGAACTTAAAAAACTGGAGACCACCGATTATTTGACATGAGTTCCGTGGATTCTGAACTCACACAGAGTCAGAACCCCAAACAAAGAAATCAAAGAGTTTTTATAAACTTGGGAAGGTATGACATAAGAACTTATGAGAATAAAAGGGCGCTACCATTGCGAGAGCACAACTACATCGATTCACAGCACAGAAAAACAAAGAACTGCCCATATAACTAATGAGATGGTTCTTCTTCAAGGTACTATTACCATGGCTCAGATATCTGCAGACAGAATGATTAGGCCATCTCTGCAGCAATGGTAAATGGCTTTCAGTAATTGCCAAATGGTAAATGGCTTTCAGTAAAGTGGCAACTACTCCTACTCTGTTGAGCAGTAGTCACCACTCTACCGCTCCACAGCATGACTAGTGGTCCTTTACAAGACTATTATTCATTGTGAAGGGCTGTTGCTAAGCAGTAAGGGCATTGACTTACAGAGATGATTTATGCAGTTGACAGCAGCACTTCCAGTAATAACTGTTTGTTATTGGAATAACTAGAAGACCGTGAATTGATGGAGTGGAAGAGGAAGCCTCCCGTTAGCTGAATGTTATTGTACCACTCACCGCTTGTTCATTCCTCATCCCTACATACTTTATCCAAGCAGCCTGTGCAGCCACAGCTATTTCAATGATAGGGATTCCAACGATGCCAAACATATACTTTACATTCTGAAATCAGAAAGGAAAACACACTTTGCTATATATGAAGGCTGTATATCATCACATCATTATTTTTGCCTGGCATGGACGTGACATTTGAATAAGGCAAGCCATATTGTCTGCAGGCACTCAACTGCGTGTGCCAGAAGGTTAAACTGGGCATATCTAGCGGGCTATTCAGTCATTAGTTTATTCAACTCCCTAGAAAGATGGTGAATTTAAATATAAAAATACTGTACAAGAGTACTAAACCCATACTTCACTCCAAAAGGTGGTTATAAGTTAAGTTCCCGACAAACTCCAATGTTCTACATATAGTACATATTAATAAACCAGCATTTGACGCAAAGAGAAAGAGAGAAATAAAAACAAATTATTTTTTAATATTTAATTTTGAAATCTGACATAGGGCTAGACATATTGTCAGTTTCCCAGCTGCCCCAGTTATGTGACTTGTGCTCTGATAAACTTCAGTCACTCTTTACTGCTGTACTGCAAGTTGGAGTGATCTCACCGCCTCCCTTTCCCCCCCCCCCAGCAGCCTAACAAAAGAACAATGGAAAGGTAACCAGATAGCAATCTTAGTAGAGAGTAAAAGGAGAGCACTCAAATTGCAGATTTAACTGCTTATGCTTATTTATTTCAGTCTGAAATAAATAAGCATAAGCAGTTAAATCTGCAATTTGAGTGCTCTCCTGTTACTCTCTACTAAGATTGATACTTTTGGATGCACGGTACATCCTTACAAGAGGATTGAGGCATTCACCTTATAACCACTGCTTGGCTGAGCGCAGATTCTCCCTTATTTTATCGTAACCAGATAGCAGCTCCCTAACACATGACAGGTGCAGCGTCGAGTCTGTACCTATCCCCTCTGAATAAAACCCCATAAATCATGCCCAATGAATACACACCACTGGTTTGGAAAGAGATGGCCGCAGTTGTTTATTTAACAAAATAATACCATAATTAACATGTATAACATATTTAACAAGCATAACAAACCATTTTACCCAACCTTTATATTATTCCCCCTTTTGGGAAAAAGGGGAGGGGGTGGGGGTGCTGAGGCTCACTGGTAAGATTGGTTCCTCCTCTATTTTTCCGTGCCCTAAACCAGGCTATATACCACAAGGACCCAGGCCTACCAGGCTACATCCACTCACTATGAAATACCCCCATTTTAACTCCCCCTGGGGGTCCTTGTAAAGGTACCCTCCGCCACAGGCATGGCCGCTTGACCCCTTAAGCGCGGCACGACCCGCCACTCAAGAGGCCGAGGGCCCGTTCAATACCCTCCATAAGGGCCAAGGTGACAAAGGAATTCCCCAACTCGGACAGGTGAACTCCGTCCTGACTGAAGTAAGCAGGCATTTTATCATCTAGGTTTGAATGGCGAATAACAACTCCGCCACACTTTCTCACAAATGAGGCCATGCGCTTGTTCACCTTGATCCTGCTCTTATCCATTTTGTCCCCATTCCTGGCATATCTCCAAACTAAACGCGGTACCATCTCAGACCAAACCAGAATCAAATCCAGGAACACTCCCCGAATTTTATCTAAGTCCTGCTTCATAGTTAACACCAACTCTCGCTGAGACCGAAGTCCCATATCATTAACGCCAGCGTGTATAAATAACACATCTGGACGCCGACCTGACCGCACGTTCCACAACAATGTAAGCCAGACTCCCGGCCACCTCAAACCTGAGACACCAAACCAGTGTATGTTCACCCGGCCTTCCGGAAAGCCCAGCTGCTGACCAGATTTCTTAACTGCGGCTCGCCGTCTGGCCCAGGAGATGTAGGAATGGCCCAGTAACCACACAGAAATTGAACCACTTGCCAAAACAAAACACAATAAGTACACCTGCAAATAACCCAATGAGACACACGAATCATGAGCGCATTGCAATTAACATTTTAATAACCTTGTGAAAACAAAGACATGTTAAACTTTAGCATATTGAGAAAGCATTGAAAAACATTAGCATAGACTCTCGTCTGTTGTTTAAATAGAATAGGAAACCCATAACGGATGTTAAAGTAGCAGACTTGGCCGGATATAACCCTGAAACCGTTTGGATTCCCATCGGCCGATCCGTTTAACAATGGAATCACCTAAAACTAACAGCGTCGCCTCGGTCGCTGCTCCTATACGGAAGGAATGCGTACCAAAGTCGGTCGGCTGTACCCGAATTTATTTCAAACCTTTCCGTAATACACTCAAGAATTGAAACCGTGTGAGCGGGGATCCATCTTCATGAATGAGCAAAGATGTGCCAATGCTGGGCCGCACCTCCAGGTACCTCGCCATGCCCCCCCATCGGACAGGCTAAATCACCATCCAGTCTATATAAGATCCACGTCCACTCCTTTCCCCCACACATCCGTTTTGGATTTGTGAAGCCGAACCTGGACCAAAGAGTAGGAGACACTCAGATCCGTAATCCCTAGTCCTCCCGGTACTTTTTTGCTGTAGCTTACTAATTCGCCAACTCGAAATGCCCCAAAAAACGCAAGCACAAATACCGCTTGAAAAAGCAATGTTTCAAAAACTGAAGTGCAGCAACGTGATAGCACCTCTTGAAGTTTGACTAGCAAGTCAAAGAAAAGTGGTCGTCTAGTGTCCCTGGAGGCGTGCTGCTTTTTAAGGCCTGGAATAGCCTGCCTAATCAGAAAGTCTTTAGTGGGATCCCCTGTTCCTGCCAATTTAAAAAGGAATGCCAAAGCCGCCATGCGTTTTTCTATGACTGACACTGAATTGTCCGTCTCGGCCAACCAAGTCACGTACCAAATTAGAGCAGCCCTCCTATCATCAACATCTGTGAAGCCACCTGACCATTCTTCCAACTGTTTCCATTCAGCCCACACTTTACTATACGCCGCCCATGTCAAAGTGGCCACCGACTTCTCAACCAGCTCCATCAACTTACGTTCCCGAGATTCCAAAGATGATCTGGGAAATGGGACCCCTCCTTTTCCGCATCCGGCGCCACCTGCCGGAAAGTGAGAAAGTGTGTCAGCAATGACGTTCTTTTCCCCTGGTACATGACGAGCTCTGCAACGAATATTTAAGCTCAGACAACGCAACACCAGCACCCTAAGCAGTTTAAGGACCGGTGGTGATGATGCCGACCAACTGTTGATCCCATGTACTACACTCATGTTGTCTGAAAAGAAAACTATACTCCGGTCCCGCAACTCAGCTTCCCAGATAAACAAAGCCATCACTATCGGGAATAACTCGAGGAACGCTAAGTTCCGTATCAACTCGGAATCGCACCAAGCACTGGGCCATTTTTTTTCGCACCACTAGCTGGCAAATAAGCCCCAAAACCCACACTGCCGGCCGCGTCGGTAAAGAGCTGCATTTCCTGCGCCGTGATTTCAGGCGCCTGGAACAAGACTGTACCATTGAAATCTCTCAAAAATGTGTCCCAAACCTCCAAATCCACTCGTATGTCTTTGTTTAACCGCACTTGATGATGAGGTGCAGTAGCGCCCGATGTCGCTTGTGCCAACCTCCTACTGAAAACCAGGCCCACTGGTATAACTCGACAGGCAAAGTTCTATTTCCCTAGCACCGACTGTATTTGACGCAAAGTGGGTTTAGCAATCAGTCTGATCTTACCGACTTCAACTCGGAGGTCCTGAACCTTGCTGAAAGGGAGGCAGCATTCCCCAGCCACCGAATCCACCTCCAGGCCCAGGAACTGCATAGTGGTTGCTGGACCTTCAGTTTTCTCAGGGGCCAAAGGTACCCCAAAATGTTCCGCAACCTCCTGCAACGTTTGGAGGATGTGGAAGCAGTTATCTGACTTGGCTGGGCCCACGCACAGGAAATCGTCGAAATAGTGGACGACCGAGTTTAGACCCGCTTTCTTACGAACAACCCATTCTAAAAAAAGTGCTAAACGCCTCAAAATAGGCGCAAGAAATAGAGCACCCCATCGGCAAACACAAATCCACAAAAAATGCTCCCTCAAACCAGCAACCCATTAAATGATGACAATCCGGTTGTATGGGTAATAGGCGGAAGGCCGCTTCAATGTCAGCCCTGGCCATAAGTGCCCCACATCCTGCCCCCCGAACTATCACGATGGCATGGTCAAAGGAAGTATAAGAAACTGAACACAAGTCCCAATCTATATCATCATTCACCGAGCCTCCTTTGGGATATGACAAGTGGTGGATCAACCTGAATTTCCCTGGGTCTTTTTTGGGGACTACTCTAAGCGGAGAAACTCTCAAATTAACAAATGGTGGGGCGGCAAATGGACCAGTCACACGACCCAACTGAACTTCCTTATACAACTTATTCCGGACAACCGCCGGGAATTCCTGGGCCGACTTCAAATTTCGTAAATTATGCTCACCCCTTTTTTCCCGGAATGGGATCCGAAACCTGTCCCGAAACCCCTGTTCTAACAAAATGGCCTCTTTGCGTTTACCGTAGCGGGCGAGCCACATCGCGTCTAGCCTCACTGGTGTTTTACCCTTTGCAAGCGTCACTTGGTTTGGGGTTTCCTTTTCCCTTCTTGAAGCAGCGGACATAAGAGTGTGCTCCCCCACAACCCGAACATTTGTGCTTATACTAGCAGGCGCTGCCAAACTTACAGTGGCTGTCATTAAACAACCAGCAGTAGCCTGGCTTAATAGGGGCCTAGGAGGCGGAATGTTGTGCCCCCCCCGCTGAAAGGGGGATGCTTTCTGAGCCATCATGAGTTTGAGCCAGAGGGTAATGTCCATCTGGTCCCATCTCATGGAAGGGTTAGCCACCAGACGCTGCCGGAACTGTTCATCATAACGCCACCATGCGAGCCCTCCGTACACCTTGAAAGCTTCCCAAATACCGTCAACATAACAAAAAAGGGGGAACATTTTTCAGGGTGCTTTTCCCCTATAGTACTGGCCAAAATGCAAAACGCCCTTAATCAATTGCCAAAGGTTTTAGGTAATTTTGAGTACTTTTTCTTTTTCTCCTCCTCCTCTTTTTTGCTATTTTTTTTATCATCCTCCTTCAACTCAATTGTCTCATCCAAGGGGAGGAGGGAAAACAATTCCACAAACTAGCCCTTCCAAATACGTTCCTTCACTTCCTGCTTGACATGAACTCCTAAAGGGCCAGCGAATGACACATAGGCATTCTGTCTGGCCGTTTCTGTTATACTGCTTAAAGCTACCGTCTCAGATTCCCGTTTGTCATGTTCAATGTTCTCTCCCTGGACCAGATCCTTACCTGCACCCACCACTGCCGGGTCACTTACCTCTGTTGCCACTGGTGGAGCCACCGCTTGGGAAGTAGCTGATGTGGGTACTGATCCCCCTACCCAAACCTGGGATGGCCCCCCACTGTGCCGGGCCTGTTACCCTCCCAGCCCGCTAGAAACTGATTTAGCCCAGTAAGAAGTGTAGTGTAGTCCTCCCCTTGTCCCACCCTTTGCGTTATACCCTGGACCTCACCTCCTGGTCCTGTGACAGTAGAAACCTCTGGGACCGTGACCAGGCTTGCTAGGTGTGATGACACTCCTTGTGCTGCTCCTGGCCCCTGCCGAGCCGTCTGGGGAGCCATGGAACGTGGTTGGCTTGATGACTTGTGGGCGTTGACTTGGCCGATGTTACCTGATGGATGACTCTGGGCGAGCCCTCTGGTCCTGTGTGTTGAACGGCTCCTCGACATCCTTGCTCTCCTGGAAGATGAGTGGCTCCTGCTGACCCTTCCGTGGCTGATGGATGAATGGCATTTGTGAGATCTTGTCCCCCGGTCTGTGGAATTGCTTCTATTGGTCTGTCTGCCCCTGGCCATGCCAGTCCTGTCCCGGTCCCCATCGGATTCACTGGAACCATTCCTGAAAGACATACAAGAGTGAGAGTGTTCCCTCCTCCACTCCCCATCCCGCTCCCTGTGGGGGGTTCTGTTTGAGACCGACCTTCCACTATTGAGCCTGGCCCCTTGGTGAGCTGTGTGACTAGCCCGGTATCTGTTGTGGGTGCGGGACCTGCTCCTAGACCTAGATGAGTGGTAACGGCTTCTCCGAGACCTGATGCTAGTTGATCTGCCAGATATACCTGCCCTCCTACTGTGCTCCCCTCTCCTCTCCTGAGCAGAGGCAGATGTACCTGGCCCTGCGCTGTGGCCGTTACAAGATTATTACCCTCTGGTTGGCCCGTGCTGCTGGTTGCTACCTTGCCGGTAGCACAGGGGGGCTAGTGGAGTTCTAAGACTTGAGGGAGGGGCGGCACTATCAGTCCCTTGTCCCACCCGTGGGCTGGAGGTAGTGGGTGCCCTTTTGTGCGCCCTGCTATGGGATGAATGTGGGCCGGGAGGAGGTGAAGGTTCTGCACTGCCTCTACTCCCCCGTGGGCTGTTAATTCCTGGCCCCCGTGGACTGGTGGCTGTGGGTGAAGGAGGCCCGTGTGCACCGCCGCTAGCCATAGTAGTGGGCCTGGGGGGGGGGAGCGGGGCTTCGGCTCACATTGTCCCCCCGTGGACTACTGTTGTTGGCCTGGGCACGTGACCCACTGGGTCTGGACGAGCTAGGCCCGTGCATGCGGGGCCTAAGAGACCGCGCTTGAGGAATAGTGCGGGCCGTTGGGGGAGGGGCTGGCTTGCCCCCTGCCTCCCCTTATAATCGTTGGCCGACTGCCCCCCATTGAAGTAGAGGCCCCAGGGGAATCCGGGGCCCCATAGCTTGCCCCCCCGTAGTGGCGTGGCCCCTGGGTGAGTGGGCGGGTTCCAACTGCCCGTCTTCGGCCTGTGTGGTGCTGCCGGTAGAGCCTGCTGCAGGTGCGCTGCTGAGCGTGGGGCCTGAACTTACCACCAATACTTGCCTGCTCTGGTCTGACTGCTCCTCTTCTTCCTGTGGAACCGACAACCGTCTCCGACCTCTTCCGATCCGACCGGAAATGGCGCTCTTCTCCTGCGACTGCTCACCGCGATGTCCTGCACCCGATGAAGAGTCGAGCTGGATATCCTGTGCGGCTCTGCCTCATCTGCCGAACCTGGGGAACCGATCAGCCAATCCCTGCGCACCACACAGAAAGGGGGCGGGGAGTGGCCCTCTCCTACGCCCCGTCATGCCCTGCTTCCCTATTTGGTTCATTGGGTCCCAAGATAACAGCTGCCTGGTAGATCTAAGAACAGCACAGATTAGTAAAATCCAGGTCCCACTGAGACACATTCAGTTACATTGAGTTGGAAAAACAACAACCTAATATGCTGGCTCAATCTAAAAAGCACATGACCAGGCAAAATGACCTGAGCTGGCTGCCTACTAATATTACACTAAAAAAATATACTTGTTGGTTCAGGAATAACATTTTACATGGTAGACTGAATAATTTGCAGTGTAAACAGTGTAATTTAGAAATAAAAACTACACTATACAAATCATGAATTTGTATAACACTCATTTTGAAGTAATTGTTCAGTGTAAAAATAAAAACTGGGTAAATAGGCCGTGCAAAATTAAAAAAAAAAAGTTCAATACAGATGACAGCTATTAAAGGGGTGGTTCACCTTTCAGTTTCAATTTTTAGTAAGTTACAGAATGGTCAATTCTAAGCAACCTTTCAATTGCTCTTCATTATTTGTTTTTTATGTTTTTTTAATTACTCGCCTTTTTCTTCTGATTCTTTCCAGTTTTCAAATGGGGTTCAACATAATAGTCAGAACCCAACCTCCTGCAACCCCCAGTGACTTGATGGGGGCTCATATCTGTTATAACCATATGCTTTTCAATCCGAGCTGCATGCTAAGCAATGCAAAAGCAAACTAAATGAACAATTATGTCCCGAGTGGCCCCCTCCTTTAAATTGCAATAGCAATTCAGTAGCCTTGAACCCACTATTGTTTATACTGTATAATTGTATATAACAAATACAGGAACTGGGATTTACTGGGATTTACAGCACATTGCCTCCACCCAGTGGGCATTGAGAAGTACACCTCAGGGGAATAACACCAGGAAAATGAAACACGTTTGCAGTAACAAATAATAAACTTTATATAGGAGAAAAGAAAGCGCAATGGTTCTGGCTGCATGCTGCAGCAGGGGTTGCTTTATAACCTCTGCTGTCCCAACCAAGTGCCCGGTACAGAAATTTACAACTGGCCCCCCCCTAAAAGGATTGCTCACCTATGAGTTCAATTTTAGTATGCTGTACAGAGGGATATCCTGAGACTATTTTCAATTGGTTTTCATTTTTTATTATTTGTGGGTTTTGAGTTATTTAGCTTTTTATTCAGCAGCTCTCCAGTTTGCAATTTCAGTAGTCTGGTTGCTAGGGTCCAATGTCCCCTAGCAACCATGCATTGATTTAAATATGAGACTGAAATATGAATAGGAGAGGGCCTAAATACACAAATGAGTCATTGAAAATTAGCAACAAGAGTTAATGTAAAAGTTACACGAAAAAAGGACATTAGAAGTCACTGAGGGGTTGTTCTGTGACCATATAAAGGCACAAGGCTGCAGGCTGAGTTATACAGGGAACTGTGAGTATCACTCATGTATCATAAGGGATAATGTACCCCCTACTGTAAATGATAAGGATGTTAGAAGTCACTGAGGGGTTGTTTTGTGACCATATAAAGGCATAAGGCTACAGGCTGAGTTATACAGGGAACTCTGAGTATCACTCATGTATTATAAGGGAAAATGTACCCGCTACTGTAAATGATAAGGATATTAGAAGTCACTGAGGGGTTCTGTGACCATATAAAACACATTCTAGTACCACATCGACCACATAAACTACAACTCCCAGCATCATGAACCATCAGGTGGAAGAATTTGCCCAGGGTTATATGGCAACGCTTCAAAGTTCTATAAAGAATTACAATATGTATAAAAAAGACCCAGGGTGTCCCAGTGCAACTAGCAAGTGAGCTCCCTGGTGCCAGGGCCTGGACTGCAGTCTGCAGAAACTTTTCCCTCTCCTGCTATAACAGTGCTAACCCAGGGACCGTCTCAGTCAATGTGCCCACACACCTGCCATTCATCTCAGGCTGTTATTCCTCCTCCACCAATGTCCCTTCAAAGCCTGCACACCGGGAGTTTCGATTGACAGTAGCTCCGCCTCCGCTTCAGTCTTCAGCTCCTGCTTGTGATCTCCCCCTGTCTCCAGACTACGCTGGGGAGAGCAAGCAGGGGGCGGGTCCGTCATTATATCATGGCAAGTGCTGGTGGAAGCACAGGCAGCCTCACAGTGGGGATTTTTTTTCTCTCTCTCCCCACCTCCTCCATTGTGCACAGGCACTGGCTATCACGCAGACCCACATGGAGGAGCTGCTGCTATACTAGGGGGAGGGGCATCAAAAAGAGTTTGTACCAGGACACACAAGAGAACACAGACAGACACACACACAGCACATAAGGGCTGAGAGAAACTTACCCCATGCACCTGAGGTCTCTAACGCATCAGGGATGCCCCTCCCCCTAGTATAGCAGCAGCTCCTCCATGTGGGTCTGCGTGATAGCCAGTGCCTGTGCACAATGGAGGAGGTGGGGAGAGAGAGAAAAAAAATCCCCACTGTGAGGCTGCCTGTGCTTCCACCAGCACTTGCCATGATATAATGATGGACCCGCCCCCTGCTTGCTCTCCCCAGCGTAGTCTGGAGACAGGGGGAGATCACAAGCAGGAGCTGAAGACTGAAGCGGAGGCGGAGCTACTGTCAATCGAAACTCCCGGTGTGCAGGCTTTGAAGGGACATTGGTGGAGGAGGAATAACAGAGCTTCATGGTTCCTTCCATTGCGGCCCAATTGGACGAAGCATGCCACTGCCACCAATGATGTCACACGAAAATACAAGTTACTTGATTCCTTTTCTGGGACGCGGTGGGCAACATAAAGGGGGCAGGGGTGTGGGGGCCCTGGTACAGCCGCACCCCTGGTAGTTCCGCCACTGGTCCTCCTCGTTCCCAATGTGATCTGGGGCCCCTGTAAGCAGGCTTGATGATGTCACAGACACATTGTCGGACTGGGGTGCTTGGGGCCCTCCAGGAAACCTGAACTCAAGGGCCCAAACCCCCCACCCCAGTACAAAAAAGCACCCACAAATTTTATTTATATTTAATTTTGAAATCTGGAATGGGGTGCCCCCAGTCATGTGACTTGTGCTCCGATAAACCTCAGTCACTCTTTACTGCTGCACTGCAAGTTGGAGTGATAATACCCCCCGCCAGGGCCGCCATTAGAAATCACGGGGCCCTGTAAAAAAAAAAAAAAAAAAAAAAAACATTGGCGGCAGGGGCCCCCTTATAAGTTAAAAACAAATTGGGGCCCCAAAAAAAAATTTGAAAAAAAAATATTTCTTTTTTTTAAAAACAAAAAAACATTGGCGGCAGGGGCCCCCTTAAAAGTTAAAAACAAATTGGGACCCCAAAAAAAATGTAAAAAAACATTTTTTTTGAAAAAAAAAAACTGGTGGCAGGGGCCCCCTTACAAGTTAAAAAAAATTGGAGCCGCCAAAAAAAAATTAAAAATTATTTTTTTAAAAAAAAAAACAAAAAAAAACAATGGTGGCAAGGGACCCCTTACAAATTAAAAAAAATTGGGGCCCCAAAAAAAATGTTTTAAAAAAGATTGGTGGCAGGGGCCTATAGAATATTAAAATAATACATTGGTGGCCAGGATTAAAAAAAAAAAAAAACACACAAACTGGTGTTCAGTAGAATTGAACTCACGGCTTCAGTACTTCAACTTCGCCTCCTTTCGTGACTTCGGGTCTTTTCACCGCTTCAGGATTTCAATTTCAGCTGTTTTCGTGACTTCGGGTCTTTGCGCTGCTTCAGGACTTCGGCTTCGGCTGTTTTCGTGACTTCGGGTCTTTTCGGCGCTTCGGGACTTCGGCTTTTTCCGTTACTTCGGGTCTTTACGGCGCATCGGCTTTTCGCCACTTCCGCATTCGGCAACAAAAGAGGCAAGACGAACGGCTCGGGCGCTCGTAAGGGGGGCCCGGATCTTCAAAAAATGCAGCGCTGCCAGACCCCCCTTCATGCCCGGGCCCGGTACGCTTGTCCCCCCGCCCCCCCCTGATGGAGGCCCTGCCCCCCGCCCGAGTAGGAGAAACAACAGCCTGCCAATAAGCAGTTCCATCCTAAAGTGCTGGCTCTTTCTGAAAGCACATGATCAGGCAAAATGACCTGAGATACATCTACACACCAATATAACTAAAAAAATACACTTGCTGGTTGTGGAATTAAATTTTATATTGAAAAAATGAATATTGTGAATTATTTGCAGTGTAAACAGTGTCATTTAGAAATAAAAACTACATCATAAAAATCATGACAGAATCCCTTTAAAATTAACTTTTAGAATGACCCAGAGAGTGATATTCTAAGACAATTTGCAATTGGTCTTTTTTTTATTTGAGTTTTTTAATTACTAAGCATTAAGCATTTTTTTCAACTCTCCAGCACTGATCTGGTTGCATGGATCTAAATTACCCTAGTAACCAGGCATTGGTTTGAGTCAGGCATAAAAATAAATATAAAAAAGACAAAGTAAATAATAAAATAAAATAAGGCAAATAAAAATAAATAAGGAACACCAATTGAAAAGTTGCCAAGAATTGTCCATTATAACAAAATAAAAGTTAACTCAAAGGTATATTACCCCTAAGAGTTTAAAGAGTTTAAAAAGCTTATAACCCTAGAAACAGTGACACAAAGAACATTTATACATTTATCTTTAAATTAGTTTATTTTAAAAATTTTGTTTAGTTAGACCAAAGTCAGTACCTGTGCCACCTTCTGTTATGATGCTGCAGCAGGGAGAACCCACCTAATAAAATGTGCATGCGGGAAAACGGGACACGTGGCTTTGGCTGCCTCCTGCTGCTGCCTCACTGAAACTTAGAATTTACGTGCAGGTGCAGTGTAGCCAATCGCCAGCAGGAAAGCAGGGACGGGTCCATCATGTGACGACAAGGTCCTCGGCAGCTCGGCTCCAACCAGAGGACAGTACTGGCGGCCTCACCACATTCCAGAAAAACTGCTCAGCCACGGAGTTACTTGTTGCTGCTGCTGCCGGCACATGACATCGCATCACGCAAGGAAGGGAGACATTTACTTGCAGATGCTGACGCAGGACAGGCATCAACATCCGATAGGGTTGCTACCTTTTCTGGAAAAAAATACCGGCCTTTCTATATTTATTTGGTTTTTCCCTATAAATAACATTTGCATCAAGCAACATTTTTACTGGGCAGGCTGGTGAAATACCGACCAGGTGGCAACCCTAATATCCGACCAGCCAGCGCGTGGGCTGGTTGTTAAGCAGGGCGGTAGGCCTGGAACTAGTGGGGACAGTGGTACAACTCATGCAGCGGCTGGCACATGATGCACTGCACCACCAATGTAATTAGAGGGCCCACTGGGACTTCACTCGATGCCCCGGCAGGCCAGTACGTCCCTGCACAGACAGAACAGGGGGCAGGGTTCCCAGTATCAGTGTAATTAGGGTTGCCACCGTTTAAAATAAACTTTACCGGCAGGTGGAGGGGCGGTCTTAAAGGGGTGGGGCCGCAACGATAAAGGGGATGGGGCCAGGGCGCGCCTTTGGCTGCCCGGATTGTGACGTCAAAGGGGCAGAGCCAAACGCGCAAATTTGGCAAGAAGCCCAGGGGAAAAAAAGGTAAGTTTGGAGCAGGCTGGGGGCAGGCTTTTTTTAAGTGTATTACAAATTTACCGGCAGCTACATTGTAACACACCAAAAACGCAAATGCTTGGTGCTCACTGTAGAAACATCATTCATCACTTGTATGGGAAAACATTTGTCCTATTAAGACATACCCTAAAATCCATATGCTTCCCCCTTTTTCCTTGTGAATAGCACAGTAATCCCCAGAATTTAAATTAAAGACACTGGGGATGTCCTAAACAGTATTTCCAAATGCTAACAAACCTTCACCAGGTTCACAGGTTCAGGAGAGGCTCTGCACATGCGCATGATTATCACATCTGCTGACATCACATCCAGGAAAACATTTTGGCAGCATTTTGGTGTGTGCCACATATCTCCTATCATATGAAAGTCTTAAGGGAAAGTTTACAGTTCTGAGTTCATCATCCACTGTAAAAGTAAGGCACACACAGGCAGAGTTTTTCTCTGCAGCCTGGGGGAGGGGGGGGTTGACAGCTCTGCCTTCTGTGACTTTTAATATTCTAATTTTATACAATATAACCTCTCACTCTCTCTCTCTCTCTCGCTATTTGTACAGCAATGGTTTGGGCTTCACATAAGCCTATGAGAAGAGTTTGTCTCTACTATCAATCCCATGGCCGCCATCAGGGGGGCACATTGGGTACAGCTTGAAGGAGGTTCCAGCCATGCTACGCTTCCGGGATTCACCGGGACCTTGCATCACTAAATGTGCCAACCCCCCCCCCCCTGCTGCTGCCAGAATCAGATGAAAGGATCCCTAAAGCTGCTGAATGGAGCCAAAGAAGAGGACCCTAGCCACCAATGTTTTTTTTAACTTATAGTTTTTTTTTTACCTATAGGGGGGCCCTGGCCACCGATGCCTTTTTATAACTAGTGGTGGGTGGTGCTGGCCACCAATGATTTTTTTAATTTGGACATCCTCAGGGGAAATCACTCTCCTGCATGACATCTCCTAAAGCAGAGGAATGCAGCATCGCCTGCTTTTTCTCTCACCCATCCTGAAAGGCTGCAATCACAACTCCGTCCTTGGTCCTCTGTCCTCCCTACTAAGCCTTCAGCCGTGATTTCTTACTCCTCAGACCTCCCTCCTCAGCCATCAGCCTGTCTTAGGAGAATTGTAAACTGGAGAGCTGCTGAAAAAAAAAAGCTAAATAACTCAAAAACCACAAATACTGAAAAATGAAAACCAATTGCAAATTGTCTCAGAATATCACTCTCTACATCATATTAAATGTTAATTTAAAGGTGAACAACCACTTTAATGCCACCTTATCACCAGAGCTTATTGGCACAGACCCTGGCTTTATATTTTAGCGTACAGTGGTTATTTGAACCCAAACCCACAGAATAACAGGGGCCCTTTAAGGGAATATTGGTTCTATCCAACTTGCCCAGCTCAAGGCTGTTGGGGGATGATTTTAGTTGTAGTCTTACAGATAGTGGAGCACACGTTTGCCATTGTTAAGATGCATTAAGTTTTGCCTTCAGGCTGGGGCCCAAGCCTTTATTGCTGTGCCTAGTTCTCCAAGGGTTGCTATATGTCCCAGTTCTCCATGGTCATACCTCCTTTTCAAATCTATATCCTTTGTTTTGTACATAAGAGATGCTGTAAGAATGCTAAACAAACAAGTACTTGTCTGGAGACAGAGGCATGCCACCATGTTCAGTCAAAAAAACTGTAAAAAGCTGTGGAAAATAAATGGCAGATTTATCAAGGTGTGTGTTTGTTTTACACTAAATTTGATGCCGTCATTTTACACCACTTCAGACCTCATAATCCTTCAACGGGAAAACATTCCAGCAGAAGTTGCTCTGGGAAAAAACTACATAAAAAAAAAACATGATGAGTGAAAACTGTGTTTTCCTGTTACAATTTCAAGCAGCTGCTTTTACACAGAGAGTCACCGAAAATCATTACACAGCTTGATAAATACACTATTTTTTTTTACACATCAGTGCCTGGTGTTTCATATTTGGTTGCTGTTTTTTTACACAGTATGATAGAGCACAGGCTGTACTGCACAAGTGCCCCCCTGAATGAAGAAGATAGTTGCGAAATGAACAGAGACTGCAGCGTGATACCCAAGCCATCTACCCCAGGACTGTTTGTTCTTTTATAAAACAAGTGCACTGACCTGGGGCAGATATGTTTTTTTTTGTCCGCCTTTGTTCAACCTTGTCCTTTAACATAACACAGGACTGTTTAACATGTCTTCATGTAAGTGGGCCAATTATTTCTCATATAGAATGAGGGCTGGATTAAATTAAAATGCAGATGTCATATAGTGAAGTCTATGGCTCTTTTAAGCAGTGTGGAGGCAAGAAAAATCCTTTGGAGGACCACATCTGGCCCCCGGGCCGCTAATTGGACAGCTCTGACCTAACAGATGATATTGAATTATCCTTTCCGAGTCCTACCTGAAGGCATGGGCTCCGATGCCCAAGTGTCCCCGAAGGAACAGAATGAGCAGCTGGGTCCACCTTCACTGGTCTGGTCCAGCCAAAGGGACTATGACACCCATCAAGGGTGCAAAAAAGTTGCTGGAGTGTGCAGTGCAAGGCGATTGATTGACTTGGTAAGGCTCCAGCTGGCGGCTGGAAAAAATAAAAAAGGCTTCCCCCCCTTGCTGAGGGGCCAGGTTTAGGGAAGTGAAGCAAGATTAAGCAAGAAGTACATGTGCATTTTGCAAGACCTAAAAAATTGAACCAAGCACCCCTCCAGGGAGCACAGTGCCTCTGCTTTCATCAAGCTTCCGCTTCTCAGCCTAGACGAGAGGATCAAGTGTGTGTCTGTCTTCACATAAGATCATAAGCAGGGCCGGCCTTAGGCCAATTGGGCCCAATTGGGCCCCGCACCTCTGGGGGCCCCGCACTGCCCCTTTCCTTTCTATTTTGTGCCTGTATGCCCTTATTTTCCTAAATACTTGCTGTGTCAGTAGCCAGCAGCCCTAGTATCTAGGGGCCCCGCCAACTGGTCCCAATTGGGCCCCACATTTGATAGGATCAGCCCTGATCATAAAAACGGATACCTAGCCAAAAGGCACAACACTTGATCTTAGTCAGCCAGGGGGCCAAGTGTTTCTCCTTCTTCACATAGGATCATAGGAAGGGGTACCTAGCCAAAAGGCCATATACTACACTTGATCTCAGATGTCATAGGTGAATTCTATGTGGCTGAATGTACAGCAGTGAGAGCATGCTAATTGTGTTATGTTTCAAAACAGGCCCTGTAGTAACTTGGTGTGATGTGCTCTATGTGCTGGGTTAGTAGCAGGTGCCTATGGGAAGTTCTGTGTAAAATCGCATTGTTTATGTATTAGTGCTAATCAGAAAACTCACAAACCTAATGAACATGAAACATTGTGGTGCAGCAGCAGCAGCTTTACAGTTTTGTAACTGCGGCCTCTCCCATGCACATGCACACACCTCCCAAGCATGCAAACAAATGTTATGTAGGTAGAGTGCACCGCTGTGGTGAAACAGTGAAAGTGAAAAGCCATTAATTGCCTGTTCTGCTTCTTATAGAAAACCAAAGCTTTGCTTGTGTCACACACTGGCCGTTATTCAGTAGTTGGTCATGACTTACCCCAAAGAAAGAGTCGCCTGAGCCTATGAGTAAGTGCCCCAACAGGCACTAAACGATTTAGGCCATTGTCTACTATGTCCTAATAAACTTTTTGTATTTTTTTACTACCTCTGACTGATTTTTGGAGGGAATCACAACTATTGTTGTTTTCCTATGGATATGCACCTGTGGACTTTACTAAATTATTTGCTTTATCATAATTCCATTTACTGAGGTAGTGTCCACATTGGTTCTTGGCACCTGCTGTTTTTTGTTATTAAATCCACCTCAAATATATTCAGTTCAGCGCAGTAAGCGCAGTGCAGATTTTCTCAAAGCATTACAGACCCCCACAATATGGAAATCCCTGTGTGAAATGATTGGCCCATAGTCACTATTTTTATTTAAAGAGTTTCTGCAGCAGCTTAACTTGTTCTTACTGGGCCCCACAGCAAATTAATTATAGGGCCCCTGCCATATCCAGAGGTTGTCCTGTTTTACCAGTATATGTTGAGATTGCTCAATGTGTGCCTCATGGTGCCCCTTATACCTCCGGCCTCCTGCAGCCGCAGGGTCTGCTTCTTCTATAGTTATGCCCCTGGGTTTCTGGTTAGTGCATTGCTCTACTGTATATTACATATATAAAGTCCTGTATTCTGTATTCCTGATAAGCAGATTTATTCTAGCCATTGCCTGTTGTAAACAAAGTTATATTATATGTAGAGTGAAAGATACTCAAACGTGCCACATTATAACTCCCTCGGATTGCTTGCCCTGTGTATATACATATCACAATAGAATGTGTTGCATCGTTTCAACCGTATACATGCAAAGACATTCACTACTGTTGCAACTTTGCAGCAATGCAGTAACCCAACCATTCATTGCATGCATGAATCTAAGCTGCATTTCACTTTTCCCTGGTGAGAATGAACCCTTCAGTATTATAGTGAATATCTTCAGATACATTTAAGGCAGGTCTATGACTACAGCATTAGTGGTTTAACCCTTCAAGTGCTGTAGATTGAAAATTATGGCCCTGGCTATATAATCACTATAGTGCCAAAGTTATAGATGGCTCTTTGATCTATGCATCGCCAGTGTAAATGCTGCAACACTTAATATGTAGAGCTAATTCATATGAGCATTAGCAATTAAATTATAATCAAAGGATTTACAGAGTTTATATGATACTGGGGCAAATATGTTTTTATAATCCTTTTTTAATACTGGGACACAACATGTATGTACAAGTTTTATTATTAGTTCCAAACAAAAAGTACTTTTTTGCACTGTATATCTGTTTCTACCTAAGACTAAACATAACAGCATAAAGTGTCTTTTAAAAGTGCTTGGTCGGCCGATGTTGCGAGCCGTTCCCTTACATTTACAGTTGTTAGAACATGAAGGTTTGGCAGATGTTGAGGTTTAGGTATCGGCTATTTCATTGTTGTCCAGAATCCTCTGTAGGTTGCCATACTTTGAATCCGCGTTAGTCCGCAAGTCATTCACAGCTTTATCCTTTGTCCCTGGGTTCATTAGGTGGCTTCCCCTCCCAATAATATAGGATTTCAAGAACTTGAAAAACTAAACCAAAATAAAGGAAAAAGACATTATTAGAAAAATATGCAAATTACACCTGGGCATACTGTGTGTCTCCAGCAGTTCTGCATATTTACAGCTTCTAGAGGGCTGACACTGCCCATTCTTGCTTTAAAGTGGACCTGTCACCTACATACAAAAAACTGCAGAATGAAAGTCCTTTCCAAATTAAATATGGAACCCCAAAATTTTTTTTCATTAAAACATCCACACCTGTTATAAAGGTGTTTAAATATCTAAACTGTCAATCAAATATTACCTGCCCCACCTCTATGCCCGTGGCATAGAGGCGGGGCAGACAATTACTTTCACTTTCCATTCAGCACTTCCTAGATGTCACTGCTCTCCTCACATTCCCCCTTCCCTCCTCAGGCTCTATAATTGTGTACCACACTGCACATGGACATTGGGTCCCTCATTCTGGTTCATAAACAAGATTTTGGGGTGATACACAATATACCGTGTCCACAAAATGGCAGCTGCCTGCTTGCTGTGATTGTATAATTCCAAGACAGAAGGAAACACAATTTAAATAATAAATACAGTGTAAGTAAAGTTTATTTTGCTCAACTAACATGATAGAAAGGAATTTGAAATTATTTCTTAGGGTGACAGGTCCCCTTTAAAGGGTGCTTCACCTTTACAATACAGGTATGGGACCTGTTATCTAGAATGCTTAGGACCTGGGGTTTTTCCAGATAATGGATCTTTCCTTAAAGGGCATGTAAAGTCTAAAATAGAATAAGGCTAGAAATGCTGTATTTTGTATACTAAATATAAACATGAACTTACTGCAACACAAGCCTAATCAAACAAATAATTTATGCTTTCAAAGTTGGCTACAGGGGGTCACCATCTTGTAACTTTGTTAAACATCTTTGCAAGACTATGACTGTGCACATGCTCAGTGTGGTCTGGGCTGCTTAGGGATCGTCATAAACAAAGCTGCTTGAGTGCTGCATGGCTGGGAAGTAAGGCGGGGGCTCCCCCTGCTGTTCATAAGTATGATTGTTTCGCTGCAGAGCAGTTAGGGACCGTCTGACAATTCCTATCCACAGCAGTAAGTGAAGAGGGAATTTCACTGCATACAGTCAGGTTTCGTATAAAAACGGTACACATTTTTTAATTAAAGTATATTGGAGATAGGTTTCTTTTTCATTAAAGAAAGTAAAAATGGGATTTTATTTTTTTGCCTTGATATGCCCTTTAATTTGGATCTTCATACATTAAGGGGGTGATTCACGAAATTCGAGTGAAGGGTTCGAATAAAAAAAATTCGAATTTCGAAGTTTTTTTGGGCTACTTCGACCATCGAATGGGCTACTTCGACCTTCGACTACGACCTTCGACTTCGAATCGAACGATTCAAACTAAAAATCGTTCGACTATTCGACCATTCGATAGTCGAAGTACTGTCCCTTTAAGAAAAACTTCGACCCCTACTTCGGCAGCTAAAAGCTACCGAAGTCAATGTTAGCCTATGGGGAAGGTCCCCATAGGCTTGCCTGGGATTTTTTGATCGAAGGATTTTCCTTCGATCGTTGGATTAAAATCCTTCGAATCGTTCGATTCGAAGGACTTAATCGTTCGATCGAATGAAAAATCCTTAGATCGATCGCAGGATTTGCGCAAAATCGTTCGACTTCGATATTCGAAGTCGAACGATTTTAGTTCCCAGTCGAATATCGAGGGTTAATTAACCCTCGATATTCGACCCTTCGTGAATCGGCCCCTAAGGGTCAGGTTTATTAAGGGTCGATGTGAAAAATTTGAATTCTCAAATTTGAATTGTGAATTATCCGAACTCGATTCGAGTTTGAATTTGAACTTTGTGATTTTCCTACTCTGGCCCTTTAAGAACGCAAATTCATCTATTTGCCACCTTAAAGGGTATGTAAAGGCAAAAAACAAAATCACTTTCTTTAACTGCCAAATTGCTGTATAAGTCAATGGGAGAGGTCCAGTGATCAATTTGTTGATGTTTGCAGTCTTCCTGACATTTCAAACTGTTTTTTTCATTCGATTCTAGTTTTTCTAATTCAAATGACAGTTCAAAAGAGTTTTCGGGTTGATTCAATTCGTCATAATACATTTTGATATTTCTAATTTATGGGAGTTTATGGGAGTTTAAAAAAACTCACATGTATTCGAAATTCGACCCTTGATAAATGTGCCTTCTACTAAAAAATCATTTCAACATTAAATAAACCCAATAGGGTCATTTTGCTTCCAGTAAGGAGTAATTATTTCTTAGTTTGGATCCATTATCTGGAAACCCGTTATGCAAAAAGTTCTGAGTTATGGAACAGCCACCTCCCATAGACTCCATTTTATAAAAATAATGCAAATTATAAAAGAATTGTGGTGTTTATACAAATGGTCTGTAGATGTCACTGTGCTCAGACTTATACTGTACATACTTCCTGGTAGCTTAAAAGTGAAAGTTACAGATGTGTAATACCTGCATGACTCTGCTAATAAAGCACTGTTATACTCTACTCATCCTCGGCTACCCAAAACATAACAAAAATGATTTCGTTGTACTTGATCTAAACTAAGATCTAATTAGGGATGCACCAAATCCACCATTTTGAATTCAGCCGAACCCCCGAATCCTTTGTGATAGATTCGGCCATATACCGAATCCGAATTTGCATATGCAAATTAGGGGTGGGAAGGAGAATCCTGCTGAAAAAGGCCAAATCCTGGATTCGGTGCATCCGTAGATACAGTATAATTAATTTGTATTGGAAGCAAAATCAACTTATTGTTTACTTGATTTTCTAGTAGACTTAAGGTATACAAATTACGGAAAGATCCGTTATCTATCAAGCCCAAGGTCCTGAGCACTGTGAATAACAGATCCCATACCTATACACGGTATTGTTTTATTATTAGAGAGAAAAAGGATATTATTTTTAAAAATGTGAATTATCTTTTTAAACTGGAGTCTATGGGAGATGGCCATTCCGTGAGATTTTCTGGATAAAGGGTTTCCAGATAATGGATCCCATGCCTGTTATGGAATGCCTTGTTCCTAGCTAATAGTAACAATTCAAACATTTTTCACTATTTATTTTGTATAGTTTTTTTAATTATTTGCTTGCCTCTTTCCAGTTTTCAAATGGGGAGGTTACTGACCCTGGCAGCCAAAAGACTATTGCTCTGTGAGATTAAACTTGTATTGTTATTGTTAGTTTTTATTACTTATGTTTCTGATCAGACCCTCTCCTATTCCTTTCTCTTGTTCAAATCAATGCCTGGTTGCTAAGGTAAATAAGACATTTTCAAGCAGCAAACTGGGGACAGGCCTGGATTTATGGCAAGGTCACAAAGGCCACGTAGCGTGGCAGAAATTCAGGGGCTGTATGGCGCCCAACCAAATCAAATATGAACACTGGAGACATGCTGGAGATTTTCAAATCTCTGCACACCAGTCTCCAGTGCTGTGCTGTGCCGGACTTGTTAGACACGCCATACCGCCCAACAATATCAGCAACGTAGCTAAACTTTTTTGACTATGCCCATTGTATGGCCACACCCTCTAATTACCATGTCTATTTTACAAAACTTTGCAGTTTATGAACACATTTCTACGAGTTTTAGGGCTTTGTTTTATGTGGCATAACAGTTTTGCTAATGAAGGGGATATTGCCATTTAAACTGTGAGTCATAGTTCTCCCAAGAGACCTGCTTATCTTAAATTGTTACAATTGTTTCTGTGTTTATCTTGTTACAAATGTATCTAAGTGCAGCTGCTCAGTGTTTTGGGCTCTGTCAAAAAGCCTCTTCAGAAACTTTGTATCTTTTTCTGGCAGAAGTGCAGAAGATCAAAGAGAAACTGAGCCACAGACAGCTAAGTAGATAGAATCCCATTGTATGCTATACAACGTTTCTGTTATCTACTATGTATCCTGTGCCTTTTCTCTATTTTTCAAACTTTGCCTTTTCTCTTTTTTCAAAAGGCTGCCCAATAGCTACACAGCAGCTTGTTTATATAAACTATAGCAGTGTCTTTGAAGCACACACACCAGTGTTACCAAGGCAGGGCAAAAGTACATTGTATTTTTTTTTTAATTTTTTTAAATTTTGTGGTGTTACTGCTCCTTTAACCTTCTGTGTGGAACTGTATAAAAAGCTTTGGAAAAGTTCAAGTAGATCACATCCAGAGTCGAGGTTCCTGCTCACCTCCTCATTAAAGACAATAAAATTAGTCTGGCAAAATCCAGGGCCAGATCTACGGGAAGGCAGAAAAGGCAGGGGCACCAGACACGTACCTATGCTCTACCTACACCTAGTCTGGGCCCATGTCCCTTATGGTGTTCTGCTCCCATGTAAAATAGTGAACATGTGCACCTGTTTGCGTTCATATGTGCGCTCGTTTGAGTGCGCACCAGGGGGTGATGTGGCCCGGTTGCCTATGGTGCCTGACTGGCCTGGTTTGGCACTGATGAAATGTGTTACACATAAAAGCATGCTGGCACAAACT
The DNA here is from genome assembly GCA_038501925.1 of Xenopus petersii. Classification (NCBI taxonomy): domain Eukaryota; kingdom Metazoa; phylum Chordata; class Amphibia; order Anura; family Pipidae; genus Xenopus; species Xenopus petersii. Next base: position 38,238,743 of record CM076683.1, read on the forward strand.
CTTAGGAGGTTATTTATTAAAGTAAATTTTTTTTTATAGTCTGAGTTTTAAAGGGGAAAAACAGCATTTTTTATAGAAATGTTTTTTTCCGAGATTTATTTAACCCTGAGTCAGACCCTGGCAGATGTCCAGTTTGAAATGGAAAGATATCACAATCTGCTCTCTGTTTCGTACCATAATCTGAAAAAGTTGTGGTTTTTGAACATTAATCCGAACAAATTTGACTTTTCAGACGTCAAATCACGTTTTTTCTCTAATCTTTTACTGCACAATATTATAAATAAAAAACATCACATAAAGCCACCATGGGCTACTTGAACAAACAAAGGTTTTGGAAAGGCCTTCACAGCCCCCTAACTTAAACATCATTAAAAAAATCTTTGCACAACAACCCAAAGGAATCTAGGAATTAGAAGTGATCTGCAAGAAGGAGAAATCCTTACAACAAGAATGGAAAGACTCTTAGCTGGATACCAAAGGCATTTAAAGATATGATCTATAGCAAAGAGGGCTAAATACTAATTTGTTGTCCAAACTTTTGCATTATTGCCACATTGGCAATTTATATAGTTTGTATGGTTTGCTTTGTTCTGTACATGTATGTAATTACTTAAAGCAAAATCATAGGGCAGCACAGTGGTGCAGTAGTTCATATTGCTGCTTTGTAGCTCTGGGCTCAAAGATTTATTTCAACCTGGCCACTCTTCCTCCTGGTACTTCAGTTTCCTCTCACACAAAACATACAGACAGTCTAATCGCTCCTTGTGACTGTATAGTCTCTGAGATTGTAAGCTCCACTGGAGCAGAGACCGATTTGAATGATGTCATTTGTCTGTACAGTGCTGCAGAATATGTAGGTGTTATATAAATAATGAATAATTATGTTGAAACTGTAGACTCTGTTGGGCTTATGTACACTATCCACCACCAAATTAATCAAAATGATATCATAAGAAAGACTGGAAGAGACCAGAGCAACTGGAAATGGAAGTACAGAAATAAAGTAGCCAAGATAGAGGCAGATAGATGGTGAGAGAGTGCTAAAGAAAGGCCAATAATGGAGCAGGGGAGAACATAACCGTAATTGATAGAAAGAAAGAAAAAGCAGGATAGGGGAAAGAAAAACAACTGAATATAAAAAAGGGAGAACAACAGGTTAATAATTAATAATGTGAAATAAAAGAAATGGGGGAGAGAAGTGAAAGATAGGACACAGGGTGATAGAAGAGCAAGGAGCAGTACATTAAACAGCAGAGCCTAAAACAAAAAAGGGGGTAAGTATTTTAAACAAAAAAAAAAAAAAAAAAGGTGGGTAAGTAAATGAAGAAAATACTGAAAATAAGGTAAAATGTGAAGACAACCTCCAAACAAGTCACATAACAACTTTCCTAATGTATCACAAAGCAGCAATGTTCAGCACAGGCCTAATTGTGACCTTTCCCCACCTCTGTTATTCTCAGGAGTTAAAAATTTAAAATCAAAGTTACAGTTGTGCAACGAGTAGACAGTTCCTGCTGTACATGAAGCATACAATTGCAATTCTACAACTCTATGCATTTTGTAGCCATATGTTCTTTTAACTTTCAGTACAATGTAGGCAGTGATATTCTGAGACAAGCTGCATGAGACAAGGACTTGAATAGAAAGATATGTAATAAAAAGTAACAATAACATTGTATCCTCAGAGCAAGTTGTTCTTGGCTGTCAGGGTCAGTGATCCCCATTAAATAGCCAGAATGAGACAGAAGAAGGATGCAGTAACTGCCTGTTTCACATTCAAAGTATTTCTGGTTCTAACTCCTGCAATAATGTAGCAGAAGCACAGCAGAGGCAAAAGAAAGGGCTAAACTATTATTGCTTTCAGTTAGAATTCTATTTACAAATGAGTTGAAAACAACTGAAAATGCTTAATGCATGGGAAAGTTGCTTAGAATAATAGTTTCTTTCCTCATGCAAAAAAACAAAAACAGTTCTTGAAAGGAGTTACCCTTCAACTTCAAATGACAGAATATTTACATCTATTCGAGGAGGCTTGTGTATGGACATCTAATGAATATATATGAGTAACATGGTTACAATAAATAGGCGCATAGCAAAATATATGCAGAATGGGGGAGGCACATTTATCAAGGGTCGCATTTCGAATTCATGGGAGTTTTTTTAAACTCCCCTAAACTCCCATAAATTAGAAATTAGACTAGTCAAAATTTATTAATAAAATCGAATTGAAACGACCAAAAAACTAAAATCAAATTCGATTCAAATCATAAAAACTCTATTCAAATTTAAAAAAACTCAGGATGGCTGCAAACATCCCACATCCCTGGACCTCTCCCATTGACTTTTACAGTAATTCGGCAGGTTTTAGGTGGCAAATAATCAAATTCGAGTTCTTAATGGGACAGATATGATAAATCTCGAAATTTGAATACGAATTCAAACTCAAATCAAGTTTGGATAATTTACAATTCCAATATAGGGAGTTTTGACCCAAAAAAAAAACTTCGACCCTTAAAGGTCATGTAAAGACAAAAAAATAGTTGAATTGAGTTCATAAAGGCCAGAGTATGATAAATCACAAAATTCAAATTCAAACTCGAATCGAGTTCGGATAATTCACAATTCAAATTTGAGAATTTGAATTTTCACATCGACCCTTAATAAATCTGCCCCTTAATGTATGAAGATCCAAATTAAAGGGCATGTAAAGGTAAAACAATAAAATCCCATTTGTACTTTCTTTAATGAAAAAGAAACCTATCTCCAGTATACTTTAATTAAAAAATGTGTACCGTTTTTATAAGAAACCTGACTGTATGCAGTGAAATTCTCCCTTCATTTACTGCTGTGGATAGGAATTGTCAGATGGTCCCTAACTGCTGAGCAGGGAAACAATCATACTTATGAACAGCAGGGGGAGCCCCCATCTTACTTCCCAGCCATGCAGAACTCAAGCAGCTTTGTTTATGACGATCCCTAAGCAGCCCAGACCACACTGAGCATGTGCACAGTCTTAGTCTTGCAAAGATGTTTAACAAAGTTACAAGATGGTGACCCCCTGTAGCCAACTTTGAAAGCATAAATTATTTGTTTGATTAGGCTTGTGTTGCAGTAAGTTCATGTTTATATTTAGTATACAAAAATACAGCATTTCTAGCCTTATTCTATTTTAGACTTTACATGCCCTTTAATAAATTTGCCCCTTAGTGTGAGGAATTGCCAGCTGTCTATAAAAGACATATCAGCTATAGTATGTTATGAAACAAATGTATTCTTCTGCCAATATGCAGTAAAACCTAAATTTTACATCCCATTATTTTGTTTTTCCTCATTTTATATTGCTTTTTTGGTGGTCCCACTTATATACTGTATTATGTATAATAAATCTCCCTGATTTTACATTTTCCTGGATTATAAACCATTTTCTTCTGGTCCCCTGAAAAATGTAAAGGGGTTGTTTGAATTAACGTTTAGTATTGTGAGACCAATTGCAATTGGTTTTAATTTTTTGTGTTTTTTAAGTTATTTAGCATTTTATCCAACAGCTCTCCAGATTGCTATTTAAAGGAGAACTAAATCCCCTTGCTAATAAAAACCCCTACGAAGCGCCGAAAGATGGCGCCCGTGAGCTCCGCTGCGCTGACTCTGTAACGAGGGGTAATTACCGTCTTAGGGGCATTTACTTGTGTTAACACCTGTGCGGGGGGGGGGGAGCAGGGAGGGGGGACTATGGAGGGTAGTTTTTTTTATTAGCAAGGGGATTTAGTTCTCCTTTAAGCAATCTGGTTGCTAGGGTCCAAATTACCATTCACTAATTTGAATAAGAGGCTGGAATATGAACAGGGGAGGACCTGAATAGAAAGATGAGTAGTAAAAAAAGAACAATAATAGAACATTTGTAGCCTTACAGAGAATTTATTTTTAGATCGGGTCAGTGACCCCATTTGAAAACAAGTTCAGAAGAAAACGGCAAATAATTAAGAAAGCATAAAAAAATAAACATTTATGAAGACCAATTAAAAAGTTGCTTAAAATTGGCCAATCTATAACATACTAAAAGTTAACTGAATGGTGAACTACCCCTTCAAAATATAGGTTCTACTGGAATTAATAATTTAGTCGTTTTCATATTTCCCTAAAATATTGTGAAAAATAATTTGACTTCCTCAATAAATATGTAACTAACACTGCAGAAGTCACACTCATGCTAAAGTTGATGCCTGAGCTTCAGCTGAGATACTACGATACAGCACATTTCTAGCTAAAGAATGAATCACATAGCAAGCAATGAGAGAGGCACATTACCAGATCTCTGTTGTATGGGTTTTCCAATGACTTCCATTCACCTTCCCTGGACGACTGAGCCATCACACAAGCAATAACTAAAGATATCATGGTGACTAATACCAACTGTGAGTCTTTCATCCTGGCAAATATAAAAAAGCGAAATGTGGATATAGTCAGCAGCCCATATTCATATATAAATCTGTGTGCTGTGTGTAGGGGGAATGGTCTCCTTACCTTATGATTCACTGTGTTCCCTTTGCAGCTCTGTCCCACTCCTGTCTTATCATCCAGCACAATGATCTGCAGCCAAATTCCCAGCTTCAATTTATACACCTTAATGACAATACTCTTCCCACACTGAGTTTGTGTGCAGATTGAGAGCCCTTTGAGGGTGTTTGTCATGAGTAAGAAGGTTGCAGCGTTTCGCTCAGCAAATGGCTTCGCATGAAAAGGAGATTTATGAAATTTCTTGTTTGATGAAACTTCAAGAGACTCTTGTGTTTGGAGAGATGCTCCGCTCCTACGTCATAGACGCTCAGCTCCAGAGATCCTCGCTCCTTTTTCAGACTCTTGGTAATATCTGTAGTTATCATTTCAGCAATTTCCCTGTAAAGGCAATGTGTGTTTATGTACTTAACCCCTGTGATGCATTGAATATGTTTTTTAGTAAGAGCACACAAGAACAAAATTTTTATGGAGGTCCTTGGTTAGGTTGGTGCGCCCCAAAGCCTGCGCTGTGGCAAACAGAAGGTAGCTTGTTGCTATGTGCTACAATTGACTGGCACTCTTAGATCAATTCATCTATATAATCATATCTGACTAACAAATGTCATTGCATTCATGCCCTGCAGAGGCATTTTTAAAGATGCCCACCATCCTCCTTATCTTGAGCTCTAATTACATCAAGCCACATGGCGGTTAAGCCACCAGATACCCCATTAATTCCACCACTGGATGTCTAGTAAATATTATACCATATCTGTTTAAATCCATATTTTATTATGATCACAGGATCTAACATGTACAGTATAGCAAGACTTTTATTAGGTTCCAGTCAGCAAAACACATACCCAATAGTATTGCCTTGATATATTTTACACACCTATATTTAAAGCACAAGGAAACACTTTTTTTAAATCATTAATATATAGTTTTTAAATTGCCCTTATGGTTTCCTCCCAAACCACTATGATATATTTAGTTATTGCAGGCATGACGATTCTGTTGTCTAGGAAATTGCAGTTGAAAGCAATATTTGTTTCTCCCTTCCTGTTGATCTCCTACAGATTTATTATCAATCCACTGGCCTCTGCTACATTGTTTTGGGAGTTAGGATCCAGGTGTTTAAAGGAGAAGGAAAACTAGCAAAGCAGTTTATTGCCAATAGATTAGCCACAATAGTGCAAGCTAGAACACTATATTTATTCTGTACAATACTTTATCATACCTGAGTAAACAGCTCTAGAAGCTCTCTCTGTTTGTTTAGGATAGCAGCTGCTATATTAACTTGGTGTGACATCACTTCCTGCCTGAGTCTCTCCCTGCTCACTCATAGCTCTGGGCTCAGATTACAGCAGGGAGGGAGGGGGAGAGAGGAGTAAACTGAGCATGCTCAAGTCTTGCCCTGGAGGTTTAGGTTGAAAGAAGGAAGTCTGATACAGAAGCCCATGTGTACACAATAGAAGTAAAGAAAAGTGGTGTTTATTTTGACAGATGACTCAGAGCAGAAATTTATATTTGGCCAAAGGATAAATATGGCAGTTGTGACAATTGCAGTTTGGCCATCAGTACCTTAATTTCTTACTTATATATATATATATATATATATATATATATATATATATAAATATTATAACAGAATGCAATGAGCTCCATGTTCCAGTTGTAATAGTGTGTTATTCAGTTTGCCTTTTGAAAAAAAAAAAAAGCCCCTCACCAGCATGAACTCTATATAGACCTACAATTTGTCATTTTTCAGACCACAGTGACCGACCTAATATGAGGAATGTACTCCTGTACTCCTTACAAAAAGTAAGGGAAAGTAATACTATAATGGGAAAAGGGCTATTTCACTTTGTCATGTCAGGAAAATCAATTTTTGAGGTTGCAGTGTATCAGAACAGAGAGAGCTACCGGTATAACGCTCTGAACCAAGTTACTTATGTGCATTGGGAAGACGTTGCATTACTTCATTTTGGTTCTAGCTTTTGTAACTAACAACCATTTTACATAATAATAATATAATGGTAATTATCTTTGGCCAGCACCGTAAAATGAGTGTCCCATGTGTTCAGGTTGGTTGACAATAATCCCTATTAATACAAGGAGATGAAACTTACAAAAATACAGTACAAAAGTCTGTTACATGGGGGTACCGTGAAGGTACCCCCAGTGAATTAAACTACCAGTAACATAACTACCTGGCACATGACACAGCCCCCTCCCCCCTTCAGAAGCGACGTTTGTGGCGGATTCACATGCACGTGGGTCCTAGTGCAGTTTCACTATATGCACCCCTGGTAGTTCCGCCACTTTAAACTACACTCTTTTAACAGGCTTGTGAAAAAAAAAAATTAAATTAAGGGGTCTATCTATTTAAGGTCTGCACTGCCATCTAACCTGCTTTCCCAGGGATCCGTTGCACCTTCATTGATGTTCCTTTCCACCTTTAGACTTGCACATGCACAGTTTGCTACTGGGCAAACTTAGGCAAACAATAACAGATGACCAGTAAATCCTACCCACTGATTGGTTGCTATGGGTTCCTGCTCCTGGGCAGGGGTGCAGGCCGTGTACCATGGCCCTCGCTCCCCCTCCAGACACATTTTCTGTAGCAGATTTGTGCCAGCTCTAGTGTCTGACAGGCCCTGGTGAATCCCCTGGACTGAGTGGATGCCTAATGAACTGGCACTCTCAACAGTAATTGACTGTCCTTGTCCCTTTCGGTGCAAGTAATTATAACCTAATACTAATCTCACAGTCAAATTGGCTGTCAGCAACTCATGGCAACAAAAATGTTGCATCAATTGTTCTATCTGCAACTGACTGGAAAAAAGTCAAGCACGGATTTGTGGCTTTGGGTTATTGGCCGGGGGCGGTGGGATACCAGGAAAAAACCCGGTGGGTCCAGCTGGCCCAGACCCACTCCTGCGTTCGGGGGGGAAGGCGGGTGCACATCTTGCGCCCGGGCATACAAGCATTTTGTTCCATTACTGGTGGGAGAAATTGGACCAGTCCCTGCATCAACTTGTACTATGAGCTATCTTCCATAACCCTGTATTCCCTCCTTTGCTAAAAAGCCACCCAACCCCCTTTTAAAATTAACTTTTATTATAATGTAGAGAGTGCTGGTCTGATACGATTTGCTATTGGTTTTTGTTATTTATTATTTTGCAGTCTCAGTAATCTAGTTGTTAGGGTCTGAATGACCCTAGCAACCATGCATTGATTTGAAAAAGAAACTGAATTATGAATAAGAAAGGGCCTGAATGCAAAGACAAGTAATAAAAAGTAGCAATAACAATACATTTGTAGCCTTACAAAGCATTTGTTTTTATATGGGGTTAGTGACTCCCCCCCATCTGAAAGCAAGAAAAAGTCAGAAGAATAAGGCAAAAAAAAAAAGTTTCAAAATTACAAATAAAAAAAAAACGAAAGCCAGTTGAAAAGTTGCATAGAATAAACCACCCCTTTAAATATCAAGGTGTCTTCAAATCTTCACTTTTAAAAATACATAACAGATTTGGCAAACTAATAGAAAAATCAATAGTTGAATGCAATTTTAGTGCAATCAAGTTTATTTATACATATAAATTGCAATCTTTCCTTATGCTCACTACTGAAAATCAAATAAAGCTGTTTAAGTAAACCCTACAAACCCTTTTCCATTTTATTGTGAAAATATCCCTATTAATTATTGAGAATATCAGGTTAATTGCAGACATATTAAAGGATTACAACATAGATAACACATTCATATAGGATATACCTAAGCACATGTATATATTAGGGTGTCCAGATCATTGTGTTTCCTGAGGAATTCACGGATTTAACTATACTAGGAAGTCTATGTTAAAGGGAACATAAGTTTTTTTTAGACCTGACATATCTTAGCTCTACTAAGATTCCTATACAGAATACAAATTACAAATTCTGTACCATTTTTATAGAAAAAAAACCTCAATCTTTTTTAATGCATACTGTATTCTTCCCCTGCTTGCTCACAAATAATTAGTAGTGCTCGGAGTTCTGGACTGCAAGAAAGCAGCATGTAGGTTTGTTTCTTGTATTTGTAGCCCTGGTTCCTTGGGCCAATGGGTACTGGCACTCAACGTAGGATACCTGCTAATCCACCAGCTGGACCCTGGTCCTATTCCCCCCACCACCATCTCCATCCCCTACATGACCCATTCCATGTTATCCAGCTCTGCTTCTATCTATGCAATACCCACATGGCCAGAGTTAGAAAAGCAGCAGAGCCATGAAACAAGTAGACAAGTCCTCCCTTTGACAGAAAAAACAAAGGGAGGTTTTGACTTCCTAAAACACTGAATAAATAAAATAAAAAGGAAAGGTGCCTTTAATTCTTAATTGTTCTTACTTATTTGTATTTTGGCACATGTCTTCCCATGACCTGGTGTGGTTAGGGCAGATTAGTAGCATGGGCAAATCATTTCAATATAAAATCTTAAAATATTGGGAGTTATGAATATATTATGAACACAGTGCTGGTGGTTAGTGCCACACTGAGTAATGTGTCTTGCTGCATCTGAAAAAAGGCATGCAGCACTGTGTATTTAATAGGCTAATTTAGTACTAATTGCGTGTGATGAATCAGTCCCATGAAGTAATAACTTGACCAGCCTTAGAAAGGCAGAGGAAAAGTTAGGGGTGATGAAGTCTAAATTTCTATGTTTTTTATTAAGTAGAGATTGCAAAATGTAATTATACATTGCACTTTTCTTTTGCACATGCAGCCCATACCCACATGTCATCAGAATTCCTCCAAGCTAAATGTCAATAGGTAAGATCACTACTTCCCTTCTGGTTCCTTCACACACATGAGGGAAATAGGGTATAAGAAGATACAAGATAAAATTGTAAAAGTGAAGATGAAAGGATGGGAACCTACAAGATATATACATTATTCCATAGCTTTGATTCTTGACTGCATGCTAAGCTAGTAGCATTACCAACATCAAATGATATGGGCACTTCGCATGTACAATAGCTTATGTTCTTCCTCTGTTATTTCAAGTATAGATAATGATATCACAGACAAGTACCTATGTTACATATAAGTGAAACATGCACTTTGTATGGTCATCTGCTAACTGCTCTAAACAGTGCAAGCTCCCCCATTGTTATTTATATAATTAATATGTTATTTTCTTTAAAATGTAGGTTTTCCATGCTGCCTACATGCAGCCTAAATTAACCTTGTTTATTACTATTGATTATCTTCGATTTTAACCTGAGATGGTAATAGTATATAGTCGTCTCTGCCTGTTTACATTGCATTGGTGCTGCCAAAAGAGAATGCAAGAGGGTAGATGTAAGCATGTGACTGTTCCTATTATAATGTATTTCTATAGTGGCTGTAAGTTACACAGTGCTTTACAAACAGGGGTCTTAACGTGATTTAATAGAGAAGGCTTACGGAATAAAACTAGGATCGGAGAGCCCATAAATACAAATGTGCAGAGAAATGCTTATTTGACAACGAAGGTACCAAAAAGATCACTTACGAATAAGTGGTAACGAATACCATTGAAAGATGCTATGCTCCAACATTATTCATTCATAGGCACTTACCTTCAATTTTCCCAAGATGGCAAAAGAATGGGAGATAAAAATTTAAGTCAATTGATAAGATACTTTGTCTTTAAAGGTCCGCCCATATTAGGTTTTTGAGCTGCTCAGTACTTTGTGGGCTCAGGCAGGCCAAGATTTGGCCTCAGCCTGCAGCTTCAGACTCATGTAAAGTCTCCATTCTACACAGGCGATCAGAGTATAAACATCATCTATTGTCATAATCCCTTACGAGGGATGGTTGTCTTTTAGGCCTTGCCAGGGTTGAGTGCATAGTCATTGTGTTTTCATATATTATTTTTCATACTCTTTTGGCAGGTGCTCCAGAGGCTATGCTGCATGGCAATGAATGGAGGAATGTATTTGGTTGCAAAACTAGGAACTAAAGTACCTTTTGAGCATCATCATTTTCAGATGGTAGATATCAATTCAAAATGTTGTATTTTGTTCCAATGATACACTTGTTGCCAGCTACTTCAAGCAAAACTTATACTTTGAACATGTCTTTGACACACCACCTATGGCATAGTATGTGGTTTTCAAGAGGCCCTTCACCAGCAATTTTGGAATGATAGCATGCTTTGATATACTATTTTACAAGCCTCTGATAAGCCTTGTAGAAAAGCATATGATGAAACATATCTTGTACCCAACAGCTTGGATGAACCCACTTCCACTTTTGTTATATCCATACAGATCCAGAGGGCCTTTGCTTCTGCTTTTGGTATTAATTTCTTGGCAGCAAACATTCACCATACAAAACTGGGCACGACTGGCAGTGGCATATATAGTCCATTCAAGTCCTACTTTTACTATGATATGACAAGCGAAAATGGTAAGCTGCTTATAAATAAGGTTCCAGTGAATCCATCTGAGGAATTGCCTGCAGGTCACGATGCCCAGATTTATTTTAGGAGTGACAATATGTTTAGTAATAGCCTACACTAGCTACATGGCGAAATCTGTGAATGAGAAAAAGGAGAACACTGTAGGAGCTCACCACTAAGGCACCAGATGTCACCATTGATGTTCCATGCAGAAATGATGCACGATACCTTCACTTTCAGCGGTTGAAGGGGCAGTAAAAGTATGTTCTTCTTCCTTCTACTGTTATCTGAATTATACATAAACCTTGGTATCAAATTAATTGTATGCTCTGGTGTTTTTGATGGTCTCCACACAGTGCATGGTACATATTACCTTCAGATATGCGCATTGGTCAAGTGTGGTCCTGAAACCTGAAACATGTGGACAGGAGGTCACTGAGGTTGGACTTTTAATAAACTTCTAGCTGCGTGGCAATTTCACTAGCAAACACATCCTATGCTGCTTACCTTTGTGGTGACTTTACACCTCCCTTACTCCTGGGGATTGAAGGACTCTCACAGTTACATGAACAACAAAAACATGTCTTTTTTTCACAAAAGCTTGTTCTTGTTAGACATGGTCCTCGGTGTAGCTTAAGGATAATGGTATATTTGAAAATGCATGGAACTTAATTGCAGATATATTGAACAAGTTTATATGCTCATTATTTCAGAGATGATGGTTACAAGAATGCACGCCTACCTATTTCTTCACAAACATAATGAGAATAGGAAATGTTCCTTGCTAAAGTACCTCTAATGAAGAACTCTCCAAGGACAGCACATATTGAATAGATTAGAAGTTAAGAAGCCAGAAACTCACAACTAGATTCTTCAAGCCAATAGGACCGTTCCTGCTAGTAGGAAAGGCTTTGTATGGAATGAATAGGGACAGATAATGAAATGTAAATATATGGAAGTTCCATTTAAATAGAGTATAGTATCAGCTCTTCTGATCCACTTCTTTAAGGTCTTTAATTATGAATTCCTGCGTTAGACCTACAGGAAGACTTTCTATAGAACTAAGGTTGGTCTGTATGATGTGGTGATTGCACTCTAATAAACTCTTTTAATGGCACACATCAAGGTTGGCCTTGGGTATAAAAACACACAAAAGCAATGTATGTGTCACGGCCGGCACCCAACACCAGAACAAGTGCTCGAATCCTGGGTCTGAGCTAAGCTTCACCAGTGGTGTGACCACCTTTGAGCTTCGGGAGGAGCCCTCAGCCTAATCGGGTGCCACCTGGTCTTACGAGAGGTTCAAGCAAGTGTTCTGGCAGGCAATGGGGCACGGCTGGTAGCTAGAGTCTTTTGGACCGAAGATCACAGTAACAGACAAGGATATAGCAGAAGGATCGTCAGACAGGCTGGGTCGTGGCAGGCAGAAAGCAAGGGTCGTCAGGCAGGCAAGGGTCAAAACCGGGTATCAAGCAGGAAGGGTTCAAGCAGAAGAGTAGTCGGATATCAGGCACTGGTCAGGATTCAGAATTCGGGATGGTCAAGGTACAGGCTGGGTCAAACACGGATTATCAGATTCAAACAGGCAAAATAGCACAAGGCTTCAGAACAGAGCACCAGAAACAAGTTCTATCACGGGCAGTTTGCTGGGAGTGGAAGTGGCCTATTTATACCTTGTTTGGGCGCCAAAGTTTTCGCGCCAAAATCGGCGCGCATGCGTCAGAATCGACGCGCGCGTCCGCGTCAATAAAGGAAAGGAGACGCGGGCGCGCGCGTACTAAGGAGGCAAGATGGTGGAACCACGAGGCGGGCGTCCCCGCGGCCGGCGTGGCGGGCGTCCCCGCGGCCGGCGTACAGCACCCCCAATCCCAGGTAACACAGATTTCCTTACATTACCCCCCTCTCTAGGGGGGGACACCGGACCCCCAGGTTTACCAGGAAACTTTAAATGGAACTGCTTCCTAAGACGATCAGCCTTGATGTCATCCACTGAGACCCAGGAGTTCTCCTCAGGACCAAATCCCTTCCACCTAGTGAGGTACTGGAGTTTGTTACGTACCATTCGGGAATCAAGGAACTCCTGGATCTCAAATTCAGGCTGACCGTCAACTTGTACTGGAGGGGGGACAGAAGTAAGACGAGTATTAGCGGCAGGTTTAAGCAAAGAAACATGAAATCAGAAATCTTGAAATTAAGAGGCAATTTAAGGCGAACAGACGAAGGGTTGATAACAGTAGTGATGGGGTAAGGACCAATGAAACGGGGACCCAGCTTAAGGGAAGGAACCTTTAACTTGATGTTTTTGGTAGAGAGCCACACCAAGTCTCCCACTTTATACTGGGGTGCTTCTCTACGTCTTTTATCAGCAGCCCTTTTCTGAGCAGAAGTAGCAGTAGACAAGGAATCATGTACCTGGGACCAAATCAAGGAAAATTGTTCGACAGAGGAATTAGCGGAAGGGACAGAAGAACCAGAATTAGAGAAGGAAAAAGCTTTTGGGTGTAACCCATTAACAATAAAAAACGGAGACTCTCCAGTGGAGGAGTGAGTAGCGTTATTGTAGGCAAATTCTGCCCAGGGTAACAGTTCTGCCCAGGAAGATTGATTTTCGGAGACGTAACATCTTAAAAATTGCTCTAAAGACTGGTTCACTCTCTCGGTTTGCCCATTGGTTTGTGGGTGATAGGCGGTTGAAAAAGAAAGATCGATCCCCACTAATGAGCAAAATGCGCGCCAGAACTTAGAGACAAATTGAACACCTCTGTCTGAAACAATATTACTGGGGAACCCATGCAACTTAAATATATGTTGAATAAAAAGTTCGGACAAAGTTTTGGCAGATGGGAGGTGAGGAAGAGCAATAAAATGACCCATCTTACTGAATCTATCCACCACCACCCAAATTACTGTTTTCCCCTGGGATACAGGCAACTCCACAATAAAATCCATAGAAAGATGGGTCCATGGTCTTTCGGGGATAGGGAGGGGAATCAGTAACCCTTGGGACAAATTTCTAGAAGTCTTGGAGCGTTGGCAGACAGGACAAGAATCCACAAAAGATTTAACATCTTGTTTACAGGTCGGCCACCAAGCACTTCGAGTAAGTAATGAAATAGTTTTACTTACACCAGGATGTCCTGCCATCTTGGAATCATGAACCTCTCTTAGGACCTGTTCTCTAAGATCTTCAGGAACAAATAATCTCCCAACAGGAGTGTTAGAGGGAGCGTCTGTCTGAACAGGGGATAACAAAGAAGAGAGATCAGATTCCATAGTAGCCACAATGACCTCACCCGGAATAATTGTACTACAGTCATCAGTTTCAGAATATATTGAGTCAAAGCTTCTGGAAAGAGCATCTGCCTTGACGTTCTTTGTACCAGGCCTAAATGTCAAGGTAAAGTTAAACCTAGAAAAGAACAAAGCCCACCTTGCCTGTCTAGGATTTAGACGCTTTGCTGACTCGATATACAACAGATTTTTATGGTCAGTGTAGACCGTAACCTGGTGTTTAGCCCCTTCTAGTAGATGCCGCCATTCTTCAAAGGCCCACTTGACAGCTAATAGTTCTCTGTTCCCTATGTCATAATTTGCCTCTGCAGGAAGGAATTTTCTAGAGAAAAATGCACAGGGGTGTAACTTATTAGTTATCGGGTGCCTTTGAGAGAGAATTGCCCCTGCTCCCACCTCAGAGGCATCTACCTCGACTATAAAAGGCAGTGCTGTATCAGGATGGCGGAGGATTGGGGCAGAACTAAACTCCCTTTTGAGGAACTCGAAAGCTTGGATAGCCTCCGGAGGCCACATACTGGGGTCAGCACCTTTCTTAGTAAGATTTGTGATAGGAGCCACAATAAGTGAAAAATTCTTAATGAATTGCCTATAATAGTTGGCAAAACCTAGGAACCTTTGGGTTGCACGTAAGGAATAAGGTTGGGTCCACTCCAGGACAGCTTTCACTTTGTCTGGATCCATTTCGAGACCCCTGGAAGAAATATTAAATCCCAAGAACTGTACGGAAGCAACCTCAAAAGTACACTTCTCCAATTTTGCATACAGGTTATTAGCTCTAAGCCTACACAATACCTCACAAACATGAAGACGATGATCAGACAGGTTGGCAGAGAAGATGAGGATGTCATCTAGGTAGACCACTACGTATATCCCCAGCAGGTCCCGAAAGATGTCATTGACAAACTCCTGAAACACTGCTGGGGCGTTACATAGACCAAACGGCATAACAAGGTACTCGTAGTGGCCATCCCTAGTATTAAAAGCCGTTTTCCATTCATCCCCTTCCCTGATCCGAATGAGGTTATAGGCACCCCTCAAGTCAAGCTTGGAGTAGATCTTAGCATCCTTGACCTGGTCAAATAGTTTGGAGATTAATGGTAAGGGGTAGCGGTTTTTTACAGTGATTTTATTAAGCCCCCTATAATCAATACAGGGGCGTAAACCACCGTCTTTTTTACCCACAAAAAAGAACCCTGCCCCTGCCGGGGAACAAGAGGGCCTAATGAAGCCCCTGTCAAGATTTTCTTGTATATACTCTTTCATTGCCTGGGTTTCGGGCAATGAAAGGGGGTAGGTTCTACCACGTGGAGGAGTTGACCCAGGAACTAAATCAATAGGGCAGTCATACTGCCGATGCGGAGGTAAGGTCTCAGCTGCTTTTTTGGAGAAAACATCAGAAAAAACAGAATATGCTGTGGGTAACCCCTCAAGAGAAGTAGTGGCTACTACTGAGGGAAAACAAACCCCACTACATCCTATACCCCATTGAGTCACCCCCTTAGAAACCCAGTCAATCAGAGGGTTATGCCTCTGGAGCCATGGTAAACCAAGGATAAGAGGAGAGGAAGCTCCCTCGATGAGGTATAGAGCTATCTCTTCACAGTGCAGATTATTTACACACATGGAAAGATTTGTGGTCTTTTTGGAAACCACCCCTGACCCCAAGGGTCTTTTATCGACAGCCAGGATTCTCATGGGAGGATTGAGGGCAACCAAAGGAATTTTATTTTTAGCAGCGAATGCTGCGTCCAAAAAATTACCCTCCGCCCCAGAATCAATGAAGGCAGACAATTTAACAGTGCCCGTAGGCCAGGTTAATTTAACAGATAATAGGACCTTGGAGGCAGATTGGGGAGAGGAAACGCCTGCACCCAAATGGAGCTCCCCTTCTCCATTTAGGCTAGAGCGTTTCCCGGCCTCTTGGTACACTGATTGAGGAAGTGACCCTTCTCCCCACAATACAAACACAACCCAAGAGACCGCCTCCGTGCCTTTTCCTCAGAAGTAAGGTGAGAGATGCCCAGCTGCATAGGCTCCTCCTGAGGTTGAGACACAGAGGGGTTTGACAACTTAGCACTAAAATTATGCTTATACAAAGAAGAAGTACCCTGTTCCTCCCGATTTTCCCTCTGTCTCCTATCTATCTGGATAACCAGAGACATTAGGTCATCCAGATTGGAAGATAGGGGGTAATTGACCAGGCTGTCTTTGACAGATTTGGCTAGACCGATGCGAAACTGGCTCCTTAGAGCTGCATCATTCCAACCAGTCTCCACCGCCCACCTACGAAACTCTGTGCAGTAAATCTCTACCTCCCGTTTGCCCTGGCGTAGTTTGCGAATTGCGGAATAGGCCGAAGAGGCACGATCCGGGTCATCGTAAAGAATGGCCATAGAGCGGAAGAACAAATCTAAAGAGTAACGGGCAGGGTCAGTGGCTGGCAATCTAAGTGCCCAGACTTGGGGGTCACCCACTAATAGGGTCATTACGAACCTGACCTTTTCCTCGTCAGTGGGAAATGAGTGGGGGAAAAAGCTGAGGTACAGCTTACAGGCCTCTTGAAAAACAAAAAACTGGGTTCTGTCCCCACCAAACTTGGCAGGAAATGCAATCTTGGGTTCCTGGGGTCTGAATACAGCACCCCTATCCGGCAGGGAACCCACAGAAGGCGTAGGAACAGAACTGGCTGGCTGCTGCGAGGGCCCCAACTGGCGTGTTAGGTTATGGAACCCCTGGAGCAAATAGTTCTGCTTTCGCTCCTGCTCCTCCATACGTTGCAGTAGAGTAGTTAGCAACAGCTCGGAAGAAGATGGGAGTGGAGCAGCGGCAGCAGCTTCGGTGTGATCGTCGTCCTCCATGGCCCGTGATAATGTCACGGCCGGCACCCAACACCAGAACAAGTGCTCGAATCCTGGGTCTGAGCTAAGCTTCACCAGTGGTGTGACCACCTTTGAGCTTCGGGAGGAGCCCTCAGCCTAATCGGGTGCCACCTGGTCTTACGAGAGGTTCAAGCAAGTGTTCTGGCAGGCAATGGGGCACGGCTGGTAGCTAGAGTCTTTTGGACCGAAGATCACGGTAACAGACAAGGATATAGCAGAAGGATCGTCAGACAGGCTGGGTCGTGGCAGGCAGAAAGCAAGGGTCGTCAGGCAGGCAAGGGTCAAAACCGGGTATCAAGCAGGAAGGGTTCAAGCAGAAGAGTAGTCGGATATCAGGCACTGGTCAGGATTCAGAATTCGGGATGGTCAAGGTACAGGCTGGGTCAAACACGGATTATCAGATTCAAACAGGCAAAATAGCACAAGGCTTCAGAACAGAGCACCAGAAACAAGTTCTATCACGGGCAGTTTGCTGGGAGTGGAAGTGGCCTATTTATACCTTGTTTGGGCGTCAAAGTTTTCGCGCCAAAATCGTGCGCATGCGTCAGAATCGGCGCGCGCGCGTCAATAAAGGAAACGAGACGCGGGCACGCACGTACTAAGGAGGCAAGATGGTGGAACCACGAGGCGGGCGTCCCCGCGGCCGGCGTGGCGGGCGTCCCCGCGGCCGGCGTACAGCACCCCCAATCCCAGGTAACACAGATTTCCTTACAGTATGCCACACACACACACAGTTTCTAATCCTAGGATTTCAGCTCCCAACGAGGGGTTCTCATCTGGGGGAAAAATTCAAAAAAAGGCATATCATTATGTAATATTAGGTATATCAGGTGGCATGGGGCTGAAACGTTATTATTAAAGCATCAATAACACTATTGCAGTCTTTCCATAACTACCAGACCTAAAAAGGGGCAGGACTAAATAGAAACGTCAACCACAAATCACAAGATAACATGATGCAAAAAAATTGTTCACGGCTTGTTGGTGGACCCCGAAAGACATCTCTGCACACAAAACATTGCTGGCATCACTGATTGCTTACTGTGCATACACAGCTCTAATTTAGCAAAATGTCAGGAAACATGGGTAAATGGGTCAAACAGATAACTCCCAGATTACATTACTTATAAAGGTATTTATGGCTGTACTAGCTATACCCAGGGACCACAGGCTTCCCCCACCCCTGCACTAAATATAAAAGCAGGAGAGGAGTGGTCTTGATCTGGGATCCCAGGATATGGGTGGTCCAGAACAGGGAACGCATGCCACAAATTATAAATGATCCTCATAGGAAAGAGGGTGTCACTGGGGGGGGGGATGTCTCCCTGCAATGTTCAAGAGAAACTGACTCACCACCAGGCCTGGCCTAAAAGTTAATTTAAGAGTCTATGGGGTATATTTATCAAAGAGTGAAGTTAATAGTGAAATTCCGCCACTTTCCATTAATTTCTATGGGATTTTTAAAGGCATATTTATCAAATGTGAACTTTCACTTTCACCCATTGATAAATATGCCTTTCAAAATCCTATAGAAATGAATTGTGAGCTGTGGAATTTCAATCTAGTGGCGGAACTTCACTCTTTGATAAATTTACCCCTATGATGGTATCAGGGACATGATGGAGGCCAGTTGTATTGCCACAGACAAGCAGAAGCAGAACTGGGCCAAGTATTTACTTTCATATGCTTGCTGGCCTGGCACCCTCACCTCTCACTGCCAGTGATAACCTGTACTCACACACTTAAGCCACATCCCCACACTTTCAGCTCCCTCAAGTAATTTGTTGCTTTCTCTCCCAACCCTCCCACCTCTTAAAAAGTCTGACTCTTACTCCTCCCTCCAGTAGCTGGAAAAAACAGTATAGGTCACACTTTTCACAGGACTGGGACTAGGGGTAGGATGAGGCAGAAAGGTACATGCCTAAGGTTCTAGAGCCCCCAAACCATTGCAACGTCGTCATGTCTATTGTGCCTACGTCTAGTTCCAACACTGAGCAGAACAATCCAGGGAGACTATTAATGATATAGAGCTGGCAGGGGGAGTTTCTCAGGAAGAATTTGCAGGGTGTAAATGGGAGAGCAAGAGCTAATAGATTCCCCTAAACAGTCAGATAACCTGGGCTGTAAATAACATGGGGATAAAGAGATTCTACTTGAACACTGTCTGTTTTCCAAAACTGAGCCACCGTTCATGATTACTAAAAATGCCTATTGTCCTTCAGATGAGCAGCTGGCCCCGAGCTAGTGAAATATTTAGAAAATAGGACTTGTTACTAATACTAGGTGAAAAAATGTACCAGTTGTGCCCTTGATGCATAAGTCACAGCTGAATTGCAAGTGAGTTCTGTAATATATACCTGCTTGGCCAGGGCAGCAAAGGGAAAAAAACAGCACCGATGTACATTCTCATAAGTTTTTGCACAAATAATATAAACATTTTTTTTCTGTCATTATGTACAAAGCTTCCTTTTTTGAGTTACAAGATACAGCATTGTAGGTACATGTCCTGCCCATCTGTCACCATTTAGCTTGAAGGAGAATGTTGTGCCCAGTTGCTGCAAAATATGTATGGTAACAAATTTTGTGTCTCTAGTACCTTACCCAGAATCTGCCACTGATTGTTACAGGCACAATTATCCATGGAAGAATGCAGCACTATTGCTATAAACATGGGCTGATATCTACTCTTAGCACTGCTTTAGTACTTGAACCTTCAGGTTTACACTATCTAGGATCTATATCTTGCTTATGGCATGGGTCCACTGGACAGATAAAGTGCCTTTTGGAGCACTGTCTAAGCATACAGACCTTATTACTGGGAATCACTCAATGACAAGTGATCAGCATAGGGTCCAAGAATGACTATATACTGTAGTAGAGGTGCACTGAATCCAGAATCTTTCATGAAGGATTCAGCTGAATCCTGAATCAAATCCGAACCACAAGGAATGGTCTTGTGCAAGTGCAAAGCGCAAAAGTGCAATTTCTTTGTGTGACAACAAGTTATGTGGTTTTAAAGGGGACCTGTCACCCTAAGAAACATTTCCCAATCTTTTTCTATAATGTTCAATAAACTTAACTGACACTATACACATTTTTCAAATTTTGTTTCCTTAGGTCTGGGAACTGACAATCACAGCAAGCAGTCAGGTGCCATTTTGTGGACACTATTTTTAAGACTAGATTTGTATCACCATGAAATCTTGTGGATGTGCCAGAATGGGGACCTAGTGTAATGTACATGCCCATGCACAGGCTACACAGTTATAGGCCTTGAGGCAGGAGGGGGAATGTGGGGAGTGCAGTGAAATCTAGGAAGTGCTGAACAGAAAATGAGAGTAATTGACTGCCCTGCCTCTATGCCTCATACACTGTATGATTGATGACTCATATTTTTAAATACATTTATAACAGATTTAGATGTTGTAATAAAAAAGGGAATGTGGGTTTCATATTTAGTTTGCAAAGGGCTTTTACTATACAGCTTTTTATGTGGGTGACAGGTCCCTTTTAAAGGAAAACTATACCCAGAAAATAAATACACGAGCAACAAATCTGAAAATACCTCTCCATTGTGAAAAACAGAAAATGCCTGTGGTAAAACAAAAGCATTGATTCGTTCTTCCAAAGTCGCCCGACGTTGCTTCGGGAGTAAACTTTGGGCAACTTTGCAATATGTAGGTTTTACCCCTGTGATTTTCCATTATTGTAATGGAAAGGAATTTTTGGGAGATTTGTGCATAAACAATCGCGGGGGCGACAGTTGACATTGTAGGAACAATATTGCAAGTACGGTAAATGAGAAAATGAGCTAGAAGGATGATAGATGTAAAATGAAGGTTTAGAGGAATGTAAAGCAATCTACAGTGTGTGTGGCAATTGTAAGGCATACCTTTAACCACACTGTACTATTTAAACTTATAGGACACAGTTAAATAAAGACATGTTGGAGAAATAGGAGTTATGCTTTGTACACAGCTACTATGAGTGGTTTGACGTATTAACTGTATCAAAAAGAAAAACATCAAACCTGAATGGGGGATGTTAGGAGAATAAGGAGGGTAGGGCTGAACTGGAATCCAAGACCTAATTCTATTCCATATGGTTTGTAAGACCCTGTATAATTATATGTTCCAAACCTTTCCAAACATGCCTATTTTATTATATAGTTTCTCTATCTCCATGATCCATCAAAAGCTGCTGACTGTTTTCTTTATATGGTTTGCTTAGCAGTAGTGCCATCAAGGGATTCAGAGTAGGCTCTAGAAACAGGATTCCATGTAAACTTATAGAGCAATATCAGGAGCACTCCAGTTAGGAGCGATCCACTTAGTTTTCAAGATGGCAATGCCAGCGAGACTGTCAAGTCAACATGTAGTGACGCACCATGTGACATCATTATACCAAACTTTGACGCAAAAATTCTAAATAAAAAAATGCTAAAGGCCCAGGTCAATGCCCAAATGAAAGTCTTATTCTATAAGTTCCTGGGTGCTTATGAATCGACTGATCTTTTGGTTCCTTCTGATACCTCTTTGAACTTCTTTTGCCTGAACTCTGCTTCCTCCTTGGTCTAGACCTCAACCCTGTTAGGGTTGCCACCTTTTGTCACTTCTAAAACTGGCCAAGGAAATGGTGAGAGAGAGAGAGAGTATTTATTTGTTCTCCAGTGTGATGGGATGAATTACTATGTATATGACATAAGTATTATTCCTAATAAAAATTATAATACAGACACACAGTGGTTAGCCATTTTGTTAGATAATTATACTTCTATTTTGTGTTTTCAGAATGAGTGCAAAGGATGTAGAATTCTGGTAGGGCCCAGGAACCAGCACCAGCTACAATCTTCATCTTCAAGTACATTCAGTGAATTGCAGAGCAAAATCAGGTCTTTTAAAAGTTAATTTTCTATAAGTAACTTTATAGATTATAGGGCTGCCACTTTGTGTTATATAAATGCTGCTAGTTTTATCCTTCATTTAACATGAATGAAAACTATACACAATAATCCTCCTTTCCATCTAGTAAACAGCCAGATTGTCTGGAAATACAGTAGAGCAGCTCTTCCCAGCATTCTCCAACCATGAATGTTGGTCATCAGAAGTTAAATGCCCCCCCCCCACATATTTTTCTGTACAGTGAACAAAATTGTACTTCTAATAGCAACATAAATAGTATCTGTCTGGTTGTTTGTATTAGAGATGCACTGAATCTATTATTTTGGGATTTGACTGAATCCATTGTGAATTCTGTGTCTCAATACAGAACTGCCCTGATTTGCATATGCAATTAGGGCAAGGAATGGGTAAAGAGAACATTTTTTAGCTTTATTGTATGACGAAAAGTCAATCGATTTATTTCGACAAGGAACTTGGATTTGGTCAAATCTTGAGCCCAATCCTGAATTTAGTGCATCTCTAGTTTATATTGACTCCTAAAATAATGTAGCAGAACAAAATATCCTTTTAAATTGCCATTAATTCTTAAGCACCCTGTACAATGAAGGTAGGGTAGATGATTTCTGGAATTTCTGAGTATTTTTTTCCATGAAGCATTATAAGACCTGCACGGAGGTGGCTTTTTTGGGGGGGGGGGTGTCAACCTGATGAACCATTATGGGGAGATTTCAGGAGAATCCAAGTTTGATCTTCTAGATACAGAAGGAAGCTTGTCTTGAAAGAATGATCATTTATTTGTTGTTTTATATAATAGAACATTGGTGGAATGGCCACTGTATGTCTATATTTATTCAATTGTTATGAACTAAGGGGTCCCTGACAAAAGTTTTGACCTATAGTAGGGGCGTGAACCCAGGGTTGGACTGGGCAGTGAGATACCAGGAAAAAATGGTGGGTCTTGGCCTTTATGGGACCCACCAGCCCAGGCCCTCTTCCCATGGATGCTGCCGACACTCCCCACACTAATATACAGCTGCCTGTCTGCAGCAGGAAAGGAGTCATAAAGTATGTGGCACTGTGGGGGGAGGGAGGAGATGGATGCTGGTGGGGGGCCTCACATTGCAAGGGTCCTTTAGATTGCAGCCCTGGTGGGCCCAG
Source organism: Xenopus petersii (assembly GCA_038501925.1). Lineage (NCBI taxonomy): Eukaryota > Metazoa > Chordata > Amphibia > Anura > Pipidae > Xenopus > Xenopus petersii. The sequence goes on from CM076683.1 coordinate 38,261,900, forward strand.
GAGACCCTACTACAACACTGTCTGAACCAATAAAGTCTGATAACCATTACTCTACTGGTCTGTCAAACAAAAAAATTGTCAAAGATAAAAAATACTTCCCACTATGTGCATTATTGCCATGAATAATTGTTTAATACATTTGTGGGTGTGTATGAATGTGCATAGCTATTTTAAGAGATTTAACAATATATTCTCCCAATCAATGGATGCATGGAATTAACCAAAGAAACAGACTTCTATTTGTGAGTGGAAGTTACTATTACAAGCTCAGGAATGACTCATAATCACTGTTATTTGGATGGTTTTCGTTACCACCTATTAGCAGAACACATTATATATTTTCCACAATAACCCACTTTGGCTGAATGACCCTTACCCATTCTAATTGTTGTTATTGTTACGGTTTTACACACAGTAGAAATGTTTTTATAATAAACAGCATTCCATAAATGACAGTAGTAAAAGTTCTTATAATGATAGAATAAATCTAATGTAGTAACCAAAGCAACAATAAAGGAGGATTTTTAAATTATTTATATGGAGTTGCAGCCCTATCAGATTGGTGGATGTGTATGTAAATGGGGGACAGACGGATTGCTGATTGGAGAGGGTACTGTCATTAAATAGCCCAATGTGTCTAATTTACACCTATTCTGTTCAACTGCAGAGTACGTGGCAAATAAAAGCCTATAGAGTGGTGTCCTTCAGGCCTGCCCATTGTGAGTGCTTCAGACTCACATACAATTTCTACTCTAAATTGGCTCCGCAAGGCTACAGAATCACTTTTATTTATGGCAGAATCAATCTGCTCCTGCCCATTCATTCTCTCAGAAATATTGTGTTTTAGAAACTAAAGATTTGTAGCCACATATACATGTGATATTAATAAGGTTTCATTATAACAACATTCTTTTCATTTCCGCTCATCAAATAATAATGATATGGTCTTTGATTTAAATAAGACATCTTTATTGGAGTTTCCCATAAATCCTCTCTGGATGGTGGGTGTTTTAAAAAATTTATTGTAAGTGGCCAGTTTGATCTAATTTAAATACTTCCCAGAAGCACAGTAATGTGGACATTTTGATCAGCCAATCATGATAGCTAGGATTGCTAGCTTTGGCCAGGGAGAATATCAGCCATCTTGGAAAAGGGGCTGGATGATGATGGTGGTGGGCCAAGAGAGGCGGAGCTGTGAAATAAAATAGGCAAGGCTGTGACACTGCAAGTAAAAAAATAAAAAGGGCAGGACAGTGGGCACTTCTAATAACAGATGCTAAAGAAAGCCAAGTTCACGTGTTCTTTCTAAATATAAGTAAATGGTCTACAGGAGGCACAATCAGGGGGATTTACTATTTAGTCATTTTACATTGAGTGAACCCCTAGTGCCAGCCCTGCTCAAATGTGTTCATTTAGATGGAATTAGACATTTCTCTTTGTTTTTACTTTAGACTTTTCTATTATTTCTAGTTTGAGCACACCAGTCATTTAGAGAATCGCCCAGGGAATAGAAGCACCACAGAAATCCCACATCACTCATCAACACATCTGGTCATAGATGACGGAAAAGGGGGGGGGGCAAAGGAACAGAATTTTGCCCCCTGGTTCTGTAAATTGCTGGCGCTTGCATAACATCATTGGTGGTTCAGCCGTGGCTTACTTTACCATGTGCAGACTCACTGCTGCTTCATCTTCTGTACTTGCATAAAGTTCAAATACCCACATGAGCGCACACAATGAAGATGGAAGCAGCAGTGAATGTGCAGCAAGCGAAGGAGGCAGATCAAAGATGATTTTCAATCAGTTGATGTTGCCTTCCTGGTGAGTGTTGGCTACTTGCCCCTGCCTATATTACTTTTGGGTGGGAGACAGCTTATGAAGAAAATGTTTTTAGCACATTGCTCCTCTTAAATATAATGATATACATACAGATAAGGAGTGTGCCCACTACAGGACCTATATTGCACCATTCCTAAAGCACATAATGTGTTTGCATAACTAAGAGTTAGCCCTAATAAAAGTAATCTGATAAATCAATGTTACTATTTAGGTTTCACAATAATTAACTCTTAGTAATGTACATACATTAAAGACTTAAAGCTTAAAGACTGTAATGGCCCATTCCATATCTATATGTAAAGACGGTCCCTGAGTTAGAAGGTCTTGCTGCATTGGCAGCCGTCACGGAGGGGACACTAACATTGAGATAAGGTCTGCATACCATGTTCGATGTGGCCAGTCTGATGCTATTAATATTGCTGAAACTCCCTCGCTCTTTATCTTCCGGATCACTCTCGGAAGAAGTGGAAAGGGTGGGAATATGTACACTAGCCAAAATGACCATGGGATCACCAGGGCGTCTATGGCCTCTGCTCTTGGGTCCCTTGACTTTGCACAGTATCTGGGAAGCTTCATATTTTTGTAAGAAGCCATGAGGTCTATCTCGGGGACACCCAACTTGTTTATTATGGTCTGGAACACCTCCGGGTCAAGTGACCATTCCTCTTGGCCTATGGTATTCCTGCTGAGATAATCCTCCCAGTTCTCCACTCCGGGTATGACTATTGCGGAGATAACAGGTACATTGTTCTCTGCCCACTCAAAGATCTTGGATACCTCCAACATGGCCGCTCCGTGTTCCTCCCTGGTGGTTGTAGGCTACTGTAGTTGCGTTGTCTGATTGCACTGATTGGTTTTGACTTTAGTAGAGACGACCAGTGGTAAAGTGCGTTTCGAACCGCATTAAGTTCCAAGTCTTGCTTCCTCCTGGGACCAAAGGCCTTGGCAAGACAGACAGTCCGTGTGAGCACCCCATCCTGTTAGGCAAGCATCTGTACTTAACTTCTGATGGTTGGAATGTATGGGTATGTGAAGGTACGCGTCCTTCAGTTCTATGGTTGTCCTGAATTGACCTGGTTCCATTGAGTTTATTACAGATTGCAGGGTTTCCATCTTGAAGCGCTGCTTTTTGATCAATTTGTTGAGAGGTTTGAGGTTCAAAACAGGCCTGTACTGACCTCCCTGCTTGTTGACTAAGAAGAGGTTGGTATAGAACCCTCTGAAGCGTTGTTGTGGAACTTGTACTATCATGTTGTTCTGTAATAACTCTTGTAGACCAGAGTGAAGAGCTAACAGTTTTGCAAGATTACGGGGAATTGAGGAGGGCACAAATGCTCTCCGGGAAGGGAGGGATGCAAAAGGAATTTTGTAACCCTTCCTTACAATCTGAAGCGCCCATTCGTCCTTTTACGTTGTATTGCCACACCTTGGAGAACAGAAGAAGCCTTCCCCCTACCGCTCCTGTGTCTCCCGGTGTGAGCTGAACTTCATGCATCATTGGTCTTTGATGGCCCTGGCTTACTGTTTTGCTTGTGTCGAGGGGGCCAGGGGGTACTAGGATTTGTGGATGAACTGGGCTGCCCTTGGTTTCGGTTTCTGTAATTACGAAAGGATGGAGATGAAGAATCCAATTGTCTGCTGGGTTGTCTGTGGGTGGTCTCGGGTTGTTGTCTTCTTCCCTGGGGAAGGAAAGCACTCCTTCCCCCTTTTCACTTCTGTTATGATCAGTTTTAATTCTGGACCAAACAGAAGTTCTGCAGAAAATGGTAATGCCAAGAGTCTGCCCTTTAAAGCATTATCTCCTGACCATTGGGGCCACAAGGCTCTACGGGCGACCACCGTGTTGCCCGTGCCGACAGTCTGATAATTTCCATAGCCGCTATGCTAATAAAATCTAGGGCGGTAGCAATGCTTCCGAGCTCGGCTTGAAGGACAGTGTTTTGTTTGTGATGATTCAAGAGTTCCTGAGTCCAAAACTTTGCTGTACAAGCTAAACCAGCCATTGCTGTAGCTGGCCTGAGACTGGCTGCTATGTTGACATAACTCCATATTTTCAGTGGGAGACTGTCACTAGCTTTGTCGGACATAGATATCGTACGATTGCTGTCAGGGGCAGAACATTGGCTGATCTGTTCTTTTAATACTTTATTTGATCTGACTGGCAAGACTTTGATCTGAATGGTTAGTGGCAGGTCAGGAGATGGGGGAAGTCTGATCATACAATGATTCGTACGATCGGATCTTTGCATCTATGGCCAGCTTAAGAGAATCTGGGGATTGATGATCCCTTGAGGGTAACTCCCCTGAGGAAAGGTTAGAATCTGATGTGGATGGTTAGCGTGTTCTTCTTTTACGGTTTGGAGACCAAATTTAGCCAGCACACCGATTCTTAGTATCTTGCCTTGATGGTGCACGTTCTGCAACGACCACTTTCCATTGACAAACCATGTAATGTAGAAAATGAACAGCACCATCGATTTGGATGTAGTTTAAAAAGCCTTTATTTGTGCTCTTGTGGGCATCCCCCGCGACGTTTCAGGCCATGTGGCCTTTTATCAAGCTTACTGACCAATATTTCCATACAACCATTTATACCCTTTAACTCCATCTAGTGGTCAATAAAGTGCATCAGATATTTTTAAACAAAAAACAAAAAACAGGATAAACAATTACAATAGTTCATAATATAGTGAAAATTACCAAATACATCAATCGAGTGACACCAATATATAGAAGCTTGATACGATAAAAAATGTCATAGTGTATCTGTAAAAGAATAAAGACATAGATCATAATTAAAACCCATACTCAATTAAATATAGAATAAAAGAGCCATTCAAGATCATCTAAAAATGGGACTTAAATCATATTCTTTATTCAATCCCCATGGCTCTAAAGTTTCCAATTTCCTAATACAGAATGCTTCTCGATACAATAGATCCTTGTGTCTATTTCCTCCTCGTTGTTTTATATCTACTGTCTCCAACACCTGGAATTTCAATTGGTTTACTCTATGAGAATGCTCAATAAAGTGGCCTGCTACTGCCTGATCTCTTTTGCCAGTATTGATGGCAGACTTATGTTCCCTCATACGTTCACGAACTGTTCTTTTTGTTTGACCCACATATGCAAGCCCGCAGGGGCATTTGATTATATATATAGCATATGTTGAACTACAGGAATAACGATCTTTGATCTTTATAGGGTATCCTTTCCTAGGATGAAACACCACATCTCCCTGTTGCACATTGGAGCAGCAGTTGCAGTTATAGCAGGGAAAAGTCCCTACTTTACTGTTCCTGCTCTCACTCCTTTGTCTCATGTCGGTATGAACCAACATGGAGCCTAACGATCTACCCTTTTTGTAGGCTATTATAGGTGGTCTAGAACGCGTTCACTAGACCACCTATAATAGCCTACAAAAAGGGTAGATCGTTAGGCTCCATGTTGGTTCATACCGACATGAGACAAAGGAGTGAGAGCAGGAACAGTAAAGTAGGGACTTTTCCCTGCTATAACTGCAACTGCTGCTCCAATGTGCAACAGGGAGATGTGGTGTTTCATCCTAGGAAAGGATATCCTATAAAGATCAAAGATCGTTATTCCTGTAGTTCAACATATGCTATATATATAATCAAATGCCCCTGCGGGCTTGCATATGTGGGTCAAACAAAAAGAACAGTTCGTGAACGTATGAGGGAACATAAGTCTGCCATCAATACTGGCAAAAGAGATCAGGCAGTAGCAGGCCACTTTATTGAGCATTCTCATAGAGTAAACCAATTGAAATTCCAGGTGTTGGAGACAGTAGATATAAAACAACAAGGAGGAAATAGACACAAGGATCTATTGTATCGAGAAGCATTCTGTATTAGGAAATTGGAAACTTTAGAGCCATGGGGATTGAATAAAGAATATGATTTAAGTCCCATTTTTAGATGATCTTGAATGGCTCTTTTATTCTATATTTAATTGAGTATGGGTTTTAATTATGATCTATGTCTTTATTCTTTTACAGATACACTATGACATTTTTTATCGTATCAAGCTTCTATATATTGGTGTCACTCGATTGATGTATTTGGTAATTTTCACTATATTATGAACTATTGTAATTGTTTATCCTGTTTTTTGTTTAAAAATATCTGATGCACTTTATTGACCACTAGATGGAGTTAAAGGGTATAAATGGTTGTATGGAAATATTGGTCAGTAAGCTTGATAAAAGGCCACATGGCCTGAAACGTCGCGGGGGATGCCCACAAGAGCACAAATAAAGGCTTTTTAAACTACATCCAAATTGATGGTGCTGTTCATTTTCTACATTACTTCTTTTACGGTTTGACAGATGATCCATGGAGCGAACTGTGGTTTTGAACCAGTTAATTAAATCAGATAATTGGTTCTGTTGTATATTGGAATGGGAAGTACCCGGAAGACTATCAGAAATAACGTGCTGTGTCTGGCCAGGTTGGTCCTGTGAATGATCAGGAGTTGATTCTGCTTGGGCCTGCATCAATGCTGAAGGCTGTGATGTAGTGCCCTCTGCCATGTGTGGTGATAGAAAGGCCTCAGGACTTTAGGTGGGGGGGAACTCATGCTCTGCCCTCCTGGCCTCACCTTTTAGATTTTGCCCTTGTATTTTTTGCCCTCCTTGCTTGGCATGTCTTTAATGAGGTCAAGTAGAGCTTGTGGTACTGACATGACTCCTCCGAATAGGAATTACATGTGGCCTACCTTAAGCCTGTGAGGTTATGGCCCTTCCTCCTCCCCAATGAGGGTCCGAATGAAGTGTGTTGCTTACTGTGGTGCGCGCTGTTAATAGCGGGTGATGTAGCTTGCACCTGCTTAAGATCCGCACCTCCCCTCCCTCCTTGCTAATTCGATTGTTAAGGAGGTAAAAATGGCGATTCCAGTCCGTGAACACAAATTACGGAATGTGCGAGCGAAGTGTCGGTTACCAATGTAACTGGTGTGCTACGTGTGGGGCGTGACTCCTAGCCTACCACCGCTGGGTAAGAAATAACACTTACCAAGTCAACCAGGTAGTCGGTGTTCCCTTAAGGCATCCACTGCAGTAATTGTTTGCAGTCAGGCAAGATGGTCACAGGGAAGAGCTTGCCCATATCCACTTCTTGCCTCTTGGGTCTAGCTGCCTGGGCACCTCAGGAACCACGCGCTTCCCCTAAACTAGCTAATCTAACTACTCTACAAAAACCCTCTAGTCCTACCTCCTTGTCGCAGGACAAAAGAAAATGGAGGATGGGAGGAGAGAGCCCCACGGTTATGCACTGACAGTAAGGGCGCCCTGGGAAATTTAAATTTTCATATTACAAATGCCGTCACTGCATGACTTTCCCTCCTACAGGTTACACAGTGCTCCAGCCCTACAGCTCCACATACCTTGCTTTTTTGGCAGGGTAAGAGTGTTTGGGATGCTTGAATCAATAACTCTATAATATGCTTGGAGTATAGATTTTCATCTGTCAGGTGGGGCTGTCGGAGGGCCCCATACACAGGAAGATAAGTTGCCAAATTGGTCTGAAGGCCTGTGAATGGTTATCTTTAGGGCTCTTCCAAAAAGTGGTTTTCTAATGTGTTAGGCGCAGGATGAAACTCAGCAGACTCTTTCTTACTGACATGTATTCACACAGGAGCATCAAATGCAGGTCAAATGCAACATGCTGCATTTCACATGTGTTCTATACTTATGTGCCCTGTGTGAGTATGGGTCTCTTTAAATGAATAGAATGAGTTTCTTCCTGTGCTCCCCCTGTGGCTGAATGCATTAAAACTGAACACTGCGGTGCACAGGGAAAACCAACCGTTTAGGAATACATTTATCACATAGACTTGGCAATAACAATGTGCACACTAATCTTTACTCTCCCTTTAAATTATCACAATTATCATTTCTAATTTACCGAAATCTGAGCTTATTTAAAGGACAACATTTCTAGCCTACTTCTTTAGTTAGGTTTTAGTTCTCCTTTAAGAAAATTTCTAAATGGATTAGTCACATTCAATCACAGAAAATATTCGTGGGAGCTTTTGAAAAATACTGCTTTTCATTCATTCATTTTAAGCAGTTTAAGGACATGTCCGTAAATCTGTGCTGATGACATGAAACTTCTGATCTTATCAAGTTCATTATAACCCTAATCAAGCCATAAAAATTCAGGATTGTGAAAACCTGAGGTTTTCACAAATAAAACGCAACAGTAATTAGTTCAACATAGCCAATAAGGTACACAACTATCGACCCTCTAATCCTCTGCCCAAAATTTTCTAATATGCGTTTTATTTAGCAAAATGCATTGGTTTCAATTTAAATGTATGTAGCAGTAGTGTTTGCCTTTTATTGGTTTCTTTAGAACTTAGAAAATAGAAAAGCATCAACAGCAAATGTACCTTATTCATATTCCATCATGATGTCTGGACGTCCTTCATCCACATTAGATCAATAGAAATATGGCATGATAAGAGTTTAAACTCTCTGGCCTCTTATATTTCATATGTGGAGTTGATAAAAAAAAAAAAAAAACAATTTATTGCAACTGAAACAAACATGAAACATAACGCACATTTTTTTTATTATACTCCATAAAATATACAGGAATTTCAATGTACTGAAAGAGTGCAGGTAAATATAGTATCCAAGCAGTCACTATTTCTATGTACATGCCCATATTGTCTTTAAAATGAAAAAAAAAAACTCACAAAATTATCAAATAGATCAAAATACTGTCCTGTTTTCACTCTGGTCAGAAAACAGCAGATTGTTTACAGTTTAAAAGCGTTCCAGTTTCACAATACAAAAGAAAAAAAAATAAAATTACATTAGATCAATTTCACTTGAAAATTAACCAAACCTGTTTGTTACAGCAGAGCCAAGCAAACACACATTAACCACATTCACTAGTCCCCATCCTTCTTGCATGGCCAGCCTACGATTACCTGCAGACTTCAAAGCTGTTTGATTGGCTTCCTCTGATTGGGAGAAGCATTTAATTCGCTATTCTACACATATTTTTCTGCTTAGCGGCAGCATATATTTTTTTTGGATTGTGCCTACATATAAATAAAATAAGAAACAATATCGATATGAACTTTACACACATGGGACCTGCATGTTTCATATTTTAAACTCAATAGACATCTTTACTTAAATATTCATGTGCCTGCCCATTTACATGGGAATTTCATTTGTATCAGATAATTAAGTACAGCATTAACAGAAAAGGACTTCTAAAGCTCCCAAGGGCAAATCTGATCAAGTCAACTTCCACCATCGCATAATGTCGTCTGTGCAAATGCAACGGGCACCATGTTTCATAGAGGACCATCGGAAAATAGATCTAAGCAACTTATATTTAATAATAATAATTAAAAAAAAAACTAAGCAATAAGTGATTGAATATCTGCATTTTGTAGGGGAAACTTGGTGAGCATTGATAGATATAGCCAAGGGAAGAAGCTTGTGCACGCACAGCTAACCAATGAGAACTTTTGTTTTAGATCAATGGAAAATGGCCAGAAATTAAAATCTGAATGCAGGAATAGGCACAGCACTGGCTACTATGGAACTCAATATTGGGAGTCGCAGCCAAAGGCTAGCTACGGCTTTCCTATCCCTGCCCAGACTATTGCTGAAAATCAGGGGAAATGTTAACGGTGAATCTGAACATGAACGGATGCTTCTATTTAGTAGCACTGCCCTTACAGGGTGATGACGTACCATGCATAGACGTCTTAATTCTACAACAGTCACAGACCAACGTTTCCTTAAAAAATCCCGTACACCAAAGACTATAAAAAGGGTTATTAGAATGAAGGTGACAGAAACACCAGAAAAAACCCCCAAACGATTAAAGAGTTATTGTTCCCATTTGAAGAACACATCATCCCAACAGCACTGAACAAGGCTGAGTATTCTGGTGAGGCCGTGCACCATTTCCCCGTCTCTTTGCTTGTGAAGAAATACAAATTCTGACAAACAACCCTTAAAGTTGTCGATGCTCAAATTTGATGCAAAATTTTAGATTTAACAAATTCTGGTTATTTCACATCAAAAACATCGTAAAATAAAACAAGAACACAGACTTTTTTTTGGTCCTTTGGCAAACTGATGTACACGCAATGCCAGTTTACCAAAATCATTTATTGCCATCAAAATAGTTGTTTTATTTATACATCTGTCACTATATATTGTCTCCTGTACAATGGTATGAGTAGTCTGCTGAACCGGACCTCTGTGCCCTGTGATATAAAACGTACTCTTAACACAGACAATAAAATATGAAATAAAAGTGTAATGACTGGTTAGATGTTCTCAGTGATACAACCCCCCCTCCCCCACCAGCCTTCCTTCTCATTAAGAAATTGTGCCGTGGGGCTGAAATCTGTAGAAAACATTTACGTGAGGGATGGAAATGCCAGCTAGTTTTTACATTTTCATCCAACAAAAGTGGTCAGATTTAAAACTCTTCTAGAGTCATTTGATAAATCAGTGTACACTTTAAAAAGAAAAAAAAAAATCACTTGTTGCTGCGAAGTTGCCAATTGTTCCCTGTGTTACAGGCCAAGCTGGCAGTGCAGGTAATTCTATTAACACTTCCAATCTGCGCAAATTGAACAATTTAAAAGCTGAGCTCCCCAAGAATATTAATAGGTCTCAGAGTCAGAATCATTGAGTTCATCCTCTTCTGTGTATGGGTACCCATCTTCCCTGCCGACGTTATTAAAACTGCAGTAAGAGCTGTGCTCACTTCTCATTACAGGTAGAGAGTCAAAAGTGACAGCCTTTGAGGTGTTGTTGTAGTGGTTAATGGCGTTTAAAGTCATAGAGGGCAAGGAGCTGCTAGAGGATACTGGCATCATTGTAGCCAATATGAGAGCTAGGCAATCAGCAACATCCTTATTGGGAGCACAAGCCAATGCTGGTGTGTAGCCTGTCAGAATTAGAAAAGAAAGATGGAAGGTAAGCATTGCCAAAGAGAAACATTGTGGTTGTATTGTAAATACTAAATACAGCAATTTCTGATTGAATGTAGGGATGCACCGAATCCAGGATTCGGCCAGGATTTTGGCATTTTTCAGCAGGATTCGGCCGAATCCTTCTGCCTGGCCGAACCCTAATTTGCATATGCAAATTAGGCGTGGGGAGGGAAATCGCATGACTTTTTGTCACAAAACAAGGAAGTAAAAAAAAAAAAAAATCCCCTACCCACCCCTAATTTGCATAGGCAAATTAAGGTTTAGATTCAGTTCGGTATTCGGCCGAATCTTTCACAAAGGATTCGGGGGTTCAGACGAATCCAAAATAGTGGATTCGGTGCATCCCTAAATGAATGGAATAATAATTGCTACCGTTACATTAATCTGACCATTTACTTTCCTAAGGACAATACACTCTTTAAAACACCCAAACTAAATGTACTTTTCATATATGAATAATAATAATACACAATGTTTTACTATATTCAATGCCATATTCAAGAATACAAACCCTGCCACAGGAAAAGCACTGTTCATCTCTCCAGTTTGGTTAGGAGCAGCTGCTGTACAGTTTTACCACAAGAAGTGCATTGAGGGAGCAGGTTGTAGTTTAGAAGATAAAATAGCTAGTGAGTTGGACCATAATGCCAGACTGAGGATTCTGCATCTTTGATGATATTTGGTAGTGGGGGAATTGCAATTATCTCCAGGGATGAAGCATAAGCCCTGTGATGTATTTTCATTCATGACCATAATCAGAATCATTGCATTCATTTTGACAAAGGAGCATCTTGTAATTACAAGTGATTACTGTTATTCCCACCAGTACAATATAAAACACACACACTTATTTTATGCACTGCCTGTCACACAATTTACCATTTTCATCTACTGCTAAGACACTTGCTCCCTTTCCCAGAAGCTCTTGCACAACAACCGTCAGTCCATTTCGAGCAGCTACATGAAGAGGTCTGCAAGATAAAATGTCAACACTTACTTATCAAGAATTGAATTTGTACGTTGCGTAAGGGTTTTTCTACCTCGGATAAACTCGACTTTCGAATGTTTATGTAAAAATCCGAATGTCAAAACCTCGCAAGAAAAGCGGCAGGGGAAAACCTCTAAGGATCGAGTTCATGTCCCGAAAACTCAAATTGATTGAGTTCTCTGATAAAAATTTCATTTTTACATTCAAATTATTTTTCTTATTAACTTGCAGACATTCAAGTTTTTGTAAATATAAGTATTTACAGTATATATGTGTGAGTTTGGGTGCAAAAAAAATTTGAATCGTGGATAAAAAAAATATCAAATTAGATTTTTGATAAACCTGCCCCCTAATGTCTGACATTCAATTTAGGTTTACAAAACTAAAGACACAAAAATGGCAGCTTTTTTTATACAAATTAGAATGTGAGCATTAGCCATGGCCTGAAAAATAATATAGGGCTGAGTAATCTGTGGCTCCCGGTACACCAGTCTCCTTTTTTGACAAAGTTCATTAATTAAACCAGCGCCAAACCTAAACCTCATTAGGTTGCTAGAAAACGCTAGGAATGGGTGGGCGTGTTACAACTACATGAAGGTTTGGCCTTCCTTGCTGAAAATTAACTGCTAAAATACAAAGATAGAACATGGTTGTTGGAATACTCCAAGGCTAAATAATGTATTAAATCTTGTTTTATCAATAACACAAAGACCACCATTTGGTTTTGGCAATCTCTACCCAATAAGAGCTGCAGAAGGAGAGTATCACCCCATAGGACCACTACTTTGGTCAGACGACAATTTTGCAACTTTCTGATCATAAAACCCCAGTTTTGGAAGTATACAGGTTGTACTGCATAAATAGCAAAGAAAAAAATGAATTTAGAGAATGAGCATTTATCAGTTCCTCCCAAAAACCTTTCCAGCATGCTAGTCAGGATATTCATGTAACATTTTGGTAGAAAAGTAAGGAAAGTATGGAAAGACAAACTTTTCTGGATATCCAGTTATGTGGCGGTCTGCTAGTGTGGCTTCAATGCAAAAAGGCACAATGCCCAGTAAGTAACTGCATCAAGAGAGCTTGCAGTTTATGGTTTTTAAATGTACAAGTATGAGGTACACATAAAACATGGTTTATGGTTGCATTTAAATGTACAGACCACACAGGTAATTTCTGAGCTTTTCACACCCAATACATTTGCTAATGGACAAAACATTCTTGCACGCAATGAAAACCAGATTTCCTTGAAACAGAATCCCAGTAGGATTGCACAGTCAATGTTACCTTGCCAAGCCTTGGTATGGATTCCAGTTAAAGAGAGCTATAAAACAACATGGATCAGCCAGATGGAAGCATAGAAGAGATAAACTATATTTATAGAATCTGGGATATCTGTTTTTCAAACTCTACCAAGAACAAAGTCTATTGTTCTAAGAATCGCATAGACAGGGTGAAGGAGGCTGGACTTGCTGCTGCCAATCCAATCTGAGAGCAGTAGGATTCTCATCCTTGTTACTGCGGCCTTTCCAAATGGAGAGCAGTATTTCTTCTTTACCACACAACTGGAAAGCACTTTTGAGTGAGTGATACAGCCACAAAGAAATTAAACTATGAGAAAGGAGGAAGCTGGAGAGGTTTGTATTCCCTGCCATATGTTTGATGGCTTTTCAGCAAGGGAGAAAATACATGGTTATTGAAAATAGTTGTTAGAAACAAGGGACTGATACAATTGCTATCTTGAAGACAGGATTTTTTTCCCCATGTGAGGCAAATAAATTGGTACAGAAGACCACTGGGTATTATAATTATTACTTTAAGTCAAAATCCTAAATTCTATACTTCTGAGACATAATTTTACTTTTCAAAGTCATAATTATGAGTTTAAGGGCAGAACTGGACAAAGCAATTCGATGCACTAGGTCGCGCTGTGAGGAAACGCAGGCGACCAGTCGGAGGCGCCAAATATAATGTAAGTTATAGAAACATCGCAGCTACAAACTACATGCATCAGACTGTCGGATGAAGATGCATCATGCGGTGTCCTCATCTGACAGTCGGATGCCTGTAGTTCATGTATCTGTGATGTTTTTTTAACTTACAGCGCTGTGAAATATGCTGGCGCTATATAAATACATTTTAATAATAATAATAATAATAATAATAATGCATTATGTTCGGCACTTTTGACTGGTCGCCTGCCTTTCCTTCACCGCCCTAAAAGTCAAAATCTTGAGTTTTAAAAGTCATCAGAAATGATTTTGTGCCGGCCTCAGTGCTCTTTTTTTGTAAATTGGAGAGGCTTTAGAATGGGTTTTTTTGCCTTCCTCTGGATCAAATAGCAGTTAGGCTGGTTTTTAATAGACAAAGGCTGAATTTGACGGCCAGATGTATTTTTTCAACCTAAGTTATTATATTACTATGTGTAAACAATACTTACGTTTGCAAAGCTGAATTTGTTGCATTGATGAGGTTTCGGTCTGTGATTTGCTCTAATATTAACAAGGCACTAGTTTCATGACCCTAAAAGACAACACAGGAAAATCAAAGGTCAAACTTCATGCTCATGAAATGTATGCTTAACATGTGCACATCAATTGGGGAAAAAGAGAATTCTTAAAATCCTACACAAGGGAAGAGAGCACCACGGGCATTATTCTCTGGTGAACTCCCCTTTTACACTTTGATAAATAAACCCCAATAATTTCAGTCCACAGTAGAAAACCTGGCATTGAGGCCAAAAAAAAAAAAAAAAAAAAATGAAAATAGTAACATACCTTACTGCATGCCAAGTGTAATGCAGTATTTTTATTCTTGTCTTGCAACGTTAGATCAGCTTTAGCACTGCTAACCAATACCTCTGAAAAAAAAAAAAAATAAGGGCAAGTTCTCCATTAATTATTTGGTAGAAACAAAATGACACAGAGAAATGCTAAGTGTTAATATAATTACCTATCATGGAATTTCCTAGCCTTATCCTGCCTTGCTAATTAATCATATGTACCAGGACACCAGCACCATTTGGCAGACAGACTAAGTTGTAACTAAGCCATGAAGCATTTTTTAGTCATGTTTGGCAAAACAACGAATACATATGAAAACCCACATGCCGCTGTCATGATTAATCTCACAGGTATGAATTCAGATATGTATTGGATGGTTGCATCCAGCAGTATAAACAGGGAGCATCTGCAGAATAGAGCAACACAGTTATTTGTTCTTACATTTACTGGATGTAGATTAAGTATCTATATTAGGTTTTTCGGATACAATTGCACTTTCTGCTCTGTATATTGGGTTTGTCTCTCAAACCTCTCCAGCAGCCAAGAACAGAGAGCAATCCTGTAGTGCTTCCTGATAATTTAGACTATGATCCAAGTGATGTACAGTACAGGAATGTCATAACACTCTGTTCTATGACTAGAAGGTTTGCATGCAGTTTTTTTTAGAAAGATGTAAAGATACAATGTCCCCTTTTAATTAAAAAAATAGCTTTAGGTGCTGGACAATTCTGCAAGACCAAAGGCTAGCCTTTAAAGGGGACCTGTCTCCCTAAGAAATAATTCCAAATTATTTTTTTATCATGTTAGTTGCGCAAAATAAAACTTACATTACATTTATTGTTTAAATTTTGTTTCCTTCAGTCGGGAATTGCAGGCAGGAGCCATTTTATGGACACAGACAAGTTGTGCATCACCCCAAAATCGTGTGTATGTGCCCGAATGGGGGACCCAATGCCCATGTGCAGTGCCCTACATAATTATAGAGTGGGAGGGGGGAATGAGGGGAATGCAATGACATCTAGGAAGTGCTGAATAGAAAGTAATTGACTGCGTGAAAGAAGGAAAAACAACATGGATTATTTCTAGCAGGGAGAACCCTTGCTCGTTTATTGCGGATGCAACGTTTCGGGGCGTACCCCTTTGTCAAGCCACTTGATAAAGGATCCTTGTGATACAAAACATGTTGTGATTCAATAAATAATTATTTGCAGCAGAGACTGCGTCTTATGTGCTCCATCCATACCTATGTTTGCTGAAATAAACGAGCAAAGGTTCTCCCTGCTAGAAATACTCCACATTGTGCCGGTGATTTTTCCTTCTTTCCCGCTGAACTCGAGGTTGCCAATGCCTCCTTCACTGACAGAATGGCCAGGGTGTGCGAGGGTAACTCTTTCTTTCTCCCATAAGCAATTGACTGCCCCACCTCTATGCCTCATAGGCATAGAGGTGGGGCAGGTAATAATTTGATTGACAGCTCAGATATTTAAACACCTTTATAAGGTATGGATGCTTTAATGAAAAAAAAAAAACTATTTGAGTTTTATGTTTGATTCGCAAACAACTTTTGTTATACAGCTTTTTATGTGTAGGTGACAGGTTCACTTTATTTAAGACAGCGTTTTGGACTTTTCCACACAAACCTCAGCCTAAGTAATCGTTACACAGGCTCCTGCAGGAAAAAAGGCTGCGGGGCAGGCAATGCAATATAATAATAAATGCTGCTGGCTTTAGGCATTATTGCAATCTGCTTAATACAGTGAACAACAGTTTGGTCTTTTAGTGACACCTGCCGTAAAACTAACAGTCAAAATCCAAGTGATATTGCTTGCAAAGCTTTTTCTGTAATGTTGTATAAATAGTGTAAATTTAAAATATTCTAAAAAAAAAAAAAAAAAAAACAACAAGCTGGTCCACAGAGATAAAAAAAAAGGTCAAAAGAAGGGTGTGTTTAGTATCATGGTGAAAAATGCCACAGCATTAATTTCAATAAAAAGGTTTAGACTGCTGGGCTGAGAGTCTAAATGGCAGCATTCTGAGAATGGAGTTCACTACCAACAAGCAGAAAACATCTTTGTTCAAAGTTAATATGTGTAGTTGGCCCAAGACTTTGACAGAAGTTCAGTGATGCATATGGTATAACTGGAGATCACATTTGTTTTCAGCTCATGCCCTGTGCCCTACACTGCCGAACCTGAATAGGGCCAAACAAAAAGCAAATGATAAAAACGTTGGAATTATCCAGAGAAGGCTTACCAACTGCATTCGTTTGCCCATTCTCAGCTGCCATCATTAATGGGGTTTTACCAGTAGAATCCACGGCATTTACTTGAGCATTATGGCTGAGCAAAAGCTGTAAACATTCAATGTGGTCTGTAAAGGCTGCAGCATGAAGAGGTGTCCTACATAATTAAAAAAAGAAAGAAGAAAGAAAAAGATGAATGAATTCTTTATTCTTATTTTGCTTTAAATAAAAGTTGGGTTGTGTTATTATTATTGTACTTATAATATATGATGTGCAGATGGCGAGATATTTGCCTAGTAAATAAAACATACCTTCCTTTGGAGTCCACTGAGTTTACTATGCTGGTACCTAAGGTATCAATTAGCATTTCAGCAGCACTTTCATTATCATTTATCCTATGAGAAAACAAAGGAGTGATAAGAGTAATATCCAACTGTGGCAACAAGATTAGAATTCAATTTACTTTGTGACAGACATACACTGCGCAATGTAAGGGGCTGAAAGAATTTCCTTCCATTTTCTGAAAAACTTCTTGCTCCAACAACAGCTCTATACATGCATCATGACCTAAGTAAGGAAAACAACATTCATCAAGGTTTTTTTTCCTGCTTTATCACAGCAAGTTTTCAGTTCTCCATTTTAGTCATGCACACCTTCATGTAAAGAATATTTTTCTCACTGCAACTGCCCTCAAATAAGGAACAGTATGACTAAACAGTACACATGGCATCTTTAAAGAGCAGCCAATGGTTTTGAAGCCGTAAACAAAAATTAAACAATAATTCTAGAAAACAAATGGAAAACGCACAGATTTTTAGCACAGCAAATAGTATTAGATTACTATCTGCAGTGAATTGCAATTTGAGGAGAAAAGGGAAGTATATTTAGCATACCATTATAGCAAGCCCAATGAAGGGGTGTGTATCCATGATTGTCTACTATTGCTGGAACAACATCCACAGAAACTGCAGTCTGCAAAAGAGCACCCAGAACTCCTATATGACCACAAGCTGCTGCTAAGTGAATAGGAGTCCGACCTCTGCAGTCTCGTAATAGGAAATTTGCATTCTGCTGGAGCAAAGCTTCTACACACTCCTCATGTCCTGTCACTGCCTAGGGGACACACAAAAAATTAAAAAGTTACTGTAATATTTACATTAGAACAGTGAAAGCTGGATAACCGAGCCCAGCTCCCACAGACTCCATTTTATCCAAAAAATCAGCTTGTACTTGATCCCAACTTAGATTTAACTAACAATCCTTATTGGAAGCAAAACCAGCCTATTGGGTTTATTTAACACTTAGACGATTTTCTAGTGGTCTTAAGGTAGGAAGATCCAAATTACGGAAAGATCCATTATCCGGAATAGCCCAGGTCCCGAGCACTCTGGATAACAGGTTCCATACCTGTAAGGGTGGTGGCACATGCTACTACTTGGGGAGATTAGTCGCCCAGCGACAAATCACCTCTTCTTCGGTTGACTAATCTCGTCATATATGCCTCGAAACGATTCGGTGACTTCGGAAAGCCAAAATGATTATAAAAATTATGGAAAGATCGGTTTTCTGGAAAACCCCAGGACCTGAGCTTTTTGGATAACAGATCCCATACCTGTATTTGATATTTGTTAAACTCTAGATGGTGCAGAAAAGTTTGCAAATATGATAAGGTAGGAACGTTTCCCTTAAAGTATGTATCTGATCAAATGCTTTGATACCCAAATTCTGATCTGAATTTTTTGTAAATGAATAATTGACTAGGTGCTAGCATCACTGATTTGTAGGCAGTGGCAAGTAGAGTTCAGCAACAAAAAAGTAACTATTTGGAAAAAATTAGTCAATCACTTGAAATTTCCACATTAAGTTTTTCTGCGGTCCCACCAAGTAGAATTTATTTATAGGTGGGTGTGCATTGCACGTACACAGAGGACAAATGGTGTAATATTAATGCAACATTGACTTGTCATTAACACAGCAATATATTGTATTGCAAAGAACAACAGACACTGTGCTTCTCTCTAGAAGTTTTAGCTGCTTAAAACATTTTTCACTGGATTTTACACCTTTTTTATTTTTAGTAAGAAAAGCGATGGTCTGCTATAACTAGATAGCACTTTAAATTAATTGTAAAACAGGATAAAAAAAGCAAATAGTTAATATATATTACTTATATCTTTTAAATAGCATAGTAACATAGTTAGTTAGGTTGAAAAAAAGACACACGTCCATCAAGTTCAACCTTAAACCTGTATATAACCTGCTTGTTGTATCTAACTGTTGATCCAGAGGAAGGCAAAAAAAAAATAAACATTTGAAGTCTCTCCAATGTGCCTCAGAGGAAGAAAAAATTCCTTCCTGACTCCAAGATGGCTAGTCTCTGGATCAACTTGTACTATGAGCTATCTCCTATAACCCTGTATTTCATCACTTGCTGAAAAGCCCTCCAACCCTTTCTTAAAGCTATCTATTGCATCAGCCAGCATGACTGATTCAGGGAGAGAATTCCACATCTTCACAGCAGTGTTCTTTTACTAGAAAATGCAACTCACATACGGTTTACACAACGCTTGCAGGTTTACCTTGCTAGGGGGAGAAAGCCTAAGTGTTATTACAATGAAAAGCTGACAGTTCTGAAAATTGATAATATTCTTACCCCTCTATGCAGCGCTGTCCTTCCCCATTTATCTTTGGCATCTACATTGGCTCCTTTATTTAGGAGAGAATAGACACATTCTGTATGGCCATTTAGAACAGAAAGCATCAGAGGTGTCCTGTGTAATACAAAGCAGAAAGCAAAAAGAAAAGACTTATATTTTACTGGAAAGTGCATCCGTCAGCAAAGCAATTACCTTATGGCTATTATCCAGCCTTGCACTTAAAAGGCAAACGGAAGTACAGAGCAGAATTTCGGTTCAGACACAGAAAATGCACAACCTGTTCTATCAAAAGAACTATAATGCACCATAAAATTATAAATATGAAGGAAAACGAAGGACAATATTGCATTGCAAAATTATGACAAGGATATGAAACATGTTTTGGGCATCTACTCCAAGCATAATGTAAGTCATTAAGATGAAAGTGTTCTTTCATATAAAGGAGAAGGAAAGCTACCGAAGCAGTTTATTGCCAATTGTGCCAACTTCTGCAGAATGCTTTACCATACCTGAGTAAACAGCTCTAGAAACTCTCTAGCAGCTGCCATATTAGCTTGGTGTGACATCACTTCCTGCCTCATAGCTCTGGGCTCAGATTACAGCAGGGAGGGGAGGAGGGAGAGAGGAGCAAACTGAGCATGCTCAAGCCCTAGCCCTGGAGGTTTATGCTGAAAACAGGAAGTCCGATACAGAAGCCCATGTGTACACAATAGAAGGAAAGAAATGGTGTGTTTACTTTGACAGAGGATTTAGAGCAGAATTATTTTCAGGGTTTACTGGTGTATTTATATAGACTTTTCTGATAAAGCTTACTTAATTTTAGGCTTTCCTTCTCCGTTAAAGGATTACGGGAGACAAAACCCCACATTTTTGGATTACTAGGTGCAAATCGGTAACGGAGTGCTGTGCAGTTTTCATTGGATTCCACTATCTGCATATGGTGACCACAATGTAACCTGCACCCAGTTGAAAGAAAGTCAGGAAGGTGCTTACTTCAAGTTATATAGTAAAATGTGTCTTAACGCTGTAGTTTTACAAATAATAAACAACTAAGAGCTTTCTTCCCTGACTACCATACTTGCTTTTACTTACTGGCCATTTCCATCGTGAATATCCACTGCTGCCTGCACATCAGCATTTCCTATAAGGAGCCTTAAGCATTCTGAATGTCCATTGATAGCTATAAAGGAACCAAAGAAATCAGTAAAAATACAGATATAGAAATCTATTTAAGTTTCCTTTCTAGTGTATTTAATATAAATACTATGTTGAGGACAGAATTCTAGTGGATAAAATGCCAGTTCACTTTTAACCCAAGCCATCATTTACAAGGCTGTTTGATATGAAAGCTGAATTTGAGTACATTCTCTTTTGTGTAGAACAACATTCTTTTTAAACAAGTTATGTAAATAAATGATTTTTTTCCCCCATTTGGACATATCCAGATAAAAACAAAACATATGCACAAGAACAAACAAAAAGCACAATGTATAGAGGAATTTGCTTACAGGGAAAAAAAAACGACTGAACAGAAGGCGAGCAGAATTTTAAAAGACTGGGTTAGCGGATGTAACAATGAACAGAAGACAAAACTAACAATACCTTGCACTTTGTGTTTGAAACACTTTAGGAAGCGACACTACACAGCAGGTCGAGCTTTTAAGCTTTAAAGCGAAAGTATCACCAAAATCAGTTTGGTCTCATTAACTTACCACTGGGCATGTCCTTTGGTCTTACTTTTTGCTGTGCAGAATTGCAAAGTTCAAAATTGTTTTTATTAACTGAATTTCTGGAATCAACCATTTGGATTTCTAAAATGGATTACAGATGTAAAGGGGAGTGGTGATCACTGGGGTACTTTACTGAGTAATAAATCACTTAGTACCTTTTAAGATAAATGGGATAACTAGAAGTAAGGACATTATTAGTCTGGTATGTTTTTAAAAAAAAATGTCCTTCTTTATTAAAAAAGAATGATAATGTGCCAACATATCAATTTCATAATTTCCCTTAGCCCCATACTCATACAATACATAAAGCTTCCCTCTTGCACTTGTATATGACTGTTTATATTGTTTTTTGTTATATACCAAAGTAAGGGGAATGTTTGCTGCTTTATAATCATTATAATATGGCACATGCAAAAATTAAATATGCTGACAACAGATAGTATAAATAAGCCCAGATATATCCTCACAAGGGGTTTATTTATCATCACTATCTATGTCTGGGGAGAAAAGCAACTTGACCGCTACCAGGAAATCAGCAACAGGGGTAGTAGAGCTGTACAGAGTACTATCGTTTAATAACTGATTGGGCCTCAAATATTTTTAATAAATATTAATAATGGTATAAACGGTTATTAATGATAACGGTATAAACCAGTTACTTTGTTTCTGCAGGGGCAGGGAAACAAGTGAAATCTCAAGGAAAGTTAAACTAAAGAAGTAGGCTAGAAATGTTGTACATTATGTTTTGTGCTTCTGTACCAACCCAAGGCAACCACAGCCTATTAGCAGTAAAGATCTGTGCCTTCAAAGATGCCCCAGTAGACCCCCATCTTCTTTTCTGTTGATTCACTGCACATGCTCTGTCCTGATGTAAGTTTCTGAGCTTAGGGTGCCGACTCTAAGCTTAGCTTCTCAACAGCTGCTCAGAGCCCACTGAGCATGTGAGTGTTGCATACACTTTCCAAGATTGTGAGTCCTGGATCATTGCTGCTGTTGACAAGCTGAAACTTTATGCTGGTGCAATAAGTTCAGTATATAAAACATGGCATTTTAAGCCCTATTCCTTTTTAGGGTTCAGTTCTCCTTTAAGTGATTGAGTTGTCAGTGTGACAGACAGTGGGACAATTTCGTTTTGAGGTGTAAAACTGACAGTTGTTAAATACATAAAGGAGATTTTCACCATAAACTATGTAGACGGTTTAGTAGTTCTGTAGCAGTGTTGCGGAAACTAGAGGTTCGGGCCACCATTTTTTTAGCAGGTTTCAGGGCAGACACTGCATCCAGCCCTCCTGCCCAGCACACTCCAAACTGTTTGGCATTCATTCACCAGCAAACTGCTGTAATTCATTTAAATACACATCTGCTCTGCATCCTCCAGTGAAATCAGATATTGGCCGACACAGGTATATAAGTAACAAAGCCATGTTGGGTCCTGGTTTAGGCACAGGCCAACTATCTGTTGTTCTATGCATTACTATTCTCCAGTTCTACTAGTCATCAGTATAAATGGTAAAACGTGAGTCACTCTAGCAATTAAAGGAATTGTTCAGTATAAAAATAAAAACTGGGTAAATAGATAGGTTGTGCAAAATAAAACATGTTTCTAATAGTAGTTAGTCAGCCAGAAATATAATGTATAAAGGCTGGAGTGACTGGATGTCTAACATAATAGCCAGAACACTACTTCCTGCTTTTCAGCTCTCTTGGTTTCCACTGGGGGGCACATGGGTCATAATGGTTGCTTTTGAATCTGAGCTGAATGCTGAGGATTAATTGCAAACTCACTGAACAGTTATGCCCCATGTGGGCCCCCTTATAGTCAATGACTAACTCGGAGTTAGAGAGCTGAAAAGCAGGAAAAAGAGTTCTGTTAGACATCCAGTCACTACAGCCTTTATACATTTCATTTTTGGCTAATAAACAATATAGAATAGTTTTTTTATTTTGCACAGCCTCTGTTTACCCAGTTTATATTTTTACACTTAAGTGTGAACAACCCCCTTAAAGGAACAGTTATCTATTGGTATGATGTAGACAGTAATATTCTGAGAATTAGCATTTGGTTCATTGTTTATTATTTGTAGTTTTTGAGTCATTTAGCTCTCCAGTTTGCAATTTGAGCAATTTGGTTGCTAGGTTCCAAATTACCCAAGCAACAGTGCATTAATTTGAAAGAGACCGAACAATGAACAGGAAAGGGTCTGAATAGAAAGATGAGCAATAAAAATACATTTGTAGCCTTAGAGAGCATTTGTATTTTCGATGCCCCCCCCCCCCCAATTTGAAAGCTGGGCAGAGTCAGAAGGCAAATAATTTAAAAACTATAAAAAAAAAGAAAGAAAACTGAAGGCCAACACAGAAAAAGTTGCATGGCATCTGTGCTAATCTGCACGGCACACTATCTGCAGCAAAAATGGTGTTTAATAAAGGTGATAATAATGTTAAGTGATCATTGGGAAAGAATGTTGTGTGCATCTGTGGCACGGTCATGTGTACTACAGGCCAGCTGTTCCAGCCACTGTCCAAAGGTAAATGATAAATGAAAATGGTACACCACAAAAACTAGTAAAACTACTTATGAAAGCGGAGAAACTAGTGGCCAGAGTGTTCACTGAACTTGTTTACTGCTCCTTCGTACTATAGACTCAACTGTGGAGGAACCAATTCTTTGCCTGTGCAGCTAAAAACAGTATTCTAGAGTTCTAGAGTCGTTTAAAGGGATACTGTCATGGAAAAACATGTTTTTTTTTTCCAAAACGCATCAGTTAATAGTGCTGCTCCAGCAGAATTCTGCACTCGAATCCATTTTTCAAAAGAGAAAGCAGATTTTTTTATATTCGGTTTTGCAATCTGACATGGGGCTAGACATATTGTCAGTTTCCCTGCTGCCCCCAGTTATGTGACTTGTGCTCTGATAAACTTCAGGCATTCTTTACTGCTGTACTGCTAGTTGGAGTGATATCAACCCCCCCCCCCCCCAGAAGCCCAACAACAGAACAATGGGAAGATAACTAGATAGCAGCTCCTTAACACAAGATAACAGCTGCCTGGCAGATCTAAGAACAACACTCAATAGTAAAAGCCAAGTCCTACTGAGACTGATTCAGTTACATTGAGTAGGAGAAACAACAGCCTGACAGAAAGTAGCTCAATCCTAGAGTGCAGGCACAAGTCACATGACTGGGGGCAGCTGGGAAACTGACAATATGCCTAGCCCAATATTAGATTTCAAAATTGAATATAAAAAAAAATCAGTTAGCTCTTTTGAGAACTGGATTTCAGTGCAGAAGTCTGCTGGAGCAGCACTATTAACTGATGCATTTTGAAAAAAACATGTGTTTCCATGACAATATCCCTTTTAACAACTCCAGCACTATGGTGGGTTGTATTTTAGCTGCACAGGCAAATAATTGGTTCCTCCACAGGGGAGTCTATAGTACGAAGGAGCAGTACTTAATAAGTTCAGTGAACACTCTGGCCACTAGTTTCTCCGCTTTCATAAGTCGTTTATTATCACTAATATTGCCTTTGTGACGCTTAGGGAAAAATGCAACATAAGCCCAATGGTTGAATTACCACGGCATACAAGATAAAAAAGCACCTAGTATTTAAAAAAGTCATCATCCCCTCAAGAACATGGTGTGCTTCAGAAAAAGGACACTCTCTCCCACATCTAAAAATTCTAATACTTTCATTAATAGAAGGGATGCAGATGAAGAGACTGGCCTAGACATTTTAATGGATGTACAATGGAAAGAAGTACTGTACTTGAATTTCCCTTAACTACAGATACAGACTGCAGTAACTATACATAAGGTAATACAATGCAAAATGTTTACGAATACATAATTTTCATATCACAAAGGGCACTGTGTCCCTATTAACCTGATGGGTCCACAGAATATAAATACACTGTGGGGCAGAGTTATCAAGGGTCGAATTGATAATTCAAAATTAAAATTCTCTATTTTAATTTCTATTTTTATGGTCAAAACTGTCAAATTTGACTAGGGAGTTATTCAAATTTGATTTGAGTTTTTTTTTAAAAAAAATGTGAATAAAATTTGAGATTTATTATACTCTGAGCCTTTAAGAACTCGAATTTGACTATTCGCCACCTAAAACTTGCCAAATTGTTTAAGTCAATGGGAGAGGTCCAGGGATCAATCTAAGTTGGGAGCTTAGGGGTGTTTTTAAAAACCCACATGAATTCAAAATTCAACCTTTTGATAAATGTGCCTCTGTGTGTTAATGTGTAAGCATTCTTTAAGAGTTTTTTTATTTTTAAAATTATATGGATTTTTACACACCGGGGTTTGCACAAGTTGCACAAACAAGAAAGCAGTTTCAGCTACGAAACAAGAAGGTTTTACTCATTTGTTGGTGAGACTTTCCTTTTAAGTAAAGGATGTTAAAGGGCATAACTGATACAATAGGAACTTTTTTGCATGTCATCATGCAGAAACATGAGCGGGAGGAGAAAGTAGAGAATGCAAATGATCTGTCAGGCATGCAGTATAATGTACATAGACATTAGTATGCATATCAGTGCAACAATACTCTCTACAACATTTCATGGCTCTCCAACACTGCAATTGTAACTACAAATGGCAAGGTAGTGTCATATTTAAAGGGGAACTATCGCAAAAATGAAAATTTAATATAAGTTTCCTTATACTGAATGAAGAAAGCTTCTAAAGACAATTAATTAAAAAGTCTGCATTGTTTCTGAAATAATAAAGTTTATGATCACTTTTCCGGTCTCAGCATCTGTTTCTCCTCATTCTGTCTTCATGCAGCAGTTAGTGGTCAGATATTCATCGACAGTTAGGTCCAATATATATTACGGGGGGGGGCTTCCTTTCCTAGCAGATAAATTAGAGCTCACTCAAATAACCGATTCCAGTACAAAAATTTCTAACAAATTCTAACAAATCTTGCATGTAGAAAGACATAGGGTCAAATTCACTAAAGCGCGAAGTGGCTAATTAGCGCAAAATCGCCAGCGTGACTTTCGTAACTTCACCAATTTACTAATGGGTGCTGGTGTAAATTCGCTGGTGACATCGGACCTACTCTAGCGCTACTTCGCACCCTTACGCCAGGCGAAGTTGCGCTATGATGAAGGGACGTAACTACGCTTATTCACTAACTTGCACATTTTACTGAACTGTTACCTCTTGGCCAGACTTGGCCAGACTTGCCTTCGCTACCACAGACCAAACGAAGTGCAATAGAGTAGATAGGGCTTGCTTCAAAAAAAGGTTGACATTTTTTCTAAGTCCCAAAAAACGCTGGTGTCTTACTTTTTATGGATGAAGGGCTGAAAAAGATCCTAAATTTTTTTGGGGGGGGGGTACCCTCCTTCCCACCTACATTTCCTAACATATGGCAGCTAAACTATACAGTGGGCACATGTATAGGGCAAAATAACCTCTATTTTATTTTATGAAGCTTTCCAGGCTTGTGTAGTGTAATATATTTGCTGCTACATATACGTCCATTGCACTTTAACTTGGCGCTGTATGCAAATTAGACATCGCTAGCGTAACTTCGCTTTGCTTGACGAATTAACGCTAGCGCAACTTCGCTACCTTTCGCCTCCCTGAGCGCAACTTCGGATTTTAGTGAATTAGCGGCGCCCTGTCGAGGCCAACGCTGGCGCAACTTCGGAGGTAAGTGAATTTGCCCCATAGTGTCTGGTGATTTTAACCAGCTCTAATACATCTTCCAGGCAAAAGGAGCCCCTTATAAGATATATTGGACGATTCATCTGACACCCATGAAGACAGAATGAGGAAAAACAGATTCTGAGAGAGGAATAGTGAAGATAAACTTGATTATTTCAGAAACGATACAGAATTTTGTGTTCAGAAAGTTTCTTATTTCAGTATGATGGAGCTTATATTAAATTTTCATTTTCGTGATATTTCCCCTTTAAGGATGGCACAGAAACACCAAAGAGTGGGGGTGGATAAATAGAGACTCTGCTAATACTGGCATATCAGCTGTACTTCAGCTAACATGTTACATTTGAGAACAATAATCAGATGTCAGTCATACCTGCAGAATGAATGGGTGTTCTCTTGACAACGTAGTCCTTTACCAATATTGATGCTCCCTGGTTAATCAAAACATCTACACATTCAACGTGTCCTTTAAACGCAGCAAGGTCCAGAGGAGTCCGGCCGGTGCTGTTCCTTACATCGAGGTCCAGTAAAGACTGTACTAGCACTTCCAGAGCTTGATGGTGGCCATGGTAAGCCTAAAAAATACAGTGATTTTGGTGGCATGAATAAAATACCATCAGTAAAAAGAAAGCAGTGTAAAACTTCATTTTTTAGAATAACAGTGTAATAACGGATTTTTTTTTTTTTTTTTTTTTACAGAAGTGTTACAAAACAGTTTATAGACATAATGGAGGTACTTACAGCTAGGTGTAATGGGCTTATAGGTGCCCTGGTATCTGCATCATTCAGCATGTCAGTACCTGAAGTCTCCATGAGCTGAAAAAAATGCAACAATTAGTATGGAAAACATTTATACATCTGATAATGATTTTTACGGAACCCTATTTGTCTGGCATTATTTTAATATGATTAAGGACATCGCATATGAAAATCTGTATATTAAACACTGCACAAAACATGGGAACAGTTAGACAAGCACTGATGTAGCATGCACAACCATTGTGCACAAATACAGGTATGGGACCTGTTATACAGAATGCTTGAGACCTGGGGTTTTCCGGATAACAGAATATTTTAGTATTTTGGATCTATACTAACAAAAAAATTTCTTTTCAAAATATTAATCTACATTAAAATATACATATAGGTAATGTTGACCGTTTTTGCTGATAGTTCTGATTTGGTAAGTAATTGTCACTTGAAGTTCCTAAACCTGACTGTTTTGTCAACCTGACTGTCCCTTCTCAGCCTGTCAGTAAGAGTTTCTAATGCTAATGGACTCCTGCTGCACAAATATGGCAGCCTCCTCATACAGGAACATGGGGGTAAGAAAGGTAATGTAAAAGCATCAGCAAATACTTTAATGGCAATAGCATTCAAAGATAATGTTATGATAGATCTAAAAAAAGGTTATTTTCTGATGTCAGTATCTCTTTAAGTCTACTAGAAAATCATGCAAACATTAAATAAACCAAATAGGCTGGTTTTGCTTCCAATAAGGATTAATTATATCGTAGTTTGGATCAAGTACAAGGTACTGTTTTATTATTACAGAGAAAAAGGAAATCATTTAAAAAAATATGGATTATTTGGATAAAATGGAGTCTATGGGTGACGGCCTTTTCCATAATTCTGGTATTTTTTGGATAATGGATTTCCGGATAACTGACCCCATACCTGTACAAAGCATTTCCAGGAACACTAAAATGTCAACTTTTTTAATCACTGCAAGGAGCTAATGCCAACTAGGTTGTTTCAAACAATGCAAAGCTTTGCTATCACAACCCCTGAGCTTTTAGAACACTTTCCTACCAACTTTAATGCACGGGCTAGACTTTGAAACTTTGACCACATGTACTAAACACTGTGACTGGCCAGATTTGCAATCTAGTTGCCAGTATGTTGAAGTGTAGCTGTGTTTTTTATTTTCCCTTAAGTTTACATATGCAATAACACCCACAACTGAATGCAGGGACTTTAACACAGTCAAAATGCTGAATGGGATGTTAGAAACAAAGAAATGTGTTTGTGTACGTGCAATTCATTTCTACCTCCTGATTTAACAGGCTAGTATCTAAACAACAAATTATGTTGACTTGCTATTACTTAAATCGCTTCTCCTTAAAAATATTTTAGTGGTGCAAGTCTCTACACTATGTTGAGTATTTGCTACCGAAGTGCTTTTTCATTTTCTATTAGAAGTGCACCGTCAAATGGAAAGTAATTATGTTCAATTTGCTTAGAACTTTTGCTTAGAACTGATATAGAATATATAATATAAATGCCATAAAGGAGTATGGTATGGAAAGGATGTTATCCGGTTTTACGCTGTGGTGCCTCCAAGCAAATTTGTTTTATCGATTTGTGTCAATTATATAAATAAAATCACTTGCCACATCTAGAGGAGTTTCTCTCGCGATCTGAAACAAACAGATGATAAAGTCATAAATACAGTGAAAGTAAAGCAGCATCAAGCCATGCAATTACATAATGTTGTTAGACATATACTCCTAAATATATTATCCAGAAACCGGTTATCCAGAAACCTCTGAATTATGAAAAGGTTGTCTCCCAAAGACTCCATTTTATCCAAATCATCCAAATTTTTAAAAACAATTGGCTTCTTCTCTGTAATAACTGAATCGATTCTTCTACTTGATCCAAACTTAGATATAATGAATCCTTATTAGAAGCAGATCTAGCCTATGGGGTTTATTTAATGTTTACATTATTTTCTAGTAGACTTTAGATTCAAGAATATTCCACTTCTTTGCTTTAATAAACTCCTGGGTTGCCTTGGCTGTATGTTTCATTTTAAATTCATTGTGGTAATGTACAGAACTAAAATTAGAAAAAAGTTGTCTGTCCAAATATTTATGGACCTAACTGTAAATTCAGCTAAATGTCATGCTACGTGGGCATCTTATACAGAGGAGTTTCTTTATGCTGTTCCTTATGGTGGGTCTTTCATGTAAATAATTTACAGTACTTGATTTAATTTTTCTGGAGAAAAAAAAAATAGACATTTTTCCAGCATTCTTTCAACTCTAAAACAAATACTGGATATTGCAATAAAACCGGGGTACAAACACATTATTGCTTAATGTTTTAGTACATCTTTTTAAAATAGCCAGGAAGCAAAAAATACTGCATACAAATTATTAGACTTGAATGTCCTATAGATATTGCTTACCAGTTCAAGACATAAACGATGTCCATAAGCAGCTGCATAATGTACTGCATTGTACCCATGTTTGTCCCTGATTCCTGGGTTTGCATCATTTCTGAGTAAATATTCCAGGCACCTATAATGGCAAACAGAATTTGTGATATTCTGTGTTGTTATGGCAATGCTGTGTGTTTAACAGCGTGAATTTTAACAGTTAGTGGTGCTTTAACACTGACACCCGCTGGCCACTGCAAACAATTACATGTGAATTATTACTGCCTGTTTCAATTATGTACATAACTTTACATTGTCTTCTTAATTCCCCAATTGCAAAATGGTATATCACTAAAAGTGTTTTGTACAAGTTCCCTTGAACAAGGTCAGCTGATTTGCCCTATATCTTAGGAGACAATTGTTTGCAGTCCCTGCAAGGACTCAACAACATACTTGACTCTTCCTTACATAAGTACATTCTGTGCTAGTGGTAGGAGGTGTCACTACCCTTCCTTAGTTATCTCAAAAATAACACACACTGGCATATAAAGACATATGAATGCAGGGATAACCCTTGCAAGTGTAATGCATTACCTGCAGTGTTTTTGGGTTTCTGCCCATTGGTCCAGCACGGATGTTGTAGCTGACACATTAAACTTGTAAGGGGTGCCCCTGCATTTACATACCCTGCAATGCTGGTGTATGTTCTTTTCATGGGCACCAGTGTGTAAGCTGGGCATTTTTCCACATCAATAAAATTAAAGTGTTCCAAGTGATTGCTGGGGAGTGTTTTTTTTTTTTTTTTGTTGAGCCAATCCCAGGTGTTCCTTGCACGGGCTAAGGTTAGATGCATGCACAGTATAGCAATTCCTAAAAATAAGAATGCACTGTGCATTTGCCCAATTCAAGCATGGGCAAAGAGCACATGGGGTGCTGAAGAGAAAATAGTGATGCACTCATCAAGAACCCAGAAATATATACATATATTTGCACTGGTCTAGTGCAGAAGATTTACTCACTGGGGTACTTAACGAAGTGACACACACATTAGTGAGTATCTTTCCTTGTGCTTTTATAAAGAATAAAGCAAGACATTTGAGATCAGTTCCAGAAAGCACTCACATAAACAGTAAACAGTCATTTTTTAGCAATGCAATGCTTTGCTCTTTCCTATGGTGACGGAAGCAACTGAGAAGACTGAGGCAAAAAAAAAAAAAAAAAAATCACTGAATGGAGCCCTTTGTGAAGCTTATAAAATATGTGTTATTCATTTGCTACGCAAAAATCTGCATGGAGAGAATGTAGTCTTTTGAGACTGATGTTTTGGCCAACCAACAGCAAACACAGAGACATGTCTTGCAAAGTTCTGTCAACCAGAAAACAATTCAAGTAATATTCCACAGATTTGGACAGTTCCTTCAACTTACTTGCCATCTGTATCAGAAGTAGCTGCATAGTGCAGTGGTGAACAGCCCCTCTCATCAAGGTCATTTACGCTAGCTCCAGAGCCAACAAGTGCAAATAGGCACTGATAATTACAGTTAGCCGCAGCATAGTGAAGCGGGGTTCTTCAGTATACCATACAGCAAAGGAAAATGAAATACAAATTAAAAATTGTTAAAACAGTGGAAAGAACACCATTCTATATGGATTTCAACAGCAGCTCTGGTTAAAATAACTGATTTTGATATTGTTCACAATAAACCAGGAATAATGTACCCCGTATTCTAAATTCTAAGCATTAGAGAAGACAGAAGCTCCATGACTATATAGAGGCACAAAGTAGTAGGGAGAGAGTTTTTATAAAGGCATGGAATACAAAGGTTGTGCATTTGTGTATATTAATATACAGAATTGAGCATGCCATGTAACACAAATAACATTTATAAGGAACATCAAAAGCAACCTTTATAATGAAATATTTTACAGGAAATTTATAGCTTTTGCTAATTCTGACCAGCTTTGTAAAAACTTTATAGTTCCCAGTTCTTAATAAATATTAATAGATGGCCATTAGGTTATCAGAGCCTAATAGTTACTTTAACACCATGGACTGAAATATATACAGGTATTAGGAACTTAAATTAACTAAGTTAACTTTTAGTATGTTA
This sequence comes from Xenopus petersii, assembly GCA_038501925.1. Taxonomy (NCBI): domain Eukaryota; kingdom Metazoa; phylum Chordata; class Amphibia; order Anura; family Pipidae; genus Xenopus; species Xenopus petersii. The sequence goes on from CM076683.1 coordinate 38,294,097, forward strand.
TAGAATGGCTATAACTTTTAATTTTTTTCTTTTTTTATTATTTGTCTTCTTATTTTTCTGACTCTTTCCAGCTTTCAAATGGTGGTCACTGATCCCATCTAAAAAAGAAAAATGCTAAAACTGTATTGTTACTTCTAGTTACTAGGGAAATTTAGACCTTAGCAACCAGATCACTGCAATTGTAAACTGGAGAGCTGCTAAATAAAAAATAACTCAAAAACCACAAATAATAAATGAAAACCAATTGCAAATTCTCTCAGAATATCACTCTCTACATCATACTAAAAGTTCAGTTAAAGGTGAACTATCCCTTTAATTGGCAAATTAGCAGCACTGGATTTTTTGCATTGGGTCTACAGCTGATCTACATAACATGTGAACAAATGAACTATACACAAAAGACTTTAGTCAATTTGTATATAGCTACATAGTTGGCGGGTATAGATTGTCAATACTAAAAACTGGAGAGCTGCTGAATAAAAAGCTAAATAACCACAGATAAATAATGAAAACAAATTGTGAACTGACACAGAATAACACTCTCTACATTTAAATTAAATAAAAGTTAATTTAAAGGTAAACAACCCCTTTAATAGTTACTTGTCTGCTACATACATGTGGTACATATGTCGACAGGAATTAAAATAGAACCATAAACATTTGAATAAAATATAAATGGAAAAACCCTATTAAATATTGCAAACAATAAAATAGGTTTCTTGGAGAAAAAAAAACTGTTGATCATTAAAATACATTAATTGTAACTAACCGTCCAAACTTGTCTTTTTTGTTAAAGTCTGCACCTGTGTTAAGCAACAAGTTTAGGCACTCCAGGTTTCTGAAAAGACAACAATACAATTACTGTAGAATTAAAAATATGCAGGACTGTTGTTCTTTTTGTATATATAGTTGTGTTCAGAATAATAGCAGACATCAGAAATCTTATCAATCACTGTATTTGGTATTTTTAGAATATCATTTATTAATAGGTGCAGTAAAGCAATAGAAAACCAACAGACCCAACGGTCATGACATGCTGCTGATTCTGTGTCATTGAATCATTGAGGCTTGTTCCAAATAATAGCAGTGTGGAGTTAAGTAAGGTCATGCAATCTTTGAAGGAAGGCAGCAAAGTTATCTGTGAGTAATGTTACAGTTAAAAAGGCCTATGTGAAGTCAACCTATCGGTAAGAAGCCCCTGCAAAGTCCCATTGTTGAAAAAAAAATGTGCTCAAAGAAAACACTGACTGGCCTATAAAGAAATGCGCAACATTTGTGGACTGATAAAAGCAAGATTGTTCTTTTTGGGTCTAGGGGCCGCAAACACTGTCAGACGACCCCCAAAAACTGAATTCAAGATACAGTACACTGTGAAGACAGTGAAGCATGGTGGCACAAGCATCATGATATGGGGATGTTGTTCATACTATGGTGTTGGGACTATTTATCTCATACCAGGGATCATGAATCAGTTTCAATACATCAAAATTGCATTTTTCTGTGGAAAAGCAATTTACATGCAAAACTTAGCAGGACTGTTAGTAATACGCAGCAGACAACACCAGAAATATGTATATGTGCATGCCATATTGAAAATACGCTGCGTATTTCAGCAAAATGTATTTCTACACCTGTGGATCCTATAGAGTTCAATAAAATGACACTTCCTTGGTGTATTGGCGGAAACCGCAAATACTGGTGTCTTGTGGTGAATGTTGGCTCTCAAACGCCCAGTAGGAATTGCTGAAGTTCGCATTCCAATATTTTCAGTAGGGCTTAATTTCTCGTGTATTTACCCTCGTCCACTTGTTTTTAAAAAGGCCCGGGTGACCTCGCCCTTATTATCATTTGTGAAGCATGAAGACGCATGCAAGTTGTAACAGAACATACCCTCCAGCTGCGGCTGCATGAAGACAGGTCCTGCCAAAGTCATCAGCGGTATCTATGTCAAAACCTTCAAGAGAGTAACACAGTTTACTACATCTTCCTATACTTAATAAGTATAGATTCATAGGTTCACCTGTTTTATTCATGGCCAAAAATAATTGCAGTGGATAGAAAAACATGAATATGAATGCTTAAACAAATCTAGCAAATTTAATTTTTCCATTTTCTTCATTCTTCAGTGTCCCAGAATCCTTTTATTGAACAAAACTTTGACCAGTATAACTATTCAATTACTGTTGGTTTAGAAGTTTTAGAAACTGTGTATGAGATTCTGGTCTGATTCTCTAATGCTCATTGCCACATTTTTAAGCAAAAATTATTAACCCACAATTCCATCTGGAGCATAGCCTATGAAAGTGATTTCGTAGATGATTTGTGACTCAAAGGTAATCAGCGTGGCTGATGAGATACCATTACTCTAAACCTACTACTACTACAGCAATAAACCTACTATAAGTCTAAACCTACTAATACAGCAATAAATGTTTGGACCTACCTGAAGAAAGGAGCTTTCTGCAACAATCTGAAAAGCCACTTAAGGCAGCTAAATGGAGAGGAAACATTCCATGGATGCCCCGTCTAGAATACAAAATCAAAAAAACTTTACGTTAGACTAAATGTCAGATAAATAAAGCAAAAACTTTAAGAACACATCTATTCTATTGATCAGACATACAAATTATCGGGTGGTTCAGCAGTTACACTTTGATCATTAATATACAGTGCTTAGCAATTCAATCCCATGTTCAATTACCCCATTTACAGAATAACAGATCCTGCAGGTAAATTGTATTTATTTTTAAGAAATTAAACTCAATTTGTTTTTATAAAATGTGACAAAAATGTTTGGCAAAAAAATCAGAGAATACAAAGAAAAAAAAGCTATTTTCATGCCTCAGTGCTTTGACATAAATACAGCATTGAAATTTTGTTCTTTGTGATATTTTTGGATATTAGGTCAAAGTTCAGAATAATATTGCAACAAATTTTATAATTCTTTTTCATGTCGTGCAAGCTACCCTCTGAATGGCCCAGTAATTTTTAATTACAGTATTATATGTATGTTGTCTGTTTAACACTTATATGAAGGCTCTGTGTGAGTGAACTCATCAATGTAGACAGAAAAGGTTTTTTTAACAGCCCAGATAACGTTATTTATATGGTCATATATTTTATTCTATTAAACCTACTTCAGAATGGCTGATGAGAGCAACTAGCATAAAATATACTCAATCTAATCTAGTTCTTTAACTGCACTGGCTGCAAGTAAATGGTCAACATTAACCTTCTATTCAAGCAAGAAAAAGACCATTGAATTATAGTTTACAGTACTAGATGTTGGATCTGAAAATCTGCAACAGAATTAAAAATGGCTGCAATGTTATAAGATTTACGGAGATATAGTTTTCTGTATATTTGGGAAAATATCACATAGAAACAGCACTTACTTTGAAGTGTCGGCTCGACTGGTAATAAGAGTGTTAATGAGAAGCTCGTGGCCATATCTGGCAGCTATGTGCAATGGGGTGTTTCCATTTTTATCTTCACAGTCTATTTCTGCTCCTATGAAAAATACAATTCCAGGCAACAAAGGTTAAAAACAAAACAAAACAAAGCCACCAGTTTGTTGATTTCTATTGTCTACACAACATAACGCATTAATATCATGCGCTTGAGAAGCCATGAGAGAAAGAATAATTACATAAAAATATAAAATGTGCAATTTTATGATTTTTTTGTAGAACTGTAATAGTTTTTTTTCCCCAACAGTTACACAGTTCCATTTCTGTGATATTTTAAGACACTAATTTCCAGTAATCTAAGAATTTCATTGCCTCACACTCTATAGGCTAGCGATTTCAGTGTGGGGGTTGGGGACTGCAGCAGATACAGAAACACTGCTGACAAGTTACATCACTAGGTTTATTAAGCTATGCATTATTTACAGTAATTTTTTTCTGTATAAAATACTTTAAGACACATGAAAATGTTAGGTTATGAAACTATTTGCATACAGAAAACAAAAACTTTACATTGATTTTTCTCTTTAATGTTTAATTTTTCCATCACTTGTGAACTGCAGAGGCCACTAGGAAAGGGGAGAAATTAATTATTCATGCAACATCTGCATTAGAGTAAATGCAAGCTAAAAATAGGAAAAAGGGTAAACAACATTTTTATATTTCTTACTGAAGCATCCAGATTACCAAACCGTCACTTCTTCCATTCAGTGAATCCTTTCTATATATTAGCTACTACTGTGCATTCCCTGGTGTTTTCTCATTACAGTGATCATATTGGCTTCTAATAATGCTTGGCAAATGAGTGAGAAAAGACATGCAGAGAATTGCCTATGTAAAACCTGCTTCCACCATTGGCACACAGATTAACTTCAATGTGCAAGTATTTACTTAGAAATCATTATGTAGCGAAATGAACAAATGCCTATCGTATTGAATGGTGTTCACTTAAGGTGAGCTTCCCCTTTAATAGAACAGTTTTTTTTTAACCGGTATGAATCTTGCCATTACAACATTTTTGTTAAGCAAAAATACACTTGAAGTACAAGTTTGAAAGGAAAAAGGCTTTTTTTTTTACTGGAGATATATCATTGCATTTTATTTCAAGGGGGTCTTACTGTCTTAGATGAGAAGGAAAAGCAATGCATCAGGAAATTAAGCACTGGAACAAAGCAATTAGGGGTAGCTGGAAGGCCACCTATGATTGTTGATTTCACCCATAATCATCTGAAACATCTCAAACTGCTTAAACATGATAAAGCATTCCAAAATACAATTTACAGCACACAAACGATTTACCATTCTGGATGATTATTTGGGATCTTGAGAAGCGCCCATGGATAGCGGTCATATGTAGCGGAGTCTTCCCATCTTTACCCTACAAATAAACATGACAACAAGGTTGATAACAGATGGTTGAACCGTAAGTGCATTTGATATTGCTGTTGTTAGCAAAAAGGTAGAACCCGCTTGTAATGACCTCCAAATACATTGTGATTCAAGATGTCCATAAGACAAAATGATTTTGATCGCTAAAGAGAAAAACAATAAAAATTCTATTCACTTTATAATCTCAAACTGAGGAAATTAGACTCTGATAACAAACACGTGAGTTAATTAAGAATCTGGTATTAAAAAGGAAATGTCCATGAGTCACCACATCGAAATACAAGCAAAGCAAATTAAGACAACTATCTGAATATGCATTAAGTGTCATCAATAGACTCCTACAACAGCAGGTATACAAAAATCACTTTTTAAAGCTAATTCCTCATTAAACAGCTCAAGTTTCATTTTACTGTATATAATTTTAAGAGATTAAAAAACAATTTGCAGACTTGCTTTTTAGTATAACATATTAGTTCATTTGTTCAGAACTGTTGATGAGGAATTAAAAAACTTTCAGTAAACATAAAAAAAAAAAAAAAAATATTTTTTAATGCAAAGTTTTTTTCCCTGTTAATACTATTATTGTATTGTAAAGATGTACAGCAGTATTGCTAATTAAATATATATGTAGTAATATTTATACATTAACCAAGAGCCACAAATTTCCTCTAAATGATATCCTTATAAATGGTGCTTAGTGATATAATTTGTGTCACACAACTTGTGTATTAAAATAAATAATGTACCCCCTGATGCAAAATATGACTAGATAAGAAGTTCTGTGACCTGTATAATAGCACTTGGTTTTCATCAATGCCTTTATTTGGTCACGGAACTCTTAGTTGACATATGTATATAATATAAGAATATTATAAGTTACATTATTCACTATTCACTTTGTTTGAAAGTATTAAAAATATAGTAAAGAGCATAAGAAAGATGTTTGTGAACTACTCTCAATATTCAAGGCATGAGTATGTATTCTATGCTTGTATACGTCTGCACCAGCTTAAAAGTATAGACCTAGACCATGTGCTCCTGCAAAAATCTAAAGCTATGTGTAATTACAAATCATATGATCTGTATTCCATTATATTCTTTTGTGTTGTCTACAAAGTATATTTGCAGCACTATCCAATGCACCTGCAACGTTAAAGAAAGGAGAATGAATATGAAAAATTCCGGTTTTCTGTTTGATTGGGCTACATTTCTGACCACTTTCTGATTTCTGAGATCACTTTCCTGAGGCAGTATGTTGGAAAAATACTAACTTAATGCTTGGTCATACATGCATTTAACACGCTAATTATCATACACTAAGGTTTTAGAAATATTAGGCATGCACAGCAGACAGTCTGTAGCAGCCCCTATAGTTTATCAGCATTTCTGTCATTTACTCTTTATGAAATATTACTTCTTTGAAAACTTCTGCAATGCTATTTAACCAGTGGACAATTTTGTATTTGACATTACAGTGCCCCAAAACATTGCCAAAAATAAGAACGGTATAGTAGCTTTTATGAACCTTCTTTCTGAAATGTGACCTGCAAATTGTTTATACTTTCAGTGTAAATATACTACTGCTATTTGTAAGACTTTCTGGCATGCTTGTTTCTGCACCTTTATAGAGATTATTTGTGCTTTGAGGCACACAAGAAAGAAATGATATGTTGTTCACAACATGGGACATGGGAAAGGCATATAATGTGGAACTTACAACTGAAGGCAGCAGATAAAATCACAGATAAAGGGTTTCCATATATTTTGCAAAATTGACTAAATACTTAAAAGGGTTTGTTAATTAACTTTTAATATGATGTAGCGGGCGATATACTGAGACAATATGCAACTGGTTTTCGTATTTTATTATCTGTGGTTTTTGAGTTCTTTAGCTTTGTATTCAGTAGCTCTCCAGTTTGCAATTTCAACCTGGTTACTAGGGCCCAATTACTTAAAGGGGAAGGAAATCTCCTCGGCGCTAACCCCCCTCCCGTGTATTGCCCCCCCTCCCTCCTCCCCCCTGGCCTACCCCTCCCGCTGGGCAAATGCCCCTAACTTGTTACTTACCCTTCTGCGCAGGTCCAGTCCACGGAGTTCACAGGAGACATCTTCTTCCACGCGATCTTCTTCCTCCTTTGACCGGCGTTTTGGCGCATGCGCAGTAGGATCATTTCGCCGGTACGGATCTACTGCGCATGCGCCAAAAGTCACGCGCATGCGCAGTAGATCGTACCGGCGAAATGATCCTACTGCGCATGTGCCGGTCAAAGGAGGAAGAAGATCGCGTGGAAGAAGATGTCGCCTGTGAACTCCGTGGACTGGACCTGCGCAGAAGGGTAAGTAACAATTTAGGGGCATTTGCCCAGCGGGAGGGGTAGGCCAGGGGGGAGGAGGGAGGGGGGGCAATACACGGGAGGGGGGAGGGGGGTTAGCGCCGAGGACATTTCCTTCTCCTTTAAGCAACCATGCATTGATTTTAATGAGAGACTGCAATATGAATAGGAGAGGCCTGAATAGAAAGGAGTAATAAATTGTAGCAATAATAATAAATGTATAGCCTTACAGAGCATTTTTTCTTTTAGATGGGTTCAGTAGCCCCAATTTAATATTTGGACAGTCAGAAGAATTAGACAAATAATTCAAAAACTATAAAAAAAATAAATAAAAAAAAAGAAGGCGATTGAAAAGATGCTTCTGTGATATACAAAAAGTTAACTTAAAGGTGAACCACCCCTTTAAGATATGGCAGACAGCTAATAAAGTTAAATCTTACCTTAATATTCACATCAGCTCCATTGCAAACTAAAAGTTCTAGACATAGAGCACCATGGGTGGATGCTGCTGCAAAGTGCAAAGGAGTAAATCCCCGCTCATTTACTTGGTTCACATTAGCACCACAGTCTATCAATTCATTCACTACGACATCTTGCCCATTGTAGCAAGCCACATGAAGGGGTGTGTTTCCATATGCATTTGATTCATTCATCTTGTTTAAAAAGAAAAAGAGAGAGAGAAGACATACAGGTTTTACTTACCAAGGACAATGACTAAAGAAAATGTAATCAAAATAATACAACATATCAATTTGAAATAAAACTATGGGCTTGGTTTGAGTTTTTTAAAAAAAATTCAAATTAGATTTTCGAGATTTATCATACTTTGGCCCTTTAAGAATTAGACTATTCGCCACCTAAAACCTGCCAAATAACTGTATAAGTCAATAGGAGAGGTGCAGTGACCAATCTGGAGTTCTATGTAGCCTTCCTGACATTCAAGTTTTTTTTCAGAGACAGCAACAAATATATAAAAAAAAATGAGATTGTTGTTCAGCAATTGCCTTTTGTAAAGCTAGAAGAACACATGCAGTAGTAGTGAAAATTGCTGCTGACAAACAAAATGAAACAGTTTGAAGTATCTGTAAACAGGTTTAATAAGCTGTTACTGGGAAGCATGAGGGGGGGCAGATTTATTAAGGGTCGAAGTAAAAATTTGAATTTTTGATTTTTTTTTGGTCAAAACTCAGATTTGAATTGTGAATTATCCAAACTAGATTCGAGTTTTAATTCCAATTTAGAGAATTATCATACTCTGGCCATTTAAGAACTTGAATTCGACTATCCGCCACCTAAAACCTGCCGAATTACTGTAGAAGTCAATGGGAGAGGTCCATGGATCAATTTGGTGATGTTTGCAGCCATTCGAATCAAGTCTTTTAAATTCAAATCTAATTCCTGTTTTTGGGTCATTCCAACTAGCCCGACTTTAAAACAATTTTATTTTAATAATAAATTTTGAATTTAGTAGAGTTTAAAAAAAAACTCACATTAATTAGAAATTCAACCCTTGATAAATGTGCCTCTAAGAGTCGGTGCGTGCCACTTAATGAAACTAAAAAAATAGATGACCGATTAAGTATTTTGTTATTGTAAGTTATGGCAAAAAGACACAAAAATGATTCTGCACTTGACCCCAACATGTATTGTTCTGCTACTGGTTGATACCCCATTAACTGCTTATTCTTGAAGAGCAGCTACTGTAAAGCACTGGCCAATGGAGATTACATATTCTTTCTTTTAAACTATCACTTCAGTGACAATTGTATACATAAGAAAACTCAATTAAGTAATTAGGGCTAACAGTGTGTTATAACTTACATCTACTCCAAGGTCTAAAAGATACTTCACTACACTAATCATTCCACTTGATGCTGCTGCATGCAGTGGTGTATAGGACTTCTTGTCTTTACACATTACTTCAGCTCCGTGAGTTACAAGTAATTTCACAACTTCAATATGACCTAGAAAAATACATAAACCATAATAAATACATACATACAAACAAAATAATGGATATGGCTTGTAATATACTGTATCCTGGTATTTGTTACTATGATTTTAAACTAGGCTGTTCTTAATACAATGTTCTTCCTGGATAAATTATATGGCTAGATTATCTCAGTGTAGTAAGAGCAGTAGTGGAGGTCAGTCTATAAAAGGTGTAAATAATGGACATTAAAGTTCAGCTTTGCAGGATGCAAGCTATTTTGCACTACGTGCCAGTTTCATTTGCAATAAATGTTTTCATTTTCCAAAATAAATAAATAATCACATTCTAATAAAAAAAATAATATTACAAAATGATCCATATATACTGCCCAATGTATTTTCATTTGCAACAGATTGTTTTCATTTACAAAACAAAATTCCATTGTAATAAAAAAATTAATTAAAAAAAAAATTAAAAATTACCCATATATGCTGCCCAATGTATTGCCCGCCGGTCCTTCTTATCAAATGCATTAATGTTGGCACCTCGAGACAGAAGTAAACTCACCATCTGTTGTGCAAAATAAGAGAAATACAGATTTAATGATTGTGACACAACATTATTAAACATTTTCTTAGTGAAGTGTTATATTGAAGCTTATAATTGTGTACAATTATAGTCATCTCATGGTTGAAGTAGACTTAAACATCATTAAAGTCAGGACAGCCCTGGGTTATAGAATTATATGCACTGGTTGTACCTCACTGTTAGAATACCTTGGCACAGAATATGTTTATTAACCATATCAATTTGTGAGATAACTACATCCAAGAGTTGCCTTCTGGAACTTTAATGAAAGACATTCATTTGTACATTAACCTTATTATCTATAACCCTATATTTCTCATGATAGTCTAAGGATTTTTTATTTTTTTTTATTAAAGTCCGATTTTTCGTGGTCGGACTTTTAAAGGGGAAAACAACAATTTTTTTTTTATAGAAAAAAAAATAAATACAATTTTTCGAGATTTATTAAACCCTGATGGTGTTAAATGTCAGAATAGAAATGCACTGCAACTCAGCCCTGCTGAGTTCACGTAGAAGTCAATGGTAGTTGTCCCGTTGACATTTTTAAGATATCCTGATCTGTCCTGGGTTTCGCTCAATAATCTGAAGATTCAGATTTTTTCATGATTTTATCAAGTCTTTTCCGGCACAATACATTTTCGTAAAATACTCCTGAAAGGTACTCGTTATCCAGAAAGCTCCAAATTACAGAAAGGTCATCTAAAATAGGTTCCATTTTAATCAAATAATTCAAATGTCAATTTAAAAATGGTTTCTTTTTACTCTGTGATAATAAAACAGTACCTTGTACTTGATCCCATATAGATATAATAAATCCTTATTGGAGGCAAAACAATCCTTTTGGGGTTAATTACAGTGTAATTGATTTTTAGCAGACTTAAATTATGGAGATAGAAATTACCAAAAAAACACTTATCAGGAAAAGCCTAGGTCCCAAGCATTCTGGATAACAGGTCGAATACCTGTACCAATAAACTACTAATATACAGACATTAGTATTATCAGACAACACAAGTTATTGTAATTCACATCCTGAAAAAGCATCACTCAATAAATCCTCACATGTGAGAGGGAAGGAGCAGGTATAAAATAAGGAAAAAGATAACACAAACCTTTTAAAAATCCCATATCGACATATTTAAACATTTATTTGTATGACTTGTAATTATAATAAAATGTCTGAATATATGGTAAACAGATTTAAAGGGAATGTCAACCCAAAAATTAACTTATGCCTAATACAAGAAAACATAAGTCTAGGCAACTTTGTAATATACATTCATTACAAATAAGTTATTATTGCTATTGAAAGCAGTTTTTGTCTGTCCCTTTCTATTCACTGCCCTGTTGAAACAATGTAAGACAAGGCAGCTGATTAACAGACCTGTCTTTGCTGCTGGGGAACTAAGACTTTCGCAACACTGTTTAAAAAATAACAACCAGGCATTAAGCAACTACTGCTTTCATTAGCAATTGTTTATACAAATAACTTTAAAAGCACTGACAATTTTAAATAAATGTATATTGGAAAGTTGCTTAGAATTAGGTTATTTTACTAGGCAAATTTTAATTTTGGGGTTGAGTTGCCCTTTAAAGTCTCTGGTTGTGGGATAATTACAATTTGTAAAGAAGGATGGGAAAATAGAGGTCCCTAAACGGATTTCAACTCTCCCAGGAAGTTGGCAGCTTTACAAAGTCTATGTGCTGCAGGAAGTTGTGGTCTGAATTAAGAACATTCATTGAGCTCTTTGGATTTAGAACTAATGCCTCTAATGAACTTTGCTGACCACTACTTTATATTTGACAATATTCAAGCGAGAGAGGGGGGAAAAACGTTAGCATGCCAAGCCAAAGACATTGCAACCTACTGGTGAATGGGCTTAAAGTGATTATCACCATCTAACTCAAAGTACAACAGACAAGCAGTTAAATTTGCATTATGTATAGTAACTCAATACCTCAACATGACCGCTGAAGGCTGCGTGGTGTAATGCCGTTCTCCCTGCTCTGTCAGATACATTTACATTGCTAAGAAGAGGCACCAGTGCTTCTGCGCACTTTACAGCTTTGTTTGCTGCTGCTATGTGCAAAGGAGTCTGCCAGTTTTTGTCACGGGCATTGACATCGGCTGAATGCTTTAATAACACCTGAACAGCATCCTGGAAAAAAAAGAACACATATTGCAATGATTTACAAAAAGTAAAAACATGTTTTACATTATATCAAAGATTGATATGCATGATTGTTGGTGTTTGTTATAAGACTTTGGGTGATTCTAAATACTGAAGAATGTGCAGTGTTTTTTCTGTATACTCTGGATCCAAACAAAAGTTGCAAACAAAGCCCATTTAACTATTTTATAGATATTTATGCTGTACATATACTCAGGCTATGTTTTATTGTTCCGATTAACATCACGGGGTGATGTAAATTCTCAATATATTACAGACCATCTCTGTCACCTCTCACCTATGATGGCACAGTACTACTGGTAAAGAGCTTGATACATGGCCTCTCAAACAGCAATGGTGAAACAGAATTCACAAATATTTTATATAGATAGACAGATGATCTTTGACACCCAGAACAATGTCCCTTGGCTACAACTGAAATACCCTGCCACACAAGAATAAAAGAAGTCTGTACCTAAACAAAACAAAAGGTATTGTTAAACAAATCTCATTTTTAAAGACTCCCATAAGCATTCCATACTATTTTTCAGTAGTATGCTATAAATAAATGTATATATGCATCCAACATTATGGGGCCTATTTATTAAACCTCTGGTCGAATTTTTAAAGGGGAAAATCTCGAATTTTTAGAGGGAAATAACTAGAAATTTTTAAGATTTATTATGCTCTAAAGCTGCGAAAAAACTCCAGCTACAACTTGTTGAAATCATGTAAAACTCAATGGTAGATGTCCCTTTTATAATTTGAAGAAGTTTCTCTCCTTCATGATCTTTGAGGGTTTTGGGCTGGTTTTCATTCAATAATCCAAAAAAGTCGAATTTTTCAGGCAACAACTCGAAAAAAGTCACAAGATTCGAACATCACATAGAAAAAGTCCCACAATTTGATCTGACACGTGATTTTGTTGCAACTTTATTAAGGAGAATTATTGGTAAATTACAGGGATTTGGGAGAATTTTTTAAAATTATTATAGTGAAAATTTTTAGTAAATACCCCCAACAAACTTATCACACTAATTTTACAGAAGCATTATGCACTTTGGCTGGTTGTCCCTGATTTTGGTGGAAATTGTGTCCCCACCCCTACAAAAATCCAGACCACTAAGGTCGATCCTGTTCTATGCAAAAAAGTTGGTAATAATGAAATGGATGAGCCCCAAACCTCCCTCAGAGCAGAAATGGGTTGCTTTAATAAATGGTACATTGCCCCTAATCAAACTGACATACAATGCTAGGGGAACACCTGGGAAATTTGAGAAAATATGGGAACCTTGGTTAGATGTCAACCATTATGCATCCCTCCCGGATGACTGAATTATAGAAGTGCTCAAATATACAATGATAATTGCATGTTATATGCTCCTCTATGCCTTGAAACGGTCACTGTACATACAAAATAATTGTAAACAGAAGCCAAGTAAGTGTCAAGCATATTTGTGTTGTTTGTTTTTGTTTAAGAAATAAAAACCTTTAAAAAAAATGGTGCCCCCGCTATAAGATGTTTTACAATTTCAACTGTAATATGTTTTATTCCTCTTATTATCCATTGTTTAACTGTATTGCACTAGACTTGTTTGGGAGTGCAGCATTTTTTGTAACCATTTTTGGTCCATCACACTGTTGCAGTCTATTAACTTTCTATTCCAGATGTTTTGGTGCATAAAAGAACAGTGGATGGGTGGTAGGACTTGGACAGAACCCTAAGTGGGTGTGGTTTGGAAGCACATGTTTGTATGCATGAATAAAAGTCAGAAAAAACTGTGGGTGGGTAGAAGGTGATTTTAAAATACAAAAGTACAGTTTTACACAGGGAAATATACACACGGAAAGCTGTGTCCTAGGTATAGTTTCATGACCTGCAGCCTTCTGCCTTAGCATAGTCAAGAATTCCTTGATGATTTTCAGTAGCCTTATATTTTACAACTGGCGCAGTATTCTATATTTATTTTACTATAATACACAAAAGCTATGAATATCTTGTAAATTATATCCTTCCTTATAAACCATGAGTTCTGATGTCATCAGTTATAAACAGTGAGTTCTGATGTCATTTGTCACATGACTCACTGAAATGTGTGTAAAGTAAAGTACCCCCAGTTGTAAAATATGAGGATATTAGAAGTTACCTTGGAGTTCCATGACCTGTATAAAAACACTCGAAATGGTCGAAATGGTCATGCAACTCCTCAGTAACTTATAATATCCTTATAATTTACAAGAGGGGGTACTTTATTCACTATATAATAGGTAGCTTATCTCTCATAAATGTAACTGGTTACACATGAGCAAAACATCTTTTTTGCAACTTGCAAAAAGGAAAAAAAATTCTTGTTGCTCCCATGCTGAGTTAATTTAATAGATATCAAGCTATTATTTTAGCTCTAAAAATGTTATGCCTAGCTGTTACAGGAATAGCAGTCATTGCAAATTTTCAGTTGGTGTTAAGTGAACCCAAACACCTTTATAGGTAATTGCTGGGTGCATAATTTATTTAAAATCTCTAGTCATAGATTATTATTAAGACCTGCTGCCATATATTTTTTAATTTTTTTTTATGTACCTCACTGCAGGATGCTACAGCTCTGTGCAGAGGAGTCAACCATTTGCTGTCTTTGGCATTTACTCTAGCTCCTGTAAAATAAACATGTGGAAAAAATGTTAGTATTTCTGCAGCTCTAAAAAAATCCCTGCTACCTACTATGTTTATACATTAAAACCAGCCCTATAAATAAAGAAACATATTCACTGTACTCCTAAATAAATCATAAAAATAGGTTAAAGACCAAAACAACTATATATAAACAAAACATATGACCGTTAGTTTAAGTAATATTTGAACCTAAATTATTAACAAAGTAGCTGAAACCCTCTCAAGGTCTCCTACAGCAATACACATTAAGGGAACTATTCTCTTAAAATGTAATTATGCAATTAGGGATGCACCGAATTCAGGATTCGGCCTTTTTCAGCAGGATTCTGACTCGGTCCATATTTGCATATGCAAATTAGAGGCGGGAGGGAAATCTCGTGACTTTTTGTCTCAAAACAAGGAAGTAAAAATGTTTGTCCTTCCCACCTCTAATTTGCATATGCAAATTAAGATTTCGGACAAATCTTTCGTGAAGGATTTGGTGGTTCGGCCGAATCTAAAATAGTGGATTCGGTGCATCCCTAAAAAAAAGTTTTCCATTTTCACAGCAGACCCTTAGTAACCCTGCATGCTGTTTAAGCACTCTGAGGCACTACAGAACAAGGAGTATGAGTAACAATTTACAGGAAATTAATACTTTACTATGAGATCTGTTTGCTAAATAGGAACACGCTTATATAGTACATGCCATGGTACTTGGGGGTGCCAAATATTATTTGTGATTTTTGAGTTATTCTGCAGCTCCCCAGTTTGCCATTTCAGCAATCTGGTTACTAGAGTCCAAATTACCTTAGCAACCATGCATTGATTTGAGTAAGGGACTGGAATATGAATATGAGAGGGCCTGAATCGTTTGTAGCCTTACAGAGCATTTGTTTTAGATGGGGTCATTGACTCCAATTTGAAAGATGGAAAGAGTCAGAAGAAGCAGATGGAAAATAATTCAAAATAATACAGGCAAAATAATTCCAACCATGGAAATGGTTATGGTTAGTCTTAAGACTCATAAAACAGGGCACGTATTTTAGCATCTTTATATCTAGCCCATATTGTTAAGCAACATGGTGCTTGTATATGACTTTTAGCATGGAATAAATTGTTTTATACGCAAACAATATGAAAATGAACATACCAGATAAAATAAGAAGCTCAATAATTTCAGCATCTCCGAGATATGCAGCAGCATGAAGTGGGGTTCTTTTTTCATTATCCTGAAACATACAAACATATGATTCTATTATACTATGTATTGTTGAAGTAAATAAATTCTTTAAAAATCAAATATATTAACAGTAAAAGCATGCATTTTCACATTGATGGGATTGTGTGCCAGTATAACATGTGAATAATATACATCAAATAGTAAATTGTAAAGAAAAAACAATTGCACCTAATGTTCATTAGTCACTTTAAAATAGAAAATTTGTTTGAGCTTGAAGTATAGCTAAAATCTACAAATACAATATTTTTGTACAGGTAACATTTCTGGTACATTTTTTTCAAAATTTAACATTGATGGACAAATGATTTATACATTTAAAGAAATTGTGCTTTGTTAAAAATGGCATTATCTGTACAGATGTTGAATCAGTTTAATGATTAGGGCTATCTATCTCTATATGTTTGCTGTGTAGCCATGGAGGCATCCATTAAGGTTGAAAAAAAAAAAAAGGAGGGCATGGTACCTTATGTATTTTAGTAAATGGTAAGCCAGTATTCAATTTCAGACCAGAACGACGTATGGCCAATTATCCAGAGAGTTCCGAATTACGGAAAGGCTGCCTCCCATAGACTCCATTATATCAAATAATACATATTTCTAAAAATGACTTCCTTTTTCTTTGTAATAATAAAAGAGTGTCTTGTACTTGATCCAGACTAAGATGTAACCAATCCTTATTGGAAGCAGAATCAGATTATTGGATTTATTTAACTTTTACATGATTTACTATTATACTTACGGTATGGACATCCCAAGCATTCTGAATCATAGGTCCCATACCTGTACATATACATTACCCAAAAGCCACAAGTATATCCTTAAAGGAGAAGGAAAGCTACAGAGTAATTTTATTGCCAATAGATTAGATGCAATAGTGCAAGCTAGAATGCTATATTTATTCTGTAGAATGTTTTACCATACCTGAGTAAAAAGCTCTAGAAACTCTGTTTGTTTAGGATAGGAGCTGCAGTATTAATGTGGTGTGACATCACTTCCTGCCTGAGTCTCTCCCTGCTCTGGGCTCAGATTACAGTAGAGAAGGGAGGGGTGGGGGAGAGGAGCAAACTGAGCATGCTCTTGCCCAGGGCAATGAGGTTTAAGCTGAAGGCAGGAAGTCTGATACAGAAGCCCATGTGTACACAATAGAAGGAAAGAAATGCTGTGTTTCTTTTGACAGGGGACTCAGAGCAACATTACTTTGGGGGTTTACTGGTATATTTAGATGGACCTTTCTGATAAGGCTTACTTAGTTTTAACCTTTCCTTCTCCTTTAATAGTGGTAAAGTGATGTCACTCGTCGTCATTTGTGATGTAATTTCTGTCACATGACTAACTGAAACACGGGTATCATAATAAATAATGGAAAATAGTGTCCAAGTGAGAGGAAATAGCAAGTCAGGAACTTGGATTTGCTCTATTGCTCGGATACCTAGATAATTAGATTACCAGAGCACATATATCGGTAAATATAAACAGATGTGTATTATGCAGAGAAGATATCTGTGCACTGTGTAATCAAATACTCTACCTAGCAAGGACCAACCATGGGGTATATTCAATTTCCCCGTTTGCACTGTTTAGCTATAAACATACAACTGCCTCAAAAACAATGAGTAATCAGCTTTTGCTTAAAGGGGAACTATTGTGAAAATTAAAATGTAATATAAGCTTCGGCATACTGAAATAAGAAACTTTATGAATAGAATTAAATATTCTGCATTGTTTCTGAAATAATCAAGTTTATCTTCACTATTCTTCTCTCAGCATCTGTTTTTCTTCATTCTGTCTTCATGCAGCAGTTGGGTGTCAGATGAATGATCCAATATATCTTATAGGGGGGCTCCCTTTCCTAGCAGATGAATTAGAGCTCACTCAAATAACTGATTCCAGTACAAACAAATGTAACAAAAGAACTGCCTTTTGCACAAATTCTGCATGTAGAGAGACAGGATTTCTTGTGATTATAATAGAGAGCTCTAATACATCTTTTAGGCAAAAGGAGCCCCCTATAAGATATATTGGATTGAACTGTCAATGAATATCGGACACCCAACTCCTGCTCGAAGACAGAACGAAGAGAAACAGGTGCTGAGAGAGGAATAGTGAAGATAAACTTGATTATTTTAGAAACAATGCAAAATATTTAATTGATTGTACAGGTAGGGGGGTCAGTTATCCGGAAACCCATTATCCAGAAAGTTCAGAATTACAGTCTCCCATAGACTAAATTTTATCCAAATATTCAAAATGTTTAAAAATAATTTTTTCTGTAAAAATAAAACAGTACATTGTACATGATCCAAACCAGTGATCCCCAACCAGTAGCTTGTGAGCAACATGTTGCTCTCCAACCCCTTGGATGTTGCTCCCAGTGGCCTCAAATAAGGTGTTTATCTTTAAATTCCAGGTTTGGGGGCAAGTTTTGGTTGTATAAAAACCAGGTGTTATGCCAAACAGAGTCTCAATGTAGGTTGACAATCCACGTAGGAGCTACTAAATGGCCAATCACAGCACTTATTTGACACTCCAAGAACATTTTTCATGCTAGTGTTGCTCCAGGCATAATAGACGTAGAAATGATATAATATATAAACCTAAATTGTATTATTTATTAAAATGCATTTTCCGAACAGTAGCATCTTCTGGGTCAAAGTCTCAATAAAACATACACATAGGCTCTACAGCTTTACAAATGCTAGATTAACACGCCAGTGCTGGAAACAAGGCTTCCAAATCCCTTTTGATGTACAGCATACAGGGAAAAGAAGATGCACAGAAATGCTGTTTTACCCAAAAAACTTGCCTAGGTGCCACCTGTTTTTCTTTCCAAAATGCAGGTTGGAAAAATACACCTGTCCTTTAGGTTGTTGGTATAACTGTAGCAGTGAGTGTTCTGTCTGTCCAAGAAGCCGTCAAAGCCCCTTTAAAAAACAATTAAAGGGATCTGCCACTGCAAGAAATTCTACAGCCTCACTACCCTGACAGTGAAGAACTTCAGGCACAGCGAGGGTAGAGAGAGAGTGCAGATAGACAGAGGGGCAAATTCACTAACCGGCGATAAAATTGGCCAGGGCTGGCTTCGCGCACATCGCAACACTTCGCCAGGTGTAAATTCGCCTGGACAACGCTAACTCACGAAGATCCGAAGCTGCGCACAGGGTAATGAACGCTGGCGAAGTTGTGCTAGCGAAAATACGCTCAGCAATTCGAAGTTGCTTACAGCGTGCAGTTAGAGTACAATGGCCGTATATGCTGCTGCAAATACATAACACTACACAAGGCCAGGGAACCTTAATAAAATTAAATAGTAGTTTTATATTGCCACATGTGCCCACAGTTAAGTGTATGTGCCATAGGTTATCAAATGTAGGGGGACAAGGAGGGTACCTAAAAAAATTTTTTTGATCTTTTTCAGCCTATCACACTGTAAAAAGGAAATGCAGCCAGCGTTTTTTAGGGAAAAAAATTTCAACTCCTATCTACTCTATTGCACTTCACCTGGTCTGAGGTGGCGAAGGCAAGTCTGGCGATAGAGGTAACGGTCAGTAAAATTAAAAACTTAGTGAATTTGCGTAGTAACGCTCTTTCGCCAGAGCGAAAAATTCGCCTGGTGTTAGAGTGTGAAGTTGCTCCAGAGTCTATCTCCTTGGCGAAATGACGCCAGCCGAAGTGCCAAAATGACGTCACGCTTGCGAATTTTTGACCTTTAGTAAATTTCCCCGAGAGAGGAGAGAGAGAGAGAGTGAGTGCACAGGCATTTGTGAGATTTAGGTCAATGACAAAACGGTTTTGATCATGGCTCTATTAAGTGGAACTAAGGGGATAATATCTTTATATACTAGGGGTCACCTGATTAGAGTAAGAAATTGTGACATAAAATATTTTGTCATATACCCAAGAACGTACCTCCCAACTGTCCTATTTTTCGCGGTACAGCCCAGATTTTGACAGCTCAACCCGCAGTCCCATATTGTTACTGAAATGTCTCCTGCACTGACTCCAGAAAAAGTAACAGATTCGAAAACTTATTTGGCTTTTGGCAGAGAACCTAGAATACATGGCAGGTGCACTAAGATAATTTTGTAAAAATTTAAGATAAGCAAAGAAACAATTGTAACAATTTAAGATTAAGCAGGTCTCTTGGGGAAACTGTGACGTGCAGCTTAAAGGGCAATTCACCTTCTTTAGCAAAACTGTAAAAAGACATGGAAAACACAGAAATGTGTTCAAACTTTCATAACCTGCCAAATTTTGTACATTTTGTAGCCACAAAACAGGCATGGTCAAAAAACTTTTGCATTCCTCCAAAATGTTGGGAAGAATGCAAGTAAACCCAGTCTACTGACATAAAAGACTATTGAAATGAATAGGAAGCAGCAGCTGGGGACTGATGTTCAGATCACAGAGGTACTCTGTGGGAAGTTAGAGTGTATATTTAGTTAGTGCTGCCATAATCCAATACAGAAAATAATGGCCCTTTGGTTTTGTGAAATACATAATGGAATGACCACAACATCTTCCTGCTTTTCAATACGGCAAGGAAAATAAAGGTATAGCTGAACAGAGCCATGCAGCAAGCAACCCAAGAACTTCAGCTGCTAAAAGCAACAACTGGAGTGGTATGTTTAAGCAACTATAGCACACTGCAGTAAAAGGGGGGGAAAGGGAAATAGTTTGACAAAAATAATATGAATTTTAACATTCCAGTCCATCATCTTTATAATCTCCCCTCCTCCACTCACACACACCAGACTTTATACTTTTACAATGGAAGCCAACTCATTTTTGCTATACTGAATAAAAGTGCTCAATCTTTAACAGCAGTTAGATTATTATTTGCTGTAAAATCTACTTTCACAAACACAAATACCGTATATACCCGCGTATAAGCCGAGTTTTTCAGCATCCAAAATGTGCTGAAAAAGTCTACCTCGGCTTATACGCGGGTTAGCGGTACCCGACCTGAGAAACTGAGATTGCAGTCACTTTTAATCATTCCTATACCAACAGTTCACTTGGGGAGAGACTGCAATATCCCACAATGCCCTCTGTTGGTTATATGAAAGAATAACAGTGCGCCCTCTGTTGGTTATATGAAAGATTAACAGTGACTGCAATATCACACAGCGCCATCTGTTGGTTATATGAAAGAATAACAGAGACTGCAATATCACACAGAGCCATCTGTTGGTTGTATGAAAGAATAACAGAGACTGCAATATCACACAGCGCCATCTGTTGGTTGTATGAAAGAATAACAGTGACTGCAATATCACACAGCACCCTCTGTTGGTTATATGAAAGAATAACAGTGACTGCAATATCACACAGCGCCCTCTGTTGGTTATATGAAAGATTAACAGTGACTGCAATATCACACAGCGCCATCTGTTGGTTGTATGAAAGAATAACAGTGACTGCAATATCACACAGCACCCTCTGTTGGTTATATGAAAGAATAACAGTGACTGCAATATCACACAGCGCCCTCTGTTGGTTATACAAAAGATTAACAGTGATGGCAATATCAAACAGCACCCTCTGCACATGGTAGTGGGACAGTGGGACAATGCACACAGTAATCCGTTTGACAATTCTCTGTCACCATCAGCTTTGCAAAGAAGTCCGGTTGATCGCTGGGGGGGGGGGTCGCTTTGGCATAATGTGCGCTGCTGGGAGACAGGGCTGTAGTTGTGTCTAGGCTTATACGCGAGTCAATAAGTTTTCCCAGTTTTTGTAGGTAAAATTAGGTACCTCGGCTTATACACGGGTCGGCTTATACACGAGTATATACGGTACCTTTATGGTATACAATGCCTTTTTCCAAACCCTCTAAAAATAAATGCCTTTACAGCAGGTTGAAACAGCTTGCAGCTATTGCAAAGAGGCACGCAGCAGAAGCAAATTAACCAAAGTAACACTTGCGTAGGTTTTTAAAGCAATCTTCCCTTCCGGAGCAGTCAGGGGTTCACAATGTAGTAAAAACCTGGCCATGTACTGTTCTGATGATGATCACTACAGTTCTACAAAATCTCCAAGCCTTGCAAAATAATACTCATTGATGGGCACGCGAGGATGACCTCCATCCATGCAAAAGAGAGAAAGCAGATTAATTTAGAAAAAAAAGAGTCCATTTAAGCATCTGAAAGAATACAAATGATTAATTCTATATTTTAGTTATACTAAAAACAAAACAGGCCCTGGGGCACAGCACTGTACCCAAACAAAGGCATATAATTTACATAACTCTGATTATTCATGGCAACAAATCCACTTTATATATAGATTTAAAGCCACCTATGATAAAAATATTTTTTCCCCATTAGAGGTCCAGACTAATAAAGCCCACACTGATGTTGGGGCAAACAACACTATTATTGCATGGACTTACCCCTGGTGAGCACTATACACGGGGTAGAAGCATGCACACAATGAGTGAATGCTCACCGATCCCCTGAGCCTATGTTACATGCATGCACAGAATAACTGATTATTTGCATGCGTGTCCCCACACCAGGTTGTCCCTTAGTGGATTTTCTTAAAAACATACTGATTCCACCATGCTCTATCAAAAAATGCACCTTTAGTGGGAAAGAAACATTTTTTCTATCATAAGTGCCCTTCAATGAAGGTCTTTGTACCGATATAATTTTAAAGGCCACATACTGTACTAAATATGCCCTATGGAATATCTAAAGCAGTACTGACAATTAAAGTCAACACTGCCAAATCTATAATACATATAATTTGAAGGGTGTGCTGGCCTAGTCAGTAGGCTGTCTCTAAACTCAGTGGGGTTCATTTATCAACACTTGACAGATTTTCCCATGGGCAGTTACCCATAGCAACCATTCAGTGATTTTTTAAAGTGTTTTTTAAAGCCAGCTGCAAGTAGAACAATGAATGCAGCAATTTTATTGGTTGCCATAGTTTACAGCCCATGGACAAATTTGCCCAGTGTTCATAAATGCCCTCCAGTGCCTAAGTCTCCCCATCGGCATATTTTTGTCACAGACTCCTTTAGGATATGGTGATTAGCGATGTGCTGGTTGATCCGAAACACAAAGAGACCTGTGGGTTGAGCACCACTTGGGAAGGTTCGGGTTGAAATTTGGGTGACCATTGAGCGATAGGGTTGTGTGGTTCTGAAGATTCCCTGTCTTAAGCTGGCCATAGACGCACAGATCCTATTGAACGAATCGAGGATTAGTACGACTTTCGGATCGTGCGTGGAGATTGCCGACATCTTTTGTCCAGCGGAGATCGGTCAGGTTTGATTTTGACCCGACCGATCCCGCCGGAGCCCATTGCGCATCGTAATCGGAACGTTCAGATTACCCCCGATATAGCCATGCTCGTTAATAGCATATCAGGGAAAGATCCGCTCGTTTGGCGATGTCCCAAACGAGCAGATCTTTGCGTCTATGGCCACCTTTAGAAGTGGAGAAATGTGCAGACGTAAAGTACAGAGCAAGAAGATGCAGGTACAGGTCTGATGCAGGTCCTACAATGGCAACAATATGGTGGGTTAAGGTTTTGCGGCTTTCGGTTGAACGCAGATTGAGTTTTTCCCTGGCCCACCATCACCAATAGTGATTTTAAAGGCAAGAGCACAATACATTTTTTAAACTGCATTGAAAAAAAACAAACACCTGCATCTGGGGCTAAGAGGCTAATTTCAGAACACGACTGCTTAATATAGTGTGTGTGTGAGTGTGTGAGTGTGTGTGTGAGTGTGTGTGTGAGTGAGTGTGTGTGTGTGTGAGAGTGTGTGTGAGAGTGTGTGTGAGAGTGTGTGTGAGAGTGTGTGTGAGAGTGTGTGTGTGTGTGTCTCTCTCTCAGGAGTAAAACTAGCTGAGTGTTGTAGAACATAAATACAGACACACTACTGACACACATTACTAAAGAAATCTTATTTTCCTCTACCATTTCCAGCTGGAAATGTATTACAGTTTTAGTCAAACTTTTCATCAGTTAAGATTTTTTCCAGAGAAGGTGACTATTTTCTTCTGCATGCCATGTCATTATATATTTTCCTTATTTAAAGCTTTCCCTCATAACTCCCTAGAGATCGGACTGCAGACCTCAAATGTTATACAAGGCCACATCACCATAACCACGTTTTTCTATGTTTTCAGTGTGTTTACAGATGATACATAAAGGGAAGCAAGAAAACACATGAACTCTTCTCAGATGACAATTTTAAACAGGTCTAGCCTCATATATCAGTAGTATTGTTGTTATGGTATAACAAAGCATGTGGTGCAAGAGTTAAATGTATTTGCGGCTGGAGAGAAGAAGTAGCAGGTGAAGGCTCAAAAAAAAAAAAAGTGAAATGCTTTTACAGGACACAGTGATATAAAAAAACAGCTGAAAAGTGTAACCATTTAGCTCTGCTTCCAGGCCTAGTGTTTTGTATTTTCGATTCTTTCGATTTTTTAGATTCTCTCTCTCTCTCTCTATCTAGGGGCTTTGCAGACAATGGATCTTTCCGTTATTTGGATCTCCATACCTTAGGTCTAGTAGAAAATCATATAAACCCAATAGGCTGGGTTTGTTTCAAATAAGGATTAATTATATCTTAGTTTGGATCAAGTACGAGGTACTGTTTTATTATTAGAGAAAGAGGAAATCATTTTTAAAAACGTGGATTATTCGGATAAAAGGGAAGTCTATGTGCCTTTCCTTAATTCGCAACTTTCCAGAAAATGGGTTTCTGGATAATGGATCAAAAAATGTGTTGCAGTGGAAGGCTAAATGTCTATATGTAGGAAAGTATTGCACACACGAATTATGTACATTTTAAGTGTAGTACAGGTTCACACAGCAAAAAGTGTTTATTATTATTACTCATGCCATTTAGTTCCTAAAGGGTAAAATGTATTAAAACAGAATGATTATTAGATATATATCATAGCAACAGAAGATCATTTCCCAGCATTTATTACCATTAGGATGAATACCACAGACAGTGGACTGCTTTAAAGCCATTGGAGATTTAAACCTAATCAGGGATATTGAAAGGAAGTTTTTGCAAGCTCAGTCAATCTGGCCCTTAACAAATCTTACCTACATAGCACGAATGTACTTAAATAAAGCAAACTTTCTAAGCACTTCACTCTGAATTACAATTTTATTACCTATAGTAACCAAGGCATTTATGAACTTCAGTGTGTTGTTACAATTTTACAATACAGCAACTCTGTTAAAAGTATTTCTTACCTGAAAGTTAACGTCTTCCTTCTTGAATATCAAAGCTCGAACTTCATCAGGATCCCCGTTAAAAATTGCTTGAACCAGGGGTGGCTGAAGTGATAGGAAACAAGGATTTAAATAAAGGCACGAAGTAACAAACAAGAAATGCTGATTTTTTTTTTTCACACAACATAAACCGATCATTTTTTGTACATTCTATATGGTGCCTGTGATTGTGTGTCTCATCTGAGTGCTCAGACTGCAGTAGGCACCTATTTCTCCCATAATCATTCTCAGTACATTGTAGGAATCTCAGAATTCCTCCACCAGCAAAAATAGATGTAAAAGTACATTTAATAAAAGTTCTGAAACATATGTATTGGTTAATGGTTGACTTCCTCTCAGCCAACATCTATCAAACTCTTCTCGCTCATATTTGATTTCATATGATATTTCATATTTTGCACATCTTTTGACCAGACCAAAGATTTTATTAACAAAACCAAAAATGTATGTGATAGATTATTTAAATTTGCAGGATACGTACTAAATAAAAGTAAACAATTGTATTTAATATTTCAAATAGATTTTTGCCTGGTCAGCTTTGTCAGTAAGAAAATCATGCTAACATATGATTAAGGAATAGTTAAACCAATGAAAATATATTGCATTTATGGACAATATATTATACTGTGACTGGTCCGTGATGCAACAAACAATGGAAGTTTTGATAATATGAGATCAGATAAGGGAGAAAACCATAAAAACTCCATAGGAATGCATTGACTGGTGTGAGAGTTCAACCAGTGGGCTGTACAGACTATTCACCTTAATTGAATACCTGTCAGTGTTTATTAGGGAACAAGAATTAAAAGGGGAGGTATCTGGCCCCTCATAACTTTTAGCCTGGCAGTTTATGCCCTCCATCCAAAGTGTAAATGGACATCAGCTCCCCTAATCTACTGATCAGAGTCATTCACATAAGTAGTTCTGCTCCATTTAGAAAGCTTCCCTCAACTTATGTAGTAGCTTTTGTGTCTGATAGCAACATTTCCTCTGAAGTCACGTAAAGTACCAGAAGGCACTGAGTCAGTCAATAATATGTTCCATGAAAGGAATCTTTGTATGCATCAAATATGCCAAGCAAGCAATGTTTACCAAACATAAGGTTACCGTATTTGCTGTTCTTTCATAACTGAAGGACATTCGTCTTATCAGAAATGTCAGAGGCAATATTATGTTATGACAGTTTAGATTTCCTTAAACTAAATGAACAAGCACAAGAGTCCTTCCTATTATCTGGAATGCTTGGAACTGGAGGAGTCCATTTAATGGGCATTTCTATAGTGTGGATCAACAGGCCTTAAAGTGGATGTGACACCTACAAATAAAAAGCTGCATAATGAAAGTCGTTTGCAAAGTAAACATGAAACACATTGTTTTTTCATTAAAACATCCATACCTGTTCTAAAGGTGTTTAAAAATCTGAGATGTCAAATATTTTCTGCCCCTCCTACAGCCAATTACTTTCACTTAACATTCAGCCATTCCCTACATGTCACTTTACTCACATTCCTCCTTCCCTCCTCTGGCACTAGAATTGTGTAGGGCAGTGCGCAGAGGCATTAAGTCTCCCATTCTGGTGCACACACACACACAAGGTTTTGGGGTGATACACAATTTGTCTTAAAGGAAAACTAAACCCCAAAATAAATACTTAAGCAACAGATAGTTTATATCATATTAAGTGGCATATTAAAGAATCTTACCAAACTGGAATATATATTTAAGTAAATATTGCTCTTTTACATCTCTTGCCTTGAACCACCGTTTTGCGATGGTCTCTGTGCTGACTCAGAGATCACCTGACCAGAAATACTCTAACTAAATGCTCTAACTGTAACAGGAAGAAGTGAAGCAAGACACACAACTCTGTCTGTTAATTGGCTCATGTGACCTAAGAAGTATAGTTTGTTTGAATTGTTTGTGTGCACAGTGAATCGTACAATCCCAAGTGGTGGCCCTTATTTTTTAAAATTGTAATTTGTCTATTTATGATTACCCAATGGCACATACTACTAGAAAAGTATATTATTTTAAAAAGGGTTTGTTTACATATGAGTCGTTTTATGCAATATCTTTTGATAGAGACCTACATTGTTTGGGGGGTATAGTTTTCCTTTAATAACAGCTTCCATAAAAGGCCTCCTGTCTGCTTGCTGTGATTGTATATTTCTAAGACTGAAGGAAAATTTTTTTTAATAATAAATATAGTGTAAATAAAGTTTATTTTGCTCAACTAACATGATATTGGAATTTGGTATTATTTCTTAGGGAACAGGTCCCTAACAGGCTGCTAAAATACATACATACATTAACAAAATATCTAGCTTAGTTTTTATCAAATTCAAGTTACGGTCTTATTAGACAAGAAGCTAATCTGTTGGGAAGAACTGTTTGTTGAACTAGGATACTATAAGAAATGCCATAACTGTAATTGAGAGCTTTCTGGATTTCTAGATTCCCACATCCCATACCTGCAATTCTTTACAAAAATGCAGTTTTAGTGCCCAGACTCTCCCCCTGGCATGGTTTAGGGAAGTCGCAGGAGGGGGCTGAGCTTGCAGGTTAGGTAACAATACTCTTGGTTAAACATTAACCAAACCTAAGAACATTTATACCCCGTTAAATTGGAAAATATCACAAATATGCTAATATAGGCTCAATGAAAATTATCGTTGCATTATATGATACACAGCTAAAATACCGTTTAGCAGCAAAAAGAGAATGTTTGCTTAAGTAATCAGGCAAAATAGACTTCTGTCTTACCGTTACAATTGCAGATGGAGTATAAGTATTTCTTTGAGGTAATTTGGAAGTAAAGTGAGGAGCATCATCTTCCCCCTCCTCCAAAACCACAATGCACACGCGGCTCATTCGATCTATTAATGAGGCTCTATTTCTTCCACTAAAACAGTACGGTAATGAAAAATTGTCCCATTTATAGATAGGAGTTTGTGTATGCTGCTACTGTTATGCTTTACAAGTATGATTTATGGTTCTGTAGTAACAGATTACTGTACAGACGTTAAAAGGGCTCATTATTCATAAGTATACATCCCATTTACCAGTATGCATCTATTTTTAAACACTGTAAAAAGATATATATTGTTAATTAAATAAACTGCCTCTTAAAACTTTTTTTAATGAAGAAATAGTTTGTGGTTTAAGAAAAAACAACACTTATGGAATTAGTGAGCATCCACAGTGCTAATAAGGAGCCTCAAAACGATTTCTCCATCCAACAGGAAAACTACTCAGCATCATTTAAGGTCAATTCCAAAGTGTAAAAGTCAGCTTTTTGTGGCAGCTGTTAAATCAAGTTGAACCAAAGCTGCATTTTGTCCAGGGATCTTAATCCAGAATGGTTTAAACAATCAAAAGGAATAAACCAGGGCAGAGAGCTTATGCAATGAATATATATCCAGAAAGATCCACAAAACTGTAGAACCCGGCGGTTAGTTCTGGACTGCAGTTTTTTTTGTATACATGTGATGACTCGGTTATTCCGGGAGGGTACTCCAGCTTAAGCCCAAAATTTCACACAATTGTGTGTTTATTTCATTAACAGAAACAATAGGCAGCAATTACCGCCATTTCACGTTAATAGCAAAGAATCTCTGGTCCCAAACGCTAAAAGTACTGCAATGTTATGAAGCATTAGCGGCAACTTAATCAGTTGCTATCTGGCTGTCAAAGTAGTTAATTGCTGTGACCAAACAGCATCCTTGGGAATCCTCGTTGAAAGCAAGCATCGGTATTTCTATCAACATGTATGCATCTTAATGCCATCACCTCCAAGGCTGAGCCCTCAGTCAGTGCCATGCGGAATCATTTTCTTTCATATGCATTTCCAGAACGACCTCTTTGTTCAGGAGATGGTTTTGAAAGCTGCTGAGCCCCAGGCTGTAGAAGAGCATTGGCTCCAATCACTCCCCCAGCAGTAGCAGCATTCCATCCCAGCTGTTCCGGAAAGAAGCAAACACACTGCAGAGCTGCAGAATGAAATGCCTGGTAATGCTCACATGCTAACAAGAGATTTCCCTCTGTCTGTCTTCTACACCAACCACTAAGTTCCTGTGCAGGGGAGGGGCTGGAGGTCCCCCTCTGCGGTCGTCACTAGCAATATTGGTGGTTTAGTGACTAATCTGCCCAAAATGGAAAAACTGTCTTTAGTTGAATTTCAACCGTTCCCTTCATGATACACATGGAAAATTTGTAAATTGGATGTTCTGGCTGAGCTTAGTAAATAACTACTTTCATATGTGGCATTAAAGCACAGACAAGAAAGGTTGTTTCAGTTAGACATTTTTTTATTTCTCTATCTTATATCAGCGCAATAAAAATACATCTTCCAAACATAGGGCTATCAAATCCCTTATTCTCTGTACAGTTTAGAAGATTTTTCAGATCTGGAGCAGGGGACAGTCAGTATGTAGAAGGTTTTAAATATGAAGCAGACTGTTGCTTGGCATTTTTTGTACTGTCCTGAAAGCTGGAGAGAAAGAACAGATCCCATTTAATACACGGCTAACCTTATCCTGGGTCACCTTGTATTTCATCACATCAGCAACCAGACAGTGGGTTTCATTTATAAACACTAGTCAAATTTTCTCCTGGGCAGTAAGCCATGGCAACCAATCAGATGATTGCTTTCGGTGTTCAACGTGCAGCTGACTGAAAAAAGCTGATCACTGATTGGTTGTTATGGTTTACTGCCAAGGTTCAATTTTGTCCAGTGTTTATAAATGAGCCCCACTGAATCAATACGGTTATATTGGGAGCAGCACTTTAAATAGTTAATGGGGTTGTTCACCTTCGAGTTAACTTTTAGTATGATGTAGAGTGTAATATTCGGAGACAATTTGCAACTGGTTTTCATTTTTTATTATTTATGGTTTTTAAGGCTTTTTATTCAGCAGCTTTCTAGTTTGCAATTTCAGCAATCTGATTTCTAGGGTCCAAATTACCCTAGCAACCTTTCACTGATTTGAATAAGAAAGTGGAATAGAAGAGAGGCCTGAATAGAGAGATGAGTAATACAATGTAGCAATAACAATATATTTGTAGGAATCAGTGACCCCCATTTGAAAACTGGAAAAGAGTCAGAAGTCAAATTATTAAAACATTATAAAAAATCATGAAGACCAATTGGAAAGTTGCTTAGAATTGGCCTTCTATAACATACTTAATATAAACTTGCGATATACATCCCCTTTAATAGCAAATCAGAAGCAATGAACCTTGTTCTAACAGCACAGTACAACCTGCTCATATTATGAGGGTTACATTGGCAAGGTCGTCCTACTAAATCTCTGTGGGGTTCAATTATCAACAGTGGGTAAATGTGCAACTCAGCAGTAACAAACAGCAACTAATCACGGACTGGCTTTTTTCAGCGATTTGTCAGGACTGTGGAGTCGGTACATAAATCCTTTGAGTCTGACTCCTTATTTTATGGTTCCTCTGTTTTTAAAGCAACAGTAACACCAAAAACTGAAAATGTATCAAAGTAATTTAAATATAATGTACTGTTGCTGTGCACTAGTAAAAGCTGTGTGTTTGCTCCAGAAAGACTTTTATATTTTATATAAACAAGCTGCTCTGTAACCATGGGGCAGCCATTCAAGCTGGAAAAAAAAGGCACAGGTTACTTACAAGATAACAGATAAAACACCATTGTATGGAACAGGGCTGATCTGTTATGTGCTTTGCAACATGAGTTTTCTCCTTTCCTCAAACTGAATGGATGCCTACATGGCATATATCTTTTATCAAGCTAACTGCATACTAACTGTATATTATATATTAATTTCTTTAAAACGCTTTTATTTTTTGGTGTTACTGTTCCTAATGTATTTTCCATGTTGATTGAAAGCATTTAAGCACACAACATACAAAGCAATTTAACACTGCCAAAGCTAAAAAAAAAATATAAACCACATAATTTGGAAATTCTAAACAAATTCAAAGTTAAACTACATTATCCAAAAACAATTGGAAAACATACATCAACGTATATATTAATCAAACCTGCCATATATTGGTAAAATAGCAGTTAAATACAATCCAAAATTAACAAAAGTTTTGATCTCATAAACAGAATTGCTTCTGCCATATTCTCCTTTATAGAAGCATTTAAATCTGATTTGATTATTTTCAGCGCTTGTTATTAGGAGTTGGTACATTTTTGACGACTCCAACTCCAGATACCCAATATTGCTTCTAACTCTGAAGCTCTGTGATTTGCAGAGTGTTTATAAATGAAGCAAGTGGTCCTTAACAATTTTCTAAGGGGACCCAAATTAAGTTGGTGAATTCATTTCATGACCCAAAACTTTGCTTGGAACCATTCATATATCTCATTTTATATGTCTAGAAGAAACGGCACTCATATTCCTAAAAGGGAACATGAGGACCCATTTTAGGTCCCTGTTTTAGGACACAGCAGGAACCAAATAGTGTAAAATAAAACTGCTGTTCATTGCCTGGAAAATTAACCTAGGTGTCATTGTACAGTATATTCCAATGCAACACCATGCAAAAATCCATGTTCAAAATCCATTCATTCACAAACTATATGGCTATATTACTGTGAATGTATCTAATGCTTATGTATTTGAGTGCACTCTGAAGACTAAAATCTAAATGCAGGTCCATACTTATAGTAGGGAATGAAGGTCAAGCATATTTTACAAGCAGGCAAGCTATATGGAGCCATGTTATGAATCTGACCCAGGTATCTGCCTCACTTGTGGTTACGAGTGTTCACAGTGCACTTAACTACATTAGCCATCTAGTTCCAGAATAAAATTAATATCTACATCAATACAATCTGCAAGAAAGTATCTGATGGAAAGGCGTTCTCATAAAATGCTGCTTGCAAAGGAGTCCGCTGTCTTAGCAAATAGTCAGGAAATCCTCCCTTGGCTAGTGCATGAATCATTATGCATTTCATCCTGAAGGAAGTGTATGTCTCATACCATTTTGCACACTGGCAAGATTCCAGGAACGTCTATACCAACTTCACCAAGCAATATTTTTGGAGTGCAACAAAACAATATAACTCATTTCACCTATGCTGTAATGGCTGTCTTTGAAAATGGAAACCAGATCCCCAATACCTCTCCTGGATATATGTAAAGGCTTTCAAATAAACCAGTATCTCACTTTTACTACCAACATATAAGGGCTCATCTTGCATGCACGTGAAAAGAACAAAATTGTTTCTATTAAGCCTCTAATCACAAAGGAACTTTTTCGACATACAGTACAATTCTTTATACTTGCACCAAAATTACGGTTGGTTTCTGCTTTGCCGAACAAGATGCAAAGCACACTATTACATGCAACACCTACACAACTAACAATACTCCAAAGGTAATCAGATGGCACTCACTGCAAAATGTGCTTATACTTTGTGGTTTATTCTGATCTCTGTGCAGAGAGAAGAATAAACCACAAAGTATAAGCCCATTTTGCAGTGTGAGTGCCATCTGATTACCTTTGGACAATTGTTATGTATATGGAACTGTTGAGCAGCAAAGTTCCCAGATAGAGCACCACAGAATGACATCCACTGAGTTTGGATTTTATTAAAGTATATTGAACCTACACAACTAACTGAATTCACCCAATATATTACACTACCTCTCTGCCTCTGTGTTCATAACTTTGACAGAACTAACACAATTCCCACTCACAAAGACACCAGCAAATGAGACTCGTGTGAGATTTACAAACATGTGTAGTGTTGGTAAATTGTTTTCAAGTTGCAGCGTATGCTATTCTGCAAGTGCTTTTGTGATAGAATTCCTCGAAATAATGTGCATTGTTGGTTAACAAGATTGAATGTGAATTTGACTCCATAGATAAGCAGTGTAAAGTAAAGTCTCTGTGCATTATACACCTAAAAAGAACTTTTACACTGCTTTACCAAAACTCCTCCAAAAAGAACACCACCCAGCTTTCTTCCTTCTGCAGCGCAGTTTTGGAGGCTGTTTGACTATGCAGTTTCACTGTAAAAAGCAAACCAAAAAACCCTGTTGTGGGGGCCCAAAAATTAAACTTGGGGCCACATATTATTTAATTATAGGCATGAAGATGATTTTTGCTTTATGTTCCCCTTTAAAGATAAGAAATATTCCCTTTTTTAATAAATAAATATCCTTCATAAATATAAATTATTAATAAAGTCTAATTAGTTCTAGAAATTAAGTCCCGGAGGTCCTGTATGTGTCCTTCTCAAAGCCAATTCAATAGCTGCTAATGTTACTTCTGGTAAGTTAAAGCAAAGATGCAGAATGTCCTGGATTCTGCTCTATAACCCTTGCATTCTTCATTTGATTACAGTTGCTGAAGGCCAATGAAAGATCTCTTTATTCACACTTGAATGTCTGCTCTGCGTTTTACAGCAAAAGATCTGCAGGAGCAAGGCATACTTCAAAGTGCTTTGGATGAGTGTTTCACATTGAATAAAATAAGGCCACAATCACAGATAGGTTTTGTAAGAGTGTACAGAATATACAAATGTAACATTCAAGTGTCTTGAATAAGTAAACAAAACCTCAAAACTCAAACTGAACACAAAATGAAGAAATGGGTAAACGGAAAGGCAAATTCCTCGCGAGTTCCCTTGGGTGCATTAACAGTAGCCTGGAGAAGAATGTTCACATTTCAAAAGTGAAGGGGAAGGCAAGGGGAGCTACCATCTGGGAAACACAGAGAAATTATGATTCACCACATTCTGGGCCCGCAAAAGGGTGGCGACAGACAGTACATGTAGCTATTTAAAACGTATGGCAATGAGTCACAGGAATACTGGGCCTTCCCAACCACATCACACACACATTAATTGAAGTAAAAGTGCATGATTAAAATGGATAGTTTCCTAGAATATTTCTGGGTTTTTAAAAAAAAAAAAAAAAAAAAAAAAAATTCAACAAGCAAGTCATTCAAATTTGTTTTAAACAAAACTAAAAAGTATTATTATATTTTTGTACATGTGTTCCTTGACAGCAAACGTTCATTTTTCATACAGGTATTACATTATATCATTCTAACTTTAGTACAGGTGTGGGATCCATTACCCAGAAAGTTCCTAATTGTGGGATGATCTCCTAGAGTCAGCATTTTAAGCAAATGATCTCTTTAAATTATTTTTGTTTTCTCTGTAATAATAAAACAGTACCTTGTACTTGATCCGAACTAAGCAGCATGAACCCATATTGATGGCAAAACAATTATTTTAGGTTTGAACAATTTCTAGCAGACTCAAGAAATGGAGATCCACATTACATAAACGCCTTTTATACAGAAAACCGCAGGTCCCAAGCATTCTGGATAACAGACCCCATAACTATTTTTTTTCCTATGAGGAATGTGCAGAATATACATGTACCGTATATACCCAAGTATAAGCCGAGTTTTTCAGCATCCAAAATGTGCTGAAAAAGTCTACCTCGGCTTATACTCGGGTCAGCGGTACCCAACCCAAGTAGCTGAGATTGCAGTCACTTTTAATCATTCCTATACCAACAGTACACTTGGGGAGAGACTGCAATATCCCACAATGCCCTCTGTTGGTTATATGAAAGAATAACAGTGCGCCCTCTGTTGGTTATATGAAAGAATAATAGTGACTGCAATATCACACAGCGCCATCTGTTGGTTGTATGAAAGAATAACAGTGCGCCCTCTGTTGGTTATATGAAAGATTAACAGTGACTGCAATATCACACAGCGCCCTCTGTTGGTTATATTAAAGAATAACAGTGACTGCAATATCACACAGCACCCTCTGTTGGTTATATGAAAGAATAACAGTGCGCCCTCTGTTGGTTATATGAAAGAATAACAGTGATGGCAATATCACACAGCGCCCTCTGTTGGTTATATGAAAGAATAACAGTGACTGCAGTATCACACAGTGCCGTCTGTTGGTTATACGAAAGATTAACAGTGATGGCAATATCAAACAGCACCCTCTGCACATGGTAGTGGGACAGTGGGACAATGCACACAGTAATCCGTTTGGCAATTCTCTGTCACCATCAACTTTGCAAAGAAGTCCAGTTGATCGCTGGGGGGGGTCGCTTTGGCAGAATGTGCGCTGCTGGGAGACAGGGATGTAGTTGTGTCTACGCTTATACTAGAGTCAATAAGTTTTCCCAGTTTTCGTAGGTAAAATTAGGTACCTCTGCTTATACTCTGGTCGGCTTATACTCGAGTATATACGGTATATGATTTGGAAGGCCTTAATAGTCTGCCCCCTTTACCCCTCTTTGCAGAAGAGTAAACATTTTAAACTGTTTTGCCTTAAGAATTTTAGGTGTGGGGTCTTCCAAAAAGGTATAACACAGATAGTTGTTGGCATCTTGGCATAAGAGCTTAGGGCTTGATGATCAGATTATGCAATTAGCTTTTCTAACTATAAATGCCTAATGTAAAACTCAAATTTTTCTTTACATATATTTCTTCTACCAACTGGTAAACACTTGGGACTACATAAAACTTCCTCGCTGTGAGTGTGGAGCTCCCCATTTGTCCAGACTACTCACGTGACCTCCAGTCCCACATCCTGGCATTGGATTCCTTCAACTCTCTCACTACACGGACTTGATTCAAGGACACAGTCTGGATACGTTAAAAAGTCTTCACATCCTTTATTTATTCATACATAAAAAGTTGTCAGCATTGGCACAATGCATTTAACACACCACTGACGCGTTTGGTGCCCTTACTAGCAGGCACTTCTTCACGTAACTTTATAGACACCCCCACACCTTGACAAAAAATCTTAAAGGGATATTTAAAAAGGAATATATTCAACAGTATATATCTTCTATATCCCAACATGTCGCCCTTTGCTATATTTCTACCTTATTTTATTTTCATATTTAAAAGCAATTAGTTAAAAAAGGCAGTAGTTGTAATAAGTATGTTCACATTTATCATCTAGAGAGATAGTTCTTTTATACACTCATCATAAATGTATAAAAGAACTATGTGTCTCCCGGTCTGAAGATAGTTGGCCTATTGCGGGTCGGGTGTTGGGAACATGCAGGACACATTGCAGGTTGCGGGTTTAGGTTTAAAAAAATGGACCCATGCAGGACTATAGTCTAGGGCAGTGTTCACGTGTGTTAGGTGGCTTAATCCCAAGTACTTGTTATAGTTGATGTGATGGTTTGCAATTGTGTCATTGACACGAGGACAAGATTTAGTATTGTTTGAGCAGTATTTTATGGTCGTCTTGCAGCAGACATTTAGACTATCGTAAAAACTGTATTTGACCTAAAAAAGGTATTATAAATTTGTATATAATTATTTAAATGTTTTTGTTTTTTATATATAATTATAAACATGTTTAATATTACTATGAAAATATGGTTTCCATCAATATGTGATCTAATTTAGTTTATTATAAAATGTAGTTTTCATAATAATCCCAGCCTCCCTCCACTTAAAGAGGGCATAGGATTATTCTAAGTCTGGAATGACATCCCACTGCGTAATAAAAAATGCAGCTAAACACTATGAATAATAATTCAGAGGAGAATGCTTTGGGAAAAAATGAGTGAGGGAAAGTCATTCTGAACACACTAAAGATAAATGTCAGGGACATGCAGGCATCTAGGCTCACAAAACTATTTGGATAAAGGTTTTTTTTTTGGGTGGGGGGGGGAGATGAAAAATTATTTTAAAAAAACACAGTTAAAATAGATTTACATTTTTCAAACAGAAAGCTAGTCAATCAAAGAGC
Source organism: Xenopus petersii (assembly GCA_038501925.1). Taxonomy (NCBI): domain Eukaryota; kingdom Metazoa; phylum Chordata; class Amphibia; order Anura; family Pipidae; genus Xenopus; species Xenopus petersii. The sequence goes on from CM076683.1 coordinate 38,330,890, forward strand.
ATTTTAAACTTGAATTGTTTTGCACTCCATATAAAACTAAGCAGGGAATACAAATGCAGGGGACAAGAAACAAATGGCTGGTTGAAAAGAGGCATTCATAAAGAGATCCGTTTTATATGCAAAGGATGAAGCATTTCTATGTTGACATGAGAACTATGGGAAATCTCAACTAAAGCGAATGTTCAGAAGCGAATGTTCAGAAGCTTCAAACAATTATGTTTCTGGTAGACTAGAATACCTTAGGAAACATCATTAAAGCTAACATAATAGATTTCATCCAATTATTGATGATTTATAATAGTGACGTGCGGGCAAGCCCGATTCCTTACGGACCCGCAGGTACCCGGGGTTTGGTCGGGTTCGGGCCGACCTCGCACCCACATTTGAGGGTGGTAGGTGATTTTATAGCCGCGCAGCTGCTCGCTCCGCCCCTTTTGTGAAGTCATCGGCAGGGCAGGTTGGAGCGGGTCTATACAAGGAACCCCGAAGTCGGGCTCAGCGCGTGGTAAAACCAGACCCGCACATCACAAATTTTTAACAATATATAGGGGTTTTTTTTCAGCACTTTTACAAAAATCCCGATTTTGTGTAGTGACTTAGGTGGTGCTCTATCTGGGAACTCTGTTGCTCAGGGGTCCCAATTAAAGCCAGAGCAAGAATGCAAATCATATGGCACTCACGTATGCAAAATGTGCTAAATATGTTTGGTTTTTTGACATCTCTACGCAACGTTTTGGAGATCTACCCCCTTTCTCAAAAGTAAAACAGAAACGGGTATAAATAGGTAATATAGGAAGAAACTCCACCCCTCAATTAACATTTGTAAAGTAAATGGAAATGGCTGCCACTTCTTTTGCCCCTGACGACATGCTTATTGCTACCATTTTTGATATGCTTCTCAGATCCACTTGGGCAGCATGCCCCCTATAGTTTGAGCATCGCTGATTAGCCTGAGAATTGTGCCCACGTGCAGTCTTGTGAAATCAAGCTGAAATGTAAAAAAGGCAAAATAAACCAGACGCCCGTTGGAAGCTACCTTAAAGAGAAATCCAAATCCCTTTAACCCTGTAAGGTTTATTGGTTCAACGTCTTACCTGAATTAGCTGGAAACTTGCATATCGTAACATATAAAAATAATCTGCATATTTCCCAATATGGATTGATTAATTGAGAAAACACTCCAAGAATTTGGAATGTCATTCTACTAAAAAGTAAAATAAAACAAAATAGCACAACAAAAGAACCAGGGCTGAAATACAAATCTGACTGAAAAAGAAATCTGCATATTAACATTACTAATTTAGTGTCAATGCTTTATGATAAAAAATACCAACCAGAATTGGAGAGAAAATAGCGCACTTATCTTGTGAATGGTTTTCTGACATTTTAATCAAGTATTGTAAGTTTCAAAAATTCAATAATAAATGCTCTTGTAATGTTAAAGGGGTTGTTCACATGTGAGATAACTTTAAGTATGATGTAGAGAGTGATATTCTGAGACAATTTGCAACTGCATTTAATTTTTTATTATTGAAGGTTTTTGAGTTAAGCTTTTTATTCAGCAGCTCTTCAATTTCCATCTTAAAGGAGAAGGAAACCATTTTGCAAAAAACCCGTACCCCCCACCTCGGGTAGACCCCCCTCCCTCCTCCTCCCAGGCTAACTACCCCCCACCCCCGGAGAAATGCCCAATAATCCATACTTACCCCTCGGCGCAGATTCTTCCGCGTCCTCTGACTGGGAGACCGGTATTTCTGCACATGCGCAGTTGGAGCAGTTTGTCAATTTGCAACAACTGCGCATGCAAGGAATTACACAGAAATTGTCGATTTCCTGTGCCGAGCTTACTGAGGACGCGGAAGATGTTTGCGTGGAACGCCGCTGGAAGAATCTGCGCCAAGGGGTTAAGTATGGAGTATTTCTCCCGGGGGGTAGTTAGCCTGGGGGGGGGAGGGCGGGGAATCTAAGTGGGGTGGGGGTACGGGGTTTTTTCCTTTAAGCAGTCTGGTAACTATGGTCCAAATTACCCTAGCAACCATGCATTGATTTGAATAAGAGACTTGAATATGAATAGGAGAGGCCTGAATAGAAGGATCAGTAATAAAACATAATATCAATACATTTGTAGCCTCACAGAGAATTTGCTTTATAGAAGGGGTCAACAATGCCCATTCGAAAGCTGCAAAGAGTCAAAAGAAAAAGGCAAATAACTATAAAACTATAAAAATAAATAATGAAAACCAATTGAAAAGTTGCTTAGAATTAGGGATGAACCAAATTCAGGATTCGGTTCGGGATTCGGCCTTTTTCAGCAGGATTCGTCCGAATCCTTCTGCCTGGCCGAACCGAATCCTAATTTCCATATGAAAATTAGGGGCGGGGAGGGAAATCGCGTGACTTTTTGCCAGAAAACAAGGAAGTAAAAAATGTTTATCCCTTCCCACCCCTAATTTGCATCTGCAAATTAGGGTTCGGATTTGGTTCAGTATTTGGCCGAATCTTTCGCGAAGGATTCACAAAGGTTTCTGTATTTCTTGCCGCCATCTAGTGGACATACATTTTTCACATGACAGTTGCTAGAATACAACTCAACAATCATTTACAAAAATGTAGTCAAATTTTAATCAACACATTTCAATCACTACTGCGTTCACAGTTGGGAGAGTACAGGCCAGGATTGTAGATGGCAAATGCCAAAGAGGCTGCTCTAATAATGCAAAAAAAGTCACTTTTAATTTGATGTGAAGGGAGGCCGTTGGGCTTTGTGTACTTAAAATAGCAGGGCCTATTTTGAATCCCTGTCAAATACTGGGAGCCAATAAATGTAAAACTTTACCCCCAGAAAAAGGTAAAATACTGTCTTCCAATCACTACACATTGCAGTGGGCAAGTACAATTGGGCCAGTACAATTTCTAAGGATACTGTGTTAAAGCAATTTATTCTTCAAGTACTCAAAGGATATAAGCACAGAAGTCAGTTTACTATGAAATACATTTACTGTGCTAATGAAATATGGAGAGGCCCATTTATCAAAGGTCGAATTTCGAAATTCACTTAAGTTTTTTTAACTCTAATAAATTCGAATATACTCTAAATTAGATTGGGAGAGTATTTAAGAAAGAAATTGAATATCTAAAACTCAAACTAATATTACTGACCTGAAAACTCGAATAAGACTAAACTGGAATCAGGTTTTTTTCTCCAAAAAAAAACCTTAAATGTCTGGAAGGCTAATAACATCTTCAAATTGGTCACTGGACCTCTCCCATTGACTTATACATGAACTCGGCAGGTTTAAAGGAGAACTAAATCCACTTGCTTATAAAAAACCCCTACCACCTACTCTCCATAGTCCCCCCTCCAGCTGTTCACACAAGTAAATGCCGCTAAGCTGGTAAATACCCCTCATTGCAGAGTCAGCACAGCGGAGCTCACTGGGCCATCTTCAGCTCTTTGGGTATCTTCAGTAAGTAATCGCCGTATGTACAGTTGAAGCAATATTCTGCTCCTGAACAACTGCACATGCGCCAAAAGCAATGGAAATTGGCAAAGGGACCCGAAGATTACCGAAGCGCCTCTAGATGGTGCTTTTGAGCTCCACTGCGCTGACTCTGCAATGAGGGGTATTTATCAGCTTAGGGACACTTACTTGTGTGAACATCTGTGCGGGGGGAGAGCAGGGAGGGGTGACTATGGAGGGTAGGGGTTTTTATTAGCAAGGGGGTTTAGTTCTCCTTTAAGGTGGTGAACAGTTGAATTTGAATTATTCCTAGGGTATAGGTTTGATAAATCTCAAAATTTAAATTTGAATTAAAAAATGAATCAAGTTTGAATAATTCCATCACAAATCGAGTTTTGACCAAAAAAAAATAGAAAATTGAATTTCCAATTCGACCCTTAATAAATCTGCCCCTTACTGTGCTTTTGAAAAGGGTTAAGCATTGCAGCTTACAGAATGGATGGGGCATGGGCAAGGCCTCTCTGCCAGTCACACGCACAACCTAAAGCAATAATTGATTTGTGCATGGCTGTACGAGGGGGAATGCGAGTTGGGCTTGATTATTTACAGACTGAAACATGGCAAACTATGCAGCTGGTTAGTAATCTGATCCTCTTAATTTCTAGAATAATAACATTCAGAGAGGACACATTTTTTGGAAATATCAGGACAAAATTCAGTTTTTTTTTTTTTTTTTTTGCTCACATAACTTATTGAACAAGTTATGTCACATTGTTATTAGGTTTCAACAATAAAGTCAATATATTATAAACATTTGGTACTTATGCAAGTAATGGCAATACAGATACACCACTTTGTTATATAGGCCTAAATACTTCCCTCACCATGGCCCACATGATCATACCCACCCCTAAGTGGGTTAGATTATTGCAAGTCTCTCTCAAGCTATTCCATATAGCTAGTCCAGTGTTTCCAGATTTGAATGTACTTGAGCATTGGTCCTCTTTTTTCCAGCAAAACCAGTTCCAGTGCAGCCAGGTCTACCATAGCTTTTTTTCCATTTTTGTAGGTGCAGGGTTAACAAGCGCCTTGCCTGGAACAAAGCTGTAGCAAGAAAATGTCTTGTGTACTAGGTTTCATTCAGATCAACTGTTAACATACAGTTTCTAGCATCCCCCTTACCCCATTTCGGTATCATTGAAAACAAACAATGTGACATCTTCCCAATATGGCTTGACTTTCTGACATTCCCATAGTGTGTGGATTAGGGTGGCTGGCTCCAATTCACATCTAGGACATATGGGGAAGGCAATAATTACATGGCAAACAGTCTTTGTACCGTATAGTATGCTCTATGGATCAAATACAGTTGAGAGTAGGCTGTGCCTATATGAATGGGCTAATATCTTTGACGTGTTCAAGACCCACTCCCATAAATCATCTGTTATCACACCTACGTCTAACTCCCAAGCCCCTCTGGCCTTAATTTCCGTGTCCACATATTGTGGTTTGCATAGTTGCTTATACAAAATTGAAATTCTCTTTCTGGTGGTGTTGACCAACAAGGTATCAATAATGGCAGAATTTGCCATCTCCAGCCCAGGTTGCCGAAAAAATTCCTGTAAGGTTACAGAGATTCTATGGTGCATTAACCACTGTGTGAGGGGAAGTTCTCTGGTATTGTGTAGCTGCTGTAGAGGTATTGCCTGATCTGCCTCCCGTACACCCGCTACGGTCACTATTTTAAGGTCATGCCACATGAGGGGAGAGCACTGCCAAATCGGGAACATTGGATTACCCCATACAGGGGTTTGGAGCGCCACTTTAGTATAACCCACTATTCTATGGGCAATGTGTAAAATATTCCCCTGCAACCTTACCAATGGCATTTGTGGCGTCAACAGTGATGCCCAGGGTGTAATTGGTTTGTTTGCCACTACTAACCAAAGCTGTGACAGCCGGGGGGATAAATCTTGCTGCACCCAAGGTATACAATGTGTAAGCTGTGCAGCTACATAGTACAAATATAGGTCTGGAAGTGCCATACCACCTTCATGCCTGGATCTCATTAGTGTAGTGAGACGCAGGCGAGGTCTTTAGGTACCCCATATAAATTTACTGATTATACTATGCACCCCTGCAAAGAACTTTTTCGGTATAAGGATAGGTCAAATGCCAAAGGTTACATAGCCATTTAGGGAAAATAAACATTTTAATTAGTTGTACCCTACCCGCAGGACCCACCGGCAGTGTCTCCCAGGTTTTGAATTTGAGCTGAGTCCAATGAATTAGCTGGTCTAGATTCAAATCTTCAAACTTCATAATTGGTAATGCTATCTGTAGTCCTAAATAGGTAAATGAGCTTACAACTTGCAAAGGGCATGCCACCAGCGTTTCACCCTGTTGCAGCTCATCCACCATCAAGCCAGAGACCCTACCAAAGGCCTGTGTGAGCTCAACTAAGGCTTGTAGGGAGTGGTCTCTATCCCCCAGATAAACTAGTGTATCGTCTGCATACAATTGGATCTTTTCCACTAGGCCCTCTCTTTCAAACCCTCTGATATGGGGATGTAACCTCACTGCTTGGGCAAAGGAAAAGGCGAAGAGCAGGGGGGAGAGAGGACATCCCTGCCTCGTTCCTCTGGAGAGTGAAAAGCTTGGGGTGTGGAGGGAGTTAAGCTGCTGAGATGCTGTGGGAACTTTATACAGCAACTGTACCATACAAATGTATTTAGGGGCAAATCCCATAGATTCCATCATCTGCCAGAGGTAGGGCCATTCCACCAGTATCAAAAACTTTGGTTATGTCTAAAGCTGGCCAAAGACGCAAAGATCCGATCGTACGAATCAATGTACGATCGGACTTTCCCATCTCCCGACCCTCCACTAACCATTCAGATCAAAGTTTTTACCCTTCCGATCAAATAAGAACAGATCACCCAATGTTCTGCCCCTGACAGCAATCGTACGATACTTATGTCTGACAACACTAGTCACAGTCTCCCTCTGAAAATTGTACGACCGGCAATACACGCAGAGATATTATCGGCAGGCGACAGAAATTTTCTAACCTGTCCGATCGACCAAACGACCGATCTCCGACGGACGAAAAATGTCGGGACTCTCCACACATGGTCCGAAAGTCGTACGAATCCACGATTCGTACGATCGGATCTTTGCGTCTATGGCCAGCTTAATGCTGCAATGGCCCTTCCTCCCCTGTTCTCACAGCTCGTCATTAGGTTAAGATATAACCTCCTAGTGTTAAGGCTGGTAGTCTGAGTTGGTATGAATCCCACCTGGTCAGGGTTAACAACCTGCGTAATGACCTTACTCAATCTCTTTGCTAAGACCTTTGCAAAGATTTTACATCCGCTTTGAGAAGCAAGATGCGGGAAAGGACTCACAAAGGTGGGGATTTTTTCCTGGCTTAGGAAGTAGAACTATGGCGGCCTCATACAAAAACTGAGGTAGCTGACCCATCTGTATGGCTTTGTTGTATAGTTTTAGGAGCTATGGTGTCAAGAGTTCTATAGGAAGGCCATCCAATCCAGTTGCTTTGCCCGTTGGGAAGGAGTTTACTGCCTCCTGGATCTCAAGTTCGGTTAGTTCAAGTTCCAAAGTTTCCCTATAATCTGGGGTGAGAGTTGGAAGATTTCCTTTTTGCAAGAAGGTTTTTATTTCCTCCACAGGGACAACTAATTTGCTGGTATACAGGTCAGTATAGAAATCTGAAAGCATGCCTTTAACCTCCCCAGGGTCCATATGCAGGGTTCCCTGCTTGTCTTTTAGTACTGGTATTGGGGGTGGTGTGTGCTGGGCCTTGGCTAGGTGCGCAAGCATTCGTCCTGCCATTTCCCCATGTTCATACACTCCAACCTTACTAAAGTAAAGGTGATTTTGCGCTTTTACTTTGAGACTTTGTGAATATTTATCTTGCACTGCTTGCAGCTGTTTAAAGTTATCTGGGAGTTGGGGACATGGCTACTAGGGCGTCACACTCAGCCACTTGCTTCTCTAGGACTTTTATCGCTAGCCTAGATTGCTTCTTAAAAGCAGTTATATCTGCAGCTATGCTATTGCGAATATACACCTTAAGGGAGTCCCATATGGGTAAAATCCTAGGGATTTCCAAGATTAGGTTCATAAAGTCTTTTATAGCCGTTTTTACTTCCTTATAGTTGTCCAGAATATTTAACCACACTGGATTTATTGTGAGGTGGGGTCTATCAGGCCTATGAAGTGATATGAGCTTAATTTGAAACGGCATGGTCGGAAATTCCCCTAGGGAGATATCCGGCATAAGTAATACAGTATGTGGGACTGCAGCTGCATTTATGAAGGCCAAATCTATCCTAGACACAGCTTGTTGGGCGACTGTGTAACAGGAAAATAGCTTTTTCGATGGATTTACTATTCGCCAGATCTCTAGCAGTTCCAGTGCTTGAGTCATTCTACTTAACCTAGTATGCTTCGGGGGATGGTCTGCTGGAATGTTTCAGCAGTCTATCTATCTCAGGGGACATAACCTTATTAAAATCTTCTGCTGCTACCACCAAGGCATGGGGGTATTGAAGCAACTGGTCCACTAAGCATTGTATAACCCGAGTATCAAATGGTGGGGGATGTAAATGTTAGCCACAAGACTTCCCGGGAGTGGATGTGTCCATGCAGGAATAAATACCTCCCTTTTGGATCTGACTTTATACTCTCAAATTTAAAGGGAACAGATTTACCAATTAGGATAGATACCCCTGATGAGTGGGTTGAGTATTCTGCATGATATGCTCAACCTACCCATGGTCTCTTAAGTGCCATAATCTTAGACCCAGTCAGATATGTCTCCTGAAGGAATGCAATAGAGGTGGCATGCCTCTTCAGGAAATCCATCACTAACCTGTGTTTTATTGGTCAGTTCAGACCTCTTACATTCCAGCTGGAAAAAATTCTGGTTTTAAATCAGGGGGAAAACACCCATTGAAATACATGGTGGGACCATAGAAAATGTTGCAAAAAGTATAATATATGCAATGTGCGTATTATATTAGATAATATATTTCATGCATTTTGTCTTTAGTTGCCCTCTAATTCTCTAGTTTATTCCTTTTTCCCTCAACACTGTGAGGCCTCCTGAGTACTCCAATTCCCCTTCTGCCATGGCTTTTTATAAAAAAAAGTAGGAAAAAAAAGCCTGAATAAATGTTACATTTGCTCAAACTGCAGTAAATAAGCCATTGCACTTTTCAGCACCACCACTTTAAGGAAATGTTTGGCAAACATTAGTATCCAGGAATCCGTGAGTCATATGACAAAACAGTACAGTCCAACTAGAGGCCTGCAAAGGTTTTTTTGGACCCAGCCATGCCAATGGTCACACAAAGGTCTCTGTATATGCCATAAATTGCCAAATAGACAGAGCTGTACAGTACTGGCATATATAGCATTTGCTACTTATTTCTGTTTGTTTGCACATACAATTCATGATTTAGCAATGGTAAGTGTGCATATACACATATGGTGAAACAAATTGCAATGGTATGGTGTTGGACATTGTTCATTTAAAGTGCAATGTTCCCGTAGAATAAACTTTAGTACATTATAGATGGACCTATTTTAGTTGCTTTTGAACTGGTCTCCATTATTAATTCTATAAGTTTTTATAATTAGCATTTTTATTTTGCCTGTTTCCATCTAGCAACTAAAATACTGTTTCATAAGGTCTACAACCTGGCAACCTAAAAAACAGATTGACTGTGACAGTTAACTTTTAGTGTAATAATTTTTATTCATTACTTAACTTTTTCTGACCCTCTCCTATTGATATTCTGTATTGACTTGGCAAACTGCTGCCTTTTAGCATGGGTAATTAAGCCCTATCAACTAGATTGCAATGTAAATTCCAAGCATTAGAGTTAGAAAACAATTTAAAACCACAAAAAAATAACACTAATAAGTAAGATACATTAGAATACTTAAAACTCCAATACCATTCAATAGCAACTGCAGAAATAACATTTTGGAGTAGGAAGGCTTAAGCCTTCATCTGATACTTTACATTTGTCATAAAAGCAATTTTAATCACTACATTAAAACGCCATAGCTATATTAAATATTTAAAGTCTTGTTTGTGATTCACATACTATACACACCATCTTAGGTCCTTCGAAATTTATATTCAAACTATCCACTGGATGGCAGCAAAGAACAAAGAAACTGGGGCATTTTAAAAACACTAAAATATTTAAATCTAAAAAAAAAAAATAAAAATGAAGCACTGGTTTCTTTATATTCTAAACTTTTTTTTTTTGAGATGAGAAAAATACAGTTAAGGTGGCCATAGACTCCAACATCCGCTCGTTTGGCGACATCGCCAAACGAGCGGATCTTTCCCCGATATGCCACTAAACTGCATGGCTATATTGGGGGTAAATCAAACGTTCGACCATATGGCCGAACGATCGAATTACGATGCGCCAAGCGGCTCCGACGGGTAAAAATCCAACCTTCCCGATCGATATCGTGGCCAGATATTGATCGGGAAGACCCGTCGGAAGCCCCCATACACGGGCAGATAAGCTGTCAAATCGGTCCAAACGACCGATATCGGCAGCTTTATCTGCCCGTGTATGGCCACCTTTAGACATCAAGCAGTGTGACTTGTTGGCAGAGCATGGCTGTGGTTTCAGTACCATTAGCTAGCTCTCTACAGTGGTGTACACTTTGTGATAACCCGTTTCAGGTGGCTGTCACTAGTAAATACAGATGTTATAGTTTCTGTATTGAAAAAAAAAAACTTGCCTACAGTGCATGTAGATGGGCAACTGCTGTTTGGATAACTGGGGAGCAATTCTTCGAGGACTTTCACTGCCACAGAGCTAGTAATTGCCAAAGCAGAAGTAATATCTTGCCCTATAACCACAAACAGTATATTCATTTCAGTGGAAGCATTTTTGGCGATTTTTAAGTTTTTTTGGGCAAGGCCCTCTTCACCATTTGTATAATTTATTTGCTTCTTTATATATGTAATCTGTATGTTCAATGTATATAACTATTTACTGTACAGCCCTGAAGAATATGTTGGCCCTTTATAAATATTTAATAATTTGCCCAGGACTGCATTATACTAGAATTACATAGAGTGCAACTCAATCAGATAGTTATCTGGGCATCCAATGAGAGGTATCGACAGTAGACTTTCAAGCCATAACAACAAGATTAATTTCCCTCTGTTGAAAGATTGTCAAAATCAACAAGTCGATTAAGAAAATTCACTTTACGGGCAACTGCCTGAGTATTATTTAAATACGATATAGAGTACTATTTTATGGCACAACAATAAAGCATTGCAGTAGATACATTTATTGAACATTAAAAAATATTTCAAGAAAATTCTACTGCAGGTTTCTTCCTCATTTTAGGTTTTTGAAATTATGCCTTGACTTCCTTCTGCTTTCGTGCTCAAGTCTGAAGCAGGCGTCTTTAAAGACACACATAAACCATGTCAGAGCAGATTTACTTAGGTGTGTGTTTTATATAATACAGGCAAACTGTCATAAATAAGCCAACTTGTCTATCTAGTTAGCATATTTAAATATACATTAAATGTTTTAAGAGCATAAACTATTTTATAATGCATTTCATAGCCAATAAAAAGTTATTTTATTATTTTATTACTCACTCCCTACAATGTGCGACTGCTCCCTCTAGTTCTAGCCATCTCATAAAAATTCCTGCATTACTGCCCCTGCTTTTGCCCGTCAGCTCAGACTAGCAAATAGCAACTGAATCAATCATTTCATTAAAAACTGACAATTTATATAATATTGAATTTGGGAATCTTGCAAGATTCTGAGAAGTTTGTGATTTTCCAGATTTATGATAGCAGGAGAGCTTTTAGAAACAGACATTTATAAAATAGGATACCCATGTCAATTTACACCTTGTACTCAGCACTATCAAAATAATTTACAAGAAGCTTAAAAAGTGGTCAAGACCACAATCATTTTTTTTTGTTCTACCCACAGACCTGTAGGAACTGTATGTCCTACATGCAGTTAAATGGGATGTTCACATTTTAAACACTTAAATTAAAAAAAAAATACCCCCCCCCTTTTTTTTTAATGGTGATGTCTTATTTTGTTTTAACATGAAAAAACAATAAACACGTGTCACTGGTTTTAAATAAGCATATACGATAGTTTTAAAACAGTGTTTTCAGATTAACAGATTAACGTCAGAAGCATTGCAGATGCAAAGGAAATACATTGTTATTGTCAACCCTTGGTTGTACTCCAGGGCCAATTTCCCTGGATGTGGTGATGGTAGTGATCCCACTATGTTGTCTTGCAATGCCATATTGGGGTTGTATGAATCAGGGTGGTACCACCAATGCAGGTAAGTAATTTGGGTAGCCAGGTAGTATAGCTGAAAGTTGTGTAAAGCAAGGCCTCCATCCTCTGTCAGCCGTCAGCGCCTCCTAGACAATTCTATAACTTAACGGTTCCATATAACAGGAAAAGTCAGGCGGTTAATTTTTGGATATGGATTGGAGCATTGTGTGTGGTAAAGAAATTTAAATATTAAATGTAGATAAAATATTTGCAATCACCTTTTCCCTTGTTTGCATATCATCAATCCAATTGAATGATATAATTTAATGATGAAGGATATGAAAATTAAGGAGGCATGAACAGGAGCGATTAATATCTGTGCTCTCAGGTTGAGTTTACAATGTCATTACTCTGTAGGCAGGATCTTTCACAGCCAGGGTGTCGGCGATCCCCTGGCATGTGCAGTGTGCAACTTGCTGATGATCAATAAAAGCAAAGTGTCAATATTATAGCACCAACATAGAGATTATATATTGTTCCCATCAGTCCCTGCCCTAGTGCAGCCCTAGTGAAAAAAACAGGCAATAAATAAGACAGGAGCAAGAATCGTTAGGACAAGCAAGATCTTAAAGGAGAAGGAAAGCTACAGAGGCATTTTATTGCCAATAGATTAGCTGCAATAGTGCAAGCTAGAATGCTAAATTTATTCTGTAGAATGTTTTACCATACCCGAGTAAAAAGCTCTAGAAACTCTCTGTTTGTTTAGCATAGGAGCTGCAGTATTAATGTGGTGTGTCTTCACTTCCTGCCTGAGTCTCTCCCTGCTCTGGGCTCAGATTACAGTAGAGAAGGGGGGGGGGAGGAGCAAACTGAGCATGCTCTTGCCCAGGGCAATGAGGTTTAAAGGGATCCTCTCATCAGAAAACATGTTTTTTTTTTTTTTTTTTTTTTAAACACATCAGTTAATAGTGCTACTCCAGAAGAATTCTGCACTGAAATCCATTTCTCAAAAGAGCAAACAGATTTTATTACGGTATATTCAATTTTGAAATCTGACATGATGCTAGACATTTTGTCAATTTCCCAGCTGCCCCTGGTCATGTGACTTGTGCCTGCACTTTAGGCGAGAAATGCTTTCTGGCAGGCTGCTGTTTTTCCTTCTCAATGTAACTGAATGTGTCTCAGTGAGACATGGGTTTTTACCATTGAGTGTTGTTCTTAGATCAAGCTGTTATCTTGTGTTAGGGAGCTGCTATCTGGTTACCTTCCCATTGATCTTTTGTTTGGCTGCTGTGGGGGGAAAAGGAAGGGGCGTAATATCACTCCAATTTGCAGTACAGCAGTAAAGAGTGATTGAAGTGTATCAGAGCACAAGTCACATGACTTGGGGGAGCTGGGAAATTGACAATATGTCTCGCCCCCATGTCAGATTTCAAAATTGAATATAAAAAAAATCTGTTTGCTCTTTTGAGAAATGGATTTCAGTGCAGAATTCTGCTGGAGCAGCACTATTAATTGATGCATTTTGAAATTGTTTTCCCATGACAGTATACCTTTAAGCTGAAGGCAAGAAGTCTGATACAGAAGCCCATGTGTACACAATAGAAGGAAAGAAATGCAGTGTTTCTTTTGACAGGGGACTCAGAGCAGCATTACTTTGAGGGTTTACTGGTATATTTAGATGGACCTTTCTGATAAGGCTTACTTATTTTAACCTTTCCTTCTCCTATAAACAAAAATAGCCAAAAGAAAGACCATCTTGGGTAAAGGAAAATACTGAGAATGGCAAACTGATGGCAAAATGCAACATGGATACGGAAATGACCCGACAGCATCAGACATAACTGTGTATGCTCCAAAACGTTAAATTGCATGCCATTATGCATTGCAAAGCACACACAGCAACATGGTCATACAGGTGAGCTTGGGGGGGGGGGAATAAGCACAACCATACCGAAAACACCCATAGAGACCGTATCACACAAAGGTGAGAGAACATGCTGGAGGAACATTTTACACATTTAATTTTCTGAGGTGTCCTGAGGTGCTGAAGACACCAGTGCTTATTTAATTACAAAAGATTGCGAGGGAAAAGCATTCTATATCAATGCCAAAATTAGAGCACATCTGTTCATAATCTAGTTCCAGAGATTTTTACCTTTTTATGTGCAGCATTAAAAAGGATCATCTGCTAGGAAATGAGGATGATGACACTGTTACTTCCTATTATCCTGTACAAGGGAAAGTTGGATGGAAGCCATATAGGTTTCCAAAATGAAAAAGAAGCACTGGCAGTTTAAAAAGTAATTCTAGAATGAAAAGTGCTTCATTAGTCCCCCCAGTGATAAAAATTATTCATTTTCAAGATTTTTTTTCCAAAAGCAGTGTGGAACCACTGGACACATATACAGAGTATTAACAAGTAATTGTCTCTTTCACCCTTGTTATTTAGCAACTTGAAGTTTAGGGCCAAAGATGTAACCGGGAATCCAGCAGAACAGTGTGTTTTATCACTCTAGCGGAGGATCAGCGCTTAAACACTGGTTGTTCCAGTGGGCACACTTCAACCTTCTACTTATAATGGTTAACCAATGTATTTTTTGCTTTCTTTTACAATTAAAATGGTTAATTTGCAAAATTAAGGGTTTACAGAAAGTAAATTGCACAATACAGCTGTTTAGTAACACCAAAACTCCTGCTGAATCTATTTAATTCTAGAATTGACAAGCAGTTAGGCAGGTTTCTTCCCAACTAAGAGACAAACACAATAAATATGATTTACATATATCTTTCTATAACTTAGGCTAATGGAGATCACTGCAAAAGTATTCTAAATATAACAGCAGTAAAAAAAAAAAGAAAAAAGACCGAAAGAGAGAGCGATCAGTAGCATTTCAAATACACAAGTTTTTATTTCTATTTTATTTTTTATTTTGCCCACAAATCAATCACATAAAACAAGAGTTTAAACTTTCAACCAATATGACCAGGGAAAAAAAATCCATCCTTCAAGATGACTTGGCGAGATCCAGAACTAATAATATATGCAAGGATCAACGTGTATCTGGCTCCAATTACTCAAGCAATGTCTTGAGAGACAGCCGTGAGACCACCAGGAAAAAACAGTGTAAATTGTGAATTGTCACAAAAAAAGGAACTGCTAAACAAGGAAATTTCACCATTTGTCTATGGGGGCTTTTTAGGTATGAAACCATCTTGCACTGATTTTAATAGATTTTAGATATATTTATAATATTGATTCAGATGTGGAGGCTATAGAAAGCCTATACTATATTTATACACTAAGGGACAGATTGATCAAGGGTCGAATTGAAAAAAAAATTTATGGTCAAAAGTGTCAAATTCGACAAGGGAGTTATTTAAATTTGATTCAAGTTTTTCCAAAAACTTTGAATTTGAATTTCGATATTTTTCCTTTTAAGAACACGAATTTGACTATTCGCCACTTAAAATCTGCTGAATTGCTGTTTATGTCAATGGGAGTCCAGGGATCAGAGTTGTTTGCAGCCTTCCAGACAAAAAAATTTGAATCGAGTTTTTAAAACTCATATCGAATAAGATTTGAATTAGAGTTTTCGGGTAGGCACTATTCACGCGAGTTTAAAAAAAAAATAGATTTTTAGAATAAATTTTGAATGGTCGAATTTCGAGTACATGGGCGTTTATGGGAGTTTTAAAAAAACTCACATGAATTCAAAATTCGACCTTTGATAACTGAGCCTCCCAGTCAATTTTTTCCATCAAATTAAAAAGTACCTCACACTAACAACTATATGTATATATTATTATGAAACATGCTTTGTCGGAATGTGTGAATAATGAATGAGTTGAAAATGTTATGTAGCTTGATTGATCCCTTACATCCTTTATTGGCTTTTATATGTATCATATAAATGTTTTTATCAGTAGGAACAAGTTGTAAAAAGTGATTCATGAGCATTACCAATTGGTTTTGAACAAAACCAGGACATTGACCATTGTCCCTTTTTCAAGTGGCACGCCTCCCTGCTCAATACAATGATCCGTACACTCAGCAAATCTCTAACAATTCTTAACATCATAGCTTATTAAAAGCTAAATGCAATTTCAAAAGCAGACCATTTTAATCCATGCAAAATTCACAGAGAAACCATGATAATTAAATTTCTCTGGCTGTAATTCCATTGTGTTTGGAAATATGACTATAGGTATGGGATCCGTTATTTGGAAACCTGTTATCCAGACAGCTCAGAATTACTGTAAGGCAGTTTTCCATAGACTACAATCCAAATAATTTAACATTTTTTAAAAAGGATTTCCTTTCTCTCTGTAATAATAAAAAAGTCCCTTATTATTGAGGCAAAAAAAAAAAAAACTATTGTGTTTATTTCATGTTTAAATGATTTTTGTTAACTTTAAGGTACGAAGATCCAAATTACAGAAAGATGATGATATCTGGGAAACCCGACGTCTGAAGAATTCTGGATAACAGGCCCATACCTGTAGATATGACAAAAATGTAGCTACTTTTTTCAGATTGTGGACTGTAGGTGATTCAACCTAGATTAAAGACATGCACAGCTACTCACTTAAAACATTTATTTGTGCATTTTAACCACAGCGAAATTGCATATTAACACATTTACAAACACCACAGTGCAGTGTCTTCCCCCCAGTCTGCCTACCTTGTGTTAACCACACCCTCCTTACACGTTTTGCGCTATTGGGCGCTACATCACATTCATTACAATTGAAGTGGACCTGTGCACGGCTCTTACTATATAGATAGCACCTACCCCAAAATCCTTAACTAGGTGATTCGACCTTCAGCAAACTTTGCAGATTTTACTATTTTTACGTCTCAGTATTCTAGATTAACTTCTACTCCATGTAAGCGAGGTTTTAATGGTCAGATGACAAATTACATTTTTTTCATAGTATCAAGCTATGGGAGTGTGCTCTGTTTGACATATATTAAGTCTTTCGGATGCTGTCAAAACTTTATAGATAAAATTGCCTACTTGTAAATATGAATACATAGAGATATAGAAAGAAATACTCTTAAATAATTTGTTTTATCCTTCGCATTGGGAAGTTATAATACAGTTAAAACTGACTCAATCAAGAAATGTGTTTTTTACGGGCAGGTTTGCATTGGTTGTCCTTATATAGCCTATGTTATAAAGCTGCTTCAATAATAGCAAGTGAAAGGTTGTACTGTATTAATACACACACACACACAAGTTTGAGTTAACTTTTAATATTATGTAGAGTGTAATATTCTCAGACAATTTGTAATTGGTTTTCATGTTTTATTATTTGTGGTTTTTGCTTTAGCTTTTTATTCAGCACCTCCTCACTTTGCAATTTCAGCAACCATGCACTGATTTGAATACAAACGAATTGTGGCGAATAGCTGGACACCAATAGGCAGTAGGTGACCCTTTATTTGCCACTAAGCAAGCCAGTTCAGGAAGTTCACTTATGCCCCTGACGAAGCCGAAGGTATCGGCGAAACGCGTAGGGCGGGCATAGGTGGACGGTGGAGAGCTTAGCTCCCACGCAGTCCCAACGTAGATAGGCAGGTCTTGCACGGGGGCTCTGTTTGGAAGGGAGGGAGCGGGCGGTTTGTGGACTCCAGGTATATGGAGGGGTAGAATTTAATTCCACAACAACCAACGAAGTCTCTTTTGAGACCCCCACCGTCACACCTTATGCTCAATTTCTTTTAAACTGCATGTTATTTTTATGGATATGGTCCAGCACTGCCGACGGATTGGTTGGCTAGTGGGTGTGTGTTTCAGTGAGCGTGTTTTTTTAGAACTACAACAGTAAAAGTTACGTTTTAATTATTCCTAGCTACTTTTTCAAGTGTTGCCACTTCCTGAACTGGCTTGCTTAGTGGCAAATAAAGGGTCACCTACTGCCTATTGGTGTCCAGCTATTCGCCACAATTCGTTTGTATTTGATTTAGATCACATTTGTGTGTTATAAGCTTGCAGTGGAGTGGAACACATGCACTGAATCGAGCTCAATTATTTTTGTTTTCTATGATGCACTGATTTGAATAAGAGACTGGAATATGAATAGGAGAGGGCCTTATTAGAAAGACGAGTAATAAAAAGTAGCAATAACAATAAATTTGTAGCTTTAAAGAGCATTTATTTTTAGATGGAGTCAATGACCCCCATTTGGAAGCTAGAAAGAATCAAAAGAAAAAAGGCAAAAAACAAATAACGAAGACCAACTGAAAGTTACTTAAAAGTGAACCACCCCTTTAATCGCCCACTTCATCAGCCCTTGCCCCAGTAGAGCTTAAAATCTAAGATCCCTATAACATTCTCACAACATACAAGTATTAGGGTCACAATCACTAGCAGACCAGTAAACCGCCTACATGAATTTAGAGTGTGAGAAAAAAACTGAAACACCCAAAGGAAACCCACAAATACAAAAGGAGGATATTAAATCTCCCTACAAATAGCCAGATGTTAAATGAGAATATAGCAATCCACAATTATATTTTATAATAAAATAGTATTAATATTATGGCTACAAAAATTATGGTCTTGAGATGCAACACATGACTTATATGTAAACATGCTAGTAAAAAAAATAAATCACATTCTAGTGAAAAAAAAAAAAAAAAAATCAAAAGGTATTTTAAAGGCGAGTCCCAAGACTTAAGCTTGACTTTGTGCTACAATAATGCTGCTTACAAAAAGTTTAACAAACAGGTTTGTAAGTGAATAAATGTACACTGGGCAGAGATTAATATCTCTGCACTTCATATTTTCCAGGATGATTTGTCAAGGGGGGACAGTTTGGTGTGTTTATGTTATCAGTTTATGTGCCTGTGAATATTTCAAAACCAGATATAGCTGAACAGTGCAGGTCATTCATTAAAAGATAAGGGCAGGAGCTAGTATTTTAGAGAAAATTTGAAATATTTCTACTAGATACCAAGGAGTAAATAACCAAACTCCAGACAGTCACCAATACATAAAAACAGAGCAGCCATGAGATATCAATTAGGCTCAAACTTTTTTTTAAAAATACCCTTTATTTACCATACAACAAATACATATACTTGTATGCCACTGCATCAGGAGTTGACCGTGCAAAAATTCATAATCCAAGGTTTGGGGGGGGGGGGGGGGGGGGATTGGTATGATTGGAACGTGGTTCAGCAACAATGTATAACATACTACTAATATAAAGTTTGCCATGTTTAAAGGACACCATTTTTTACAAAGTGGATCATTTAAATATTCCCATTCCCCTCTCCCAGATCCATACCCTATTTATCTGCAAAAGCAATAATGTCTCCCAGTATTTTTTTCTTTCCGTGAAGAGATTATATCCACTATCTTTAACCGGATCATGTCAACATACGCGTCCAGTTCAGTTCACCTGCGCAAACTTTTCCCACACGTATTATGCTGGTTTGAAAGAGACAGCTGGTTCCAGGGGATCAAAGTTCTCTTGCAAAAGATATGATTTGCACATGCTCCAAAACAAAAGAATACTGTGCGTGTGTGGAGTCTTGGTCTTGAGACCAGAACAATGATTTATGGGGAATTGCTATACTTAACGTTTTTCGGAAATAATCTGCTATGGATCTTTTAAAAGGAGCTTCAGAGAAATTACTCCACTATAAGTCTGCAATTAGGTAAGCCTTTCCCTGCACTCATTGTTTTTAGCCTTTCCTTGTCCTTTAAAGGGGAACTAAACCTCTCTACAGCTAAAAGTCCCCATTCACCTTCTCCACTGCCCGCCTCCCTGTTTCATTCCCCATTGTGTTAAAAAAGAATACATGGCCCATCCAGCAACAGTGACCTGCATTTTTTTTTGCAGAGTAGAGCACAGGGGCACCATGTTTGGACACTATGGTATCCTCCTCTTTGTTTTCAGTAATTTTCGGAGCTCTCCAACTACAACTGCTCATGCACCAACGGCTGAAAGTGTCAGCACTCACATCACAAAGATACAGAAGCGTCCAGCCATAGCGCCCTGGAGTTCAGCTGCACTGCTGTGCAAATTTATGTCAGTGTTGCTGGACTGGGCACATATTCTTTTTGAACACTATGCAGGGAGAAAGCAGGGAGGGGGGCCAGTGGAGAAAGCAATTGGGGGCTTTTAGCTGCAGAGGGGGGTTAAGAGGTGGTTTAAAGGAACAGTAACATCAAAAAGTGTTTTAAAGTAATACAAATATAATGCAGTGTTGCCGTGCACTGTTAAAATGGTTGCGTTTGCTTCAGAAACACTACTATTGTTTATATAAATAAGCTGCTGTCTAACAAATGGGGGCAGCCATTCAAAGGAGAATAGGCTCAGGTTACTCATCAGATAAGCTCTGTAGAACATAATGGTGTTATCTGTTATCCACTATTTAAAACGGTTTGTCAACGGTTCTCGAAGTTCTTTCAGCACACTGAAAGAATATTGCAATATCCGTTCCTGGGGTAAACATGAGTTCACGGCTTCTCCAACAAGCTCAGCAGAAAAGGGCTTAAAACTTAATATACACAGAACCCCAATTAATGCAATGGCTAAACCACGGTGTAAAAAATCCACATTGCTTCTTAAAATCAACTCAATCAATGCAACAGTGTCCTAAAGAAAAGCAATTAGACCTGGAAATGACTTTTGTCTTTCTGTTCTGACTCTCTAACAAGAAATATGAAAGTGATGTAATAGCGGGATTGTAAAATATTTTTCTACCTTATATTTCTGTTCAAGACCCTTATATGCAACTGTAATTTAGTGGTTCACCTTTAATTTAACTTTTAGAATAGAATATTAGTATAGCATAGTAAATATAGAATGGCTAATTCTGAGCAACTTTCCAATTGGACTTCATTTTTTTCTTTACAGTTTTTTTTAATTATTTGCCTTTTTCTTCTGACTCTTTCCAGCTTTCAAATGGGGTTGTGGGGTCTCTGACCCCATCTAAAAAAAAATGCTTTGTAAAGGATACACATTTATTTATTGTTACTTTCTATTACTTATTTTATTCAGGGTCTTTCCCATTCATTTCCCAGTCTCTAATTTAAATCAATGCATGGTTGCTAGGGCAATTTGGATCCTAGCAACCAAACTGCAAACTTGAGAGCTGCTGAATAAAAATAACTTAAAACCCACAAATAATAAAAATGAAAACCAAATGTAAACAGTCTTTCACTTTCTACATCATACTAAAAGTTAACTCAAAGATAAACAACACCAATTGTCTTCAATACAGAAGAGACAAATATCTTCACCAATATATCAATAATGCACATTAGGAATTGGATTCATTTTAAGGCCAAGTTAGTCAGAAACCCTGGCCAGTCCTACACTACGTTTCATCAGACTCATTAGGAATTGTAGCAGTATGCCTTATTATAGGGCTTTTTATATGTTTTTTACCTTTTATCCATTCCAGGGTGGAATAAAGGAGCACATCTGTACTTCACAACAATTATAAGGGCAAGGCTAGACGTGGCGTTTTTACGCTGTGTTTTTAAAAAAGCTCCGCCAGGCGTAAATATACGCATAAACTGCACTACCACTGAAACTAATGGAAAACGCACTATGGCAATTCACACAGGGCACTTGCAAGCCGAAATCTGCCACAGGAAGCCAGTATTGGGGTTTTTCAGCAGAAACGCCAATACGTCAAGAAACTACCAAATCAATAGACTATGGGATCTGCACATTTGAAACAACTTGCGTCAATACGCAGCGTATTTTAAATATGGCGTCCAAATTCTCAATGAGAACAATGAGAAGTGCATGTTGGGAAAAGCAACCTATATGCTGAAAAACGCATGTTGATGGTGGCGTGTGGTTTCAGTGGTGCATTTACGCCCTGGCGTTTCTTTTTTAACAACTTAACATAAAAACGCCACATCTGGCTTTGCCCTAAAGGAATGCAGAGCAACACTGAACAACTCAACAAAATGCCTGATTCAGTGCAGGTGGGAAGCATATGGCCCGTTAACAGCAATATATCATGAGATGCAAGTTATGGAAATTATACTTGCAATAACACAGTAGCTAATCAGCTGCAGATTTAAGTGACACATGTTTAAATCAAATTTTCATCACATAAGCAATTATGTTAATAGTGTCCCTTCAGTAAGATAGCATATGACAGGTCTCAAAAATAAATTTCATTAGCATGAACTCAATAAAAGGCCTAGCTACTATGGATGTTCCATGGCAGGGATGTGCTTTATTCTTGCCTAATATTGCCTATGCTAGTATTTTCAGATCATAGGGGTCACAGAGGAGGTAGAAGACCCCTGAGCTATGGACTAAAATAATAGACAAATCTCGTTTTCCCCATTACATTGATTGGCACGCTGTGAATCCCCCCACAAAAAAGAATGTGCAATGCTATCAGTGAACCTGTAAAAGAAAGCCAGGTGTCCAATAGGTTAAACATTTAAAACTATTAAGTACCATTAGACCGCTGCATGTTTCCAAATCATTACTAATACAGGAACAAACCAGTTTAGGGCAAACCAGTTAAGACATTCCTATAAAAGAACAAGTTCAACGGTGGTGTCAACAAGTGACCCACACCCTTATGGGAATATTTTTTGTAGGGGATATCATTTCAATTCATGGTCTGGCCTTTTCCCTGGCATGTTTAAAGGAGAAGGAAAGCTACCGAAGTGGTTTATCGCCAATAGATAAGCTACAATAGTGCAAGCTATAATAAACTATGTTTATTCTGCAGAACGCTTTACCATACCTGATTTATCAGCTCTAAATCTCCCTCTGTTTGTTTAGGATAGCAGCTGCCATATTTGCTTGGTGTAACATCACTTCCTGTCTGGGTCTCTCTCTGCTCAATCAGCTCTGGGCTCATATTACAGCAGGGAGGGGGAAAAGGGAGGGGAGAGAGGAGCAAACTGAGCATGCTCAAGCCCTAGCCCTGGAGGTTTAAGCTGAAAGCAGGAAGTCGGATACAGAAGCCCAAGTGCACACGATAGAAGGAAAGAAATGCTGTGTTTCTTTTGACAGAGGACTCAGAGCAGCATTACTTTGATGGTTTACTGGTGTATTTATATAGAACTTTCTGATAAAGCTTACTTAGTTTTGGTCTTTCCTTCTCCTTTAATAGGTAACCCCCCAGATCTTGGAACGATTATTTAGAGCAGGAGTGCCCATACTTTCCTAATGCAAGGTGCCATTATGATATTCCATAAAAGCTTTAGCATTCTGCAGCATGGACAGTATTACTTAAATATTGATGTATACCTTTGATATAACTGATTTATGAGAAAATGTATATTTAGCAAACTATTTCTTATACAGTCATAACTTAATAAATATCTGAATGAAATATGAGGGTGATTTAGACAAGCTGTTTGTGGACAGTGTCTTGAGATCTGATCACCAGCTAAAAGTCCGCTGATTAGATTGCTATGAAGTGTGCCACTCTGTGGGTCACCAGCTGGACATTCAAATCAGTGGAGATGTGGGCAGCCCTTTCCCTTAGTGGGCTGTGAAGGTTTCAGGGTGCAAGTAAGGCTGGTGGAGTGCATTAGAACATGTCTATGCTATTTAGAGAGTGTCCATGCATGCAACAAGGTGTCACAGGAAGCAGCACATCCTCCCTGAACAAGCTGCAAAATAACGATGTGCAACACTAAGAGGAAGTGACAGGCCTGATAGTGACAGGAGGACAGAAGCAAAGCCCCTGCCTGGCAACCGCTTCACATCGCAATGGCTGACGTTTGGCACGTCCAGCAGCAGAAATAAGCAACCTGCGGCCCTCTTGCTGTTACCCTGGACTACATATCCCGGCATTCTCGCTGCAGCACATTACAGGGATGGACAAGGTGGGTGTGAAACCCCGGGGAGGAATATAGAAAAGAAAACACATTGGAGTGCAGACGTTCTGCCCTTTCTCACCTGTTCGCGGAGCTTGAGAAACACCATGGTGCGCAGAGGGGAGTCAGGGGGTCAGGCACCACTGGCAGCCTCTTCCACCTACCCCCGCCCGCATATAACTCCTTCTGCCTTACGGACGCCGGTTTCAGGCCGCGGCTCGGTAGGAAGCAGAAAGCAAGGAACAGCGGGCTCCTTCCGCACACTCCTCCCCCGCCCGTATCGTTCTGCCGCCCTCTTCCTTGAAACGCAACCAAACAACGGAACACCCTCTCTTGCTGCTTCCACAGCGTACCGCCAAACCCGATGAAAGGACTCCTTTGATTGGCCGAAAGAAAGGGGCGGAACCTCCACCGTCCGTTCGTCACATTGATAAGTTTAAAAGAAAAAAAAAATAATGAGAAGGTTAGAGGCGCGCTGCTGTCACTAGGGTACGGCACTTGCTTCCTCATGTAGGGGGGGCGCGCACGCACACATAAGCGGCATGTTCTTACCGAACTTGATTTAATTTCCAATGGATGGAACGCGGGGTAACAAAATACAGGAGGACAAACCAAATCACGCAAGGGTTAAACTAAAGGAGGCGGGGTATGTGCGACAACTCACGCATCCTCTTATGATTGGCCCTTAGTCCTTTAATGAGCTGTGGGCGGGGCGATAGCTGTAGATGAAGAGGTGAGCTGGTCAGGTTGCGTCCTTGTTGGCCGGGCAAGTTTCAGGTCGTAGGGATTAAAAGAATGGCGGTGATTGCTCTCGGGCTAGTGGCGTGCGTCGGCGTCACAGACCATTGTTGGTTTCCCGAATACGACAGTAACGTGCGTCTTGTGGGAAAATGCGGCGCTTGGTACTACTGTCACATCAGTTTGGCAGCGTTAGGCACCTGCTGGAGTTGTCATTTAGGGCAAGTGTTCTGCTGCAGTGCTATATGGTGCCGCCATTACATAGTTATAGATGACAGACGCTACGAATACCTCCCAACAGTTTGGAAGTAAAAAGAGGGACAAAAAATAATTCTCGCAGTATAACAGCTAATTTTGACCACGCCCCTTTCTGTGGCCACACCCCCTAATTATCATGTTCATTTTACATAATGTGGCAGGTTATGAAAGTTTGAAAAGAATTCTCTTTATCTAAACTGTTTTTTTTTTTTTTTTTTTGTCTCAAAATTGTTACAAAGTATCTTATTTGCACCTGTTAGCTGTTCTGGGCTCTCTGCTAAAAGCCAATTAAGTGAGAAACTTTGTTTGTTTCTTTTTCTGGCTGTTCAGTGCAGAGAAAATAGGGACTTTCCAGTACAAATGAGGGACTGCGGGTTGAGCTGTCAAAAGAGGGACTGTCCCTCCGAAAAAGGGACAGTTGGGAGGTATTGCGCTTTTGTATCATTGCTTTTTCCCAGAAAAAAAGTAGTAGCAACAACATAAAAAGGCATTGACTTCAATGTACACTTAACCTTAAAGCCATAGGAAGCATGAATTCTTGGAATAAGGGAACAAGCTTACCGCTTTTCATGGTGGGTCCGGGTGCTCATGCCCCAGACCTTCAGCAAAGGAAGGAGCAACACACGGAACTTGAATAGCAGGCAGGCACCACTCCGGAACTCCAAAATCAGTCAGTTAGCCTGTGATTAAGTGCAGGTCTGGACTGAGATTCAAAATAGGCCCTGTCATTTAACACACAGATGCCCTAACAGACCACACAGCAGCCCAATATATAGTGACTGTCTATGGCAAATTAACAGCAGCCCCTCTGGCATTTGCCAGAACCCAGAGATTACCAGTCCGGGCCTGATTAAGTGTCCTTGGGGGACAAGAAATGTACCAGGCTTTTGTTTTGTACTTAAAACAAACTCCTGGATTCTACTGACTGACTGATTTTGGCGTTCCGGAGTGGTGCCTGCCCGCTATTCAAGTTTTGTGTATTGACTTCAATGTAGTAGAAATTGGAAGACACTTTACTTTTCCCCCCTACCAAAAAAGTTTTGGGAAGACCTTGCCCACAGCCAAGTTCAGGGTCTAATTTCAATTGAGTGCAGTGCCCTAGGCATTCCCAGTACCACCACCCCCTGTGACCCAGTTGTATTGTAACCTTCTGACTGAGAGGCCAGAGATCAAAATATCCCACCCAGTCCCCAGTGCAGCTGCAGTCAGTGGGTGACATGCTTCCATAGGCCTGGGTTTTTGTGGCAGTCCCCAAAAACACAAACCCCTAACTATAATAGCATTTTTAACTTTCTGTTCCTTCTGCAATTAAAGAGCCATATCAAAGTTTTCCATGTAATAGGGTGGCATGCAAGGCCAGTGGAATACATTCTTGGATCCAGCCAGCATTGATGCTTTTGGATGGTTGAGGTCCTGTTAGGTTCCCTTCAAAATGTTCAAAGACTGATCTTTTTTACTCTCAGCAAATAAATTTTGTAGTACCTGAAAACATCTGAAGTGTGCATTTTATTTCTTGTTTCACAACTGAGACGGGGGAAAAAGACATGAGACACAACCTTAGGCAGAAAAAAATGCTTTTTTTTTTAAAGATGAGTGTGCCATGATAAAATCACTTAAAGGAAAACTATACCCCCAAAATGAATACTTTTATATCAAATTGAATGACATATTAAAGAATCTTACCAAACTGGAATATATATTTACATAAATATTGCCCTTTTACATCTCTTGCCTTGAACCACCATTTCGTGACTCTATCTGTGCTGCCTCAGAGATCACCTGACAAGAAATACTACAACACTAACTGTAACAGGAAGAAGTGAGGAAGCAAAAGGCAGAACTCTGTCTGTTAATTGGCTCATGTGACCTTACATGTGGTTTGTATGTGTGCACAGTGAATGTTATGATCTCTGGGGGCGGCCCTTATTTTTTAAAATGGCAATTTTCTATTTATGATTACCCAATGGCTCATACTACTAAAAAAGTATATTATTATTATTATAATGGTTCATTTACATGAAGCAGGGTTTTACACGTGAGCTGTTTTACTCAGTATCTTTTAATAGAGAATCAGTCCAAATTATAGTCCTAGGTTTGGTTGTGTTCACAGTCCCCTGCCGGCTCTCACTTGTATCCCTCAAGTCCACAAAATAATACCTAAAAAAGAAGCCAGCGCCACAGGCACCGGGCAAAACAAACAAATATAGGGCAATAACGTTTTGCAAATGACCCCCTTATTTCTGTGCACAGGTTTTATTGTATCTTCACCGTACTATGTGTAACCCCTTCTTATCCACCACCACAATTATATATAGCCTTTAAGGGGAGAGGGGTTTCTTCTTGCCTCGCAGGCCTTACAGATGGATACTCACAAACATATGGTTCAAATAGGCGTAAAAAAATCTTTGTTGTCCCAGCGCGTATCCTTTAAAACTGTGAAGTAGATGCGGCAGCGAAATAGTGTAATATTGCCTTTAATATATTTAAAAATGTAACATTAAAATTGCACTCACATGGCATTCCGCAAAAATAGCATGTATAGCATATCGTCCTAGAGAGGCTTTCTCTCCACGCCTATCCACAATCGGAAATCCTGCTGCCAGAGCGCTCGTGGCTTTAGGGTCTAAAGCCACGAGCGCTCTGGCAGCAGGATTTCCGATTGTGGATAGGCGTGGAGAGAAAGCCTCTCTAGGACGATATGCTATACATGCTATTTTTGCGGAATGCCATGTGAGTGCAATTTTAATATATTAAAGGCAATATTACACTATTTCGCTGCCGCATCTACTTCACAGTTTTAAAGGATACGCGCTGGGACAACAAAGATTTTTTTACGCCTATTTGAACCGTATGTTTGTGAGTATCCATCTGTAAGGCCTGCGAGGCAAGAAGAAACCCCTCTCCCCTTAAAGGCTATATATAATTGTGGTGGTGGATAAGAAGGGGTTACACATAGTACGGTGAAGATACAATAAAACCTGTGCACAGAAATAAGGGGGTCATTTGCAAAACGTTATTGCCCTATATTTGTTTGTTTTGCCCGGTGCCTGTGGCGCTGGCTTCTTTTTTAGGTATTATCTTTTAATAGAGACCTACATTGTTTTGGGGGTATAGTTTTCCTTTAAGAACCCTCAACTGTGCATGGTAATCTACTACTCTTCTGGCAGAATTTTATAGCAGACAAAAAGGCAATTTTGTTTTTAAAGGAGAGGAAAAGGCTAAAATTAAGTAAGCGTTATCAGAAAGGTCTATATAAATACACCAGTAAATCCCTTAAAGCAGGGATCCCCAACCTTTTGAACCCGTGAGCAACATTCAGAAGAAAAAGGAGTTGGGGAGCAACACTAGAATGAAAAATGTTACTTGAGTGCCAAATAAGGGCTGTGATTGGCCATTTGGTAGTTCCTATGTGGATTATCAACCTACATTGAGACTCTGTTTGTCAGTAC
The DNA here is from genome assembly GCA_038501925.1 of Xenopus petersii. Classification (NCBI taxonomy): domain Eukaryota; kingdom Metazoa; phylum Chordata; class Amphibia; order Anura; family Pipidae; genus Xenopus; species Xenopus petersii. The sequence continues at coordinate 38,358,954 of CM076683.1, forward strand.
ACCTGTTTTTTATGAAACCAAAATGTGCCTCAAAGCCTGGAATTCAAAAATAATCATCTGCTTTGAGGCCACTGGGAGCAACATTCAAGGGGTTGGAGAGCAACATGTTGCTCACGAGCTACTGGTTGGGGATCACTGCCTTAAAGTAATGCTGCTCTGAGTCCTCTGTCAAAAAACACCTCTTTTCTTTCCTTCTGTTGTGTACACATGGGCTTCTGTGTCAGACCTCCTGTTTTCAGCTTAATCCTCTAGGGCTTGAGCATGCTCAGTTTGCTCCTCTCCCTTCCCCCCCTCCTCTGCTGTAATCTGAGCCCAGAGCTATGAGTGATCAGGGAGAGACTCAGGCAGGAAGAGATGTCACACCAAGCTAATATGGCAGCTGCTATCCTAAAGAAACAAAGAGAGCTTTTAGAGCTGTTTACTCAGGTATGGTAAAGCATTCTGCAGAATAATTATAGCGTTCTAGCTTGCACTATTGTGGCTTATCTATTGGCAATAAACTATTTTGGTAGCTTTCCCTCTCATTTAAAGCTTTGATGTTAATGAGGATCTCAAGAAGGTACCTTAGGACAATAATCAGCTTTGCATGTTTTAAGGACTTGACAGAATCTATAATGCCCTCTGTTTTCTAGTTCGTTTTTAATTTCCTAGCATACCAATTTTGGACATCAGGTAACTACAAATGCCACATATGCCATGTCCTCTCTGATCTTTTTTCAGGATGAAAGCCTAGTGTCAAAATAAATCTACAAATTAACTGCCTTTGATCTAGAGTAGTTTATTTTTACTTTCTTGTAAATTGGAGAATATTTTACTGTAGTTATGTTTTTTGCCTTTATCAGTACTAACTTTCCTATAATTAGGGGATGAAGAGCTAGAACTTTTTTTTAACCAATTTTAATTTCCCTTGAATTTTAGGAGATGTCACTTTCTTTTCACAACCATATTCCTTGTGTCATGTGGTTTTGAAGATGAGCTCCCCAGCCCTGCCCTCTAGCATTTGTTCTGATAATTTCCTAGTCTGGATAGGCTAGTGATTGTGGAATAGAGAGATGTTTCTCTTGTAACCACCATTTCATTTTCAAGATGCTATTCAAAGAAATTCACATGATCTCTCAACTGTTCTCAGTCTCAACCACTCAGGAACTTATACTGTAGAGGTCTAAAGTGGGTCCTGAACTTGCTGAGAAACTCTTGCAGTGGTAATTGGGTAAAGATCTAAGAACCGTTCTTTTGGAAGACTCCAATCAAAGATGACAATGTTTATCATCACATCCTCTATATAATTTAATCTTACTCATGTTCAGCAGTTCTCCAGTTTGGAATTTCAGCAGTTTTTGGTTGCTGGGGTCAAATTTACTATATGGATTATTGTTAGTACTTTTTGGCTGTTTGCACCTTTTTAATAGAGCTTGGAGCATAGGCAATTTAAAGGGCACTTATAATGAGTGAGCTGGGCAGTTGCTTATTGTGTGTAGCCCAACATGGCTGCCTGGCCCTGACATTCCCTGGGGCACAGCCCTCACACATAGGGGTTATTTATCGAAGTCCAAATTTGTCTCATTGTTTCCTGAAATATACTCTGACCAAATCCGCACTGGTTATTTCCCCTTATTTATCAATATATTTTCCCAAAAATTTCCAGTTCGGGAAAAAAATCGTCTGAACATTTGAATCGTTAAATTTTTTGGATTTTTGCCCGAAAACCATAAAATCTTTGGATTTTTGCACAAAATCCAGCGCAGATCAGGATATCTCTGGGACTTCTCCCATTAACTGAGATGCTGGAGTCTGACTTTTTCTGTCCTAAGGGTATAATAAATCCCCAAAAATTCATTTGTTTTTTTTTCCATTAAAAATTCTGATTTTGAAGTAAAAATTTTTTTCGGGTTTTTGGCCCTTAGTGTGTGGCTGTATTTGCCTGCACCCCTGTTGGGGGGAAGCAATTTAAATTTTAATTGACCGGTTAAGAAAGGATAGTCGGTTTGGCAAAACAATGGGGTTAAGGAATAATTACTTACAAAAGCAGACCTATCGGCACAAAAGAGATCAACATGACCTATAGGTAACTTTTAATAAAGAGTTTTTTAATGAGAGTTTTTTTAGTGTCCATATCATTTTTAAGGTTTTGCATTTGATTTTTTTTTTGTACTTAAATATAAAATACCATGTAAAATGTTTAAACCATTTTATGGACGCTAAGCATTATGCTATAGTCCGTTATCCTTTACCAAGGAACTTTTAAACCCCATATGTGGAGAAATACCTATCCCATGGGCTGATAGTTTACTAACAACAATTTTAGAATACATAGCAATTTTTGTCATCCTATTTGGATGTGGATGAAAAAATGATCTCTCTATCAAATTGCCAAGAATTGCAGGAATTTTATCAAATTAAGTGCATATTTATTGGTACTTGGTAATTGCTCTTTTTAATGCTGATGGTTTCACAACTAGCAAAGGTCTGCATTGACTTTTATAGCATTTAATCTACAGGCTTAATGAGCTAACAACTTCCTCATTCTTTGCACACTGGAATGCAGTGATGTTGCAGCATAAACACAGGATTCAGAATTTTTTTCAAATATGGATGACTTAGGGTAAAACTCCATGAGTGCTTTTATCAGATTTTATGGGTCAGACTTTATCTGATCCTCCATGCAACGCCACGCAACAGCACAATATTTTGTAGGATGCTACAAAAATCTGAAACCCCCAGGGCTAGAATGTAAAGTCGGATCAGATAAAGTCAGATAGAGAAAAAAAGTCTTTCTGACACCATTTGTTTTTATCAGATGAAGACGCAGCATGCATCGTTCACATCTGGCAGTAGTGTCGGATCGAAAATTTTACATGTAGTTTATGCATCAGCTTTTTCTATCAGTCCCATTATATTTTGACACATGCGACTACATTCTGATGTAATTGTCGATCTGACACAATCCTACAAAACCGCTAGAGGAGTTAAGCCTTAAGGAGCACACGTTCACAAGTACTTTATTGCCACAACCTTTACAAAATTAGATTGAAACATAATGTGCAAACATGTCAGTGAGCATATGCTGACATCGTATATCAAGACCATAAATACTGTATATATGGTGCTGTTTTTTTGTTTTGCATATATGTTCTGATTTTACGTGCACGAGGGCAACTACTAGGTAGCTAAATGGAAGGTGGTGCTGTCCTGCATATAATATATATATATAGATATATAGATATATAGATATATATATATATATGTAAAGCAAGGCACTCACAGGTTGTAAAATATGAAAAAGAGATAAAGTTTATTCGTGGAATAACAAATAAACTTTATCTCTTTTTCCCCATATTTTTAGACCTGTGAGTGCCTTGCTTTACATGATCAGTGTATCAGTGTGTGTATGTATATATATATATATATATATATATATATATATACATACATACATACAGTATACACAATGCCATATGCATTATGTACAGTGGACATAGTGTATATACTGTACAAATACACTATGTACAGTATATATATATTCACACTGTATATGTCTATATACAATAAATGAGCTGTATAGGATGGAAACAGATCACCTTAAAAGGGTGGTTTACATTTAAGTTAACTTTTAGTATGATATACTAGAATGGCCAATTATAAGCAACATTTCAGTTGGTCTTCATTTTCTTTATAGTTTTTAAATTGTTTTCATTTTTCTTCTTACAAAGTCAATTCAGGGGATGAAGGTATATGGCACTGGCCTAGCCACACGCCAGTAGTGAATCCAAATAGAGAAGAACGCCAATACCTGTGGTTGCAGCAAACAGGGTGATCCCAAATTTATTCAATGGTGCTATACAACACTTTTCAAACGTTTTGGGACCGCATGACCCTTCCTCAGTGATCACAACCACAGGTATTGGCGTTCTTCTCTATTTGGTTGCATTTTTCTTCTGACTCTTTCCAGCTTTCAAAAGGGGGTCACTGACCCCATCTAAAACAAATGTATTGTTATTGATTCTTTTAATTACTCATTTTTCCAATTTGGCCTCTACTATTCATATTCCAGTCTCTGATTCAAATCAATGCTTGGTTGCTAGGATAATTTGGATCTTAGCAACCAGACTGCTGAAATTGTAAACTGGAGAGCTGCTAAATAAAAAGCAAAATAGCTCAAAAACCACAAATAAAAAAAAAATGAAAACTATTTGCAAGTTGTCTTAGAATATCACTCTCTACATCACACTAAAAGTTAACTCAGAACAACTCATTTAAAACAGGATCCGTATGGGATTGTGTGTGTGTGTGTTCGAAATTTCATTGTAAAATTTGTTTACATTCTGAAAGCAGACTAACAGTCAAAAAGAAACTTCAAAGCTGGCAAAAAGCTAAGGTTGGCTCACTTGTTAAATATGTGTATTAGTCGATGGGGATTCAGATGAGGATTTGGCCTTCTGAGTGGTTCGCTGAGTGGTTAGGGTACGCGCCCCCGGTCCAAGAGGTTGTGAGTTCAATTCCCACCTCTGCTAAAAAATACAGCTCCAGTTGGCTGTGCTTCAACCAACTCTGGAGAGAGATGAAAGGGCAAGTGCCAGAAGTCAATTGTCCGCCTTCTATTTGGCTGCCCCTTTTTCTTACAGGGGTTGCCCTTCTAAGCTACCCAGGTATATACTTCAGGCCATGGGTTCCCCATCTAGCCCTTACCTTGCCTTTGCATCAACTTGGGTCTTTTTCCCCATAGAGAACCCTTTTTGCCTAGCATCAGCCTGGAACTAGGGGCAGACAGGTCAACTTGAGACATGCAGGTAGAGATTCTGCAGAATCAAAAGTAGAGGTCGCTCTTGAATGCATCATGCAGAACATGGCACGGATGAACCGGCAAGGTGGAGGTGAAGCTAGCCTGCCTGTGATGGAAGGAGGGGCCTTGCTGAAAAACAGCATGGCGTTTGGCAGCTTCCTTTGCTGAAGGGCTGTCTTGACAAAACTCCATTTGGCTGCCCTTTTTCTTACAGGGGTTGCCTATAAGAACTCCCCTGCTGCCCTTTTTGGGGAGTGCCTTATATCAGATTCTGCTGAATCGCCTGTTTCCTGCACCTAGTTCCAGGCCTGTTTGGTACCTGTCTGTTAACCACAAAGTAGATACCTGGGTAGCTTAGAGGTGCAACCCCTGTAAGAAAAAGGGGCAGCCAAATGGGAGGCGGACAATGGACTTCTGGCACTTGCCCTTCCATCTCTCTCCAGAGTTGGTTGAAGCACAACCAACTAGCGCTGCTTTGGCACTGAGGGACACGCACCCTAACCACTCATTCGGGTGGCCTCCTTCAGGGAGGTACCTCGGGTTCGCATTGACTGTATTAGGCAAAAGCCATAGAACAGCAGATATTAACCTGCTCTTAGGAGTGTTAGGCAGCAATGTCTAAATAGAGACTTTATATCTCCAATCTGAGAATTTCTAGCCTAGCCAGAGAAGCAGGGAAAATATATTAGCCATTTGCTCACGCAATTGGGCTTATATACAAAAGGTACATCTGAATTTACAAAAATAAATATAAGTGTTTTGCACAGACAAACCTAATTCCGCAGATTGAAAGTAAACATTGATAGTCCATCTTTGACCTGTAGGAACCATTTCCCAACTCCACTAGATTAACATTGTCATGCAGCCCTCTCCCTCACCTTGTGCTGATTTTTGGTGCACCAACAATGACTGTTGCCAAGCAGTGCCATCCCAGTAGTGTTTGATGGACATACTCTTTTGCAGTGGGGGAACAACGAACTCATAAGCTTGTTAGGGGTCAGACTCAGAAACCGACTGGAAAGGTAATATACACATGGGAATAAACATATAAAGGAGCAAAACTGGAACTGATGTACTGATTGTGAATGTTACAGTCAGTTTTTGCTGCATTCAGATGAAATAACCAACAGCATAGTTATTTTGCTTGTGTCTACAAGTATGTTTAGATTCTGTTCAAATAATAATACATGGTAATTGTGTCTACAAGCAAATGCGTTCAGCTTCAGTTCAAATATTACAATAGTGCTTTATAGCCTTCTTGGTTTAGTCTGCTGTCATGTACTCAACAAAGTTTATTTTACAAACTATTTTAAACTTTCATGCAGAACAATATAGCAAATCCTGTTACCATACTGGTTGTTTATCTATGACATATGAATAGTTGAAGAGCAACAGGCAGAGAGGTTTGTCTGGAAAGAGATACTTGTTATCCAGAATAATACGAAAACATTACTAGCATTCCTAGTAGTGTGTGATTCTTCACTTTTCCTGATTCTTGCTTCTTAATGTCTGTAATGATATAACATTACCTTGTAACTGATCATAAATAACTCAGAATCAATAAAAAGCATTCTGTATAATACTTGTACTTGAAATGTGGAAATTTTGTCTGGAGCATTATTCTAATTATTATTAGCACGCTGTTCAGTAGAAGGATGAATTCGTCAGACATACAGTGGTGCCTGGAAGTTTGTGAACCCTTTAAAATGTTCTATATTATTATATGAATGTGACCTTAAATAACATCTGATTTTCAATCAAGTCCTAAAAGTACATGAAGAAAACCTAGTTAAACAAACAAAACTAAAATTATTATATTTGGTATTGTATTTATTTAAAAAAAATGATCCAATAACATATGCGTTTGTGGCAAAAGTAAGTGTATCGGTATCAAGTATATGAAGAAAAAAAGTGAATCTTTAAGATTATCATATAATTTGAAGTTTGGTATTTTCAGTCAATGTGATGACAATCAGGTGTGAGACAATATTTTATTTAAAGAACAGGGATCTAGCAAATCCTGATCACACATACTGTACAACATATTTGTGGATGTGTATCAGGCTTGAAAAACGGAGGTGTCTGAGAACCTCAAAAAAAGAGCTGTTGATGTCCATAAAGCTGGAAAAGAGACAGAGTGTGAAGAAAGGTTACAAGGCTATCTCTAAAGGGTTTGGACTAAGGATGCACCGAATCCACTATTTTGGAGTCAGCCGAACCCCCGATGGAACAATGAATTCTGAACTATACCAGAGAGTTGTAAAGTAAAATAGTAAGACCTCCGTCCGTGAACTGAATCTCAATAGGCAGTGGGTCATGCAGCAAGATAACAATCCAAAATACACAAGTCTTCTACCAAAGAATGGTTAATGAAGAATAAAATGAATGTTCTGCCAATAAAGTGAATGTTGAATGCCAAGTCAAAGTCCTGACCTTGATCCAAATGAAATATTGTGGAAAACCCCTAAAGCAAGCAGTTCATGTGAGGAAACCGCACCAACATCCAAGAGCTGAAGCTGTTCTGTATGGAGGAATGGACTAAAGTTTCATGTGCAGAACTGAGCAACAGTTATCGCAAACATTTAGTTACAATTATTGCTGCACAAAGAGGTCACACCAAATACTGAGCAAAAGTATATAGACTCGCTTACTTTTGCCACTAGCAGAAATGTTATTGGGTCATTTGTTTTCAATAAATACATGACTAAATATAATCATTTTTGTTTCATTTGTTTAACTAGGTTTTCTGCATGCACTTTCGGACTTCTTCGAAAAGCAGATGAAGTTTTAGGTCCCATATCCTTTAATAGCCAACTCTAACAATATTGGCTACAGGGCAATACTTTATAGATTAGTGTATGAGAGACCTCTAGTGACCAACATAGGTAATATACAGACTATAAAAATCAATACTAAAAGTAAAAAAAAACACATTTATTTTATCAAATTAAAATACTTTAGTCCCCTACAAACGCTTTCATGCTTACCCAGCACTTAGCCATAGTCAACCAAACAAACAAGTGTATATATATATATATATATTATAAATCTGTTTTAGGATGACTGCATGCATAAAGTTTTTTTTAAAGCCTTGTGCAGTAATCATAGATTATCAGTAGATTTCTCTACTGCAATCCAGTAATAGGAAGCTGATGCTGATGAAATCCAGCAATAGGAAGTAACAATGCCATCTCCTACTAAACTCCCTACTTGTTTTATTTACCACATGTACATTAGGTTAGAGACAGAGGGGGAAGTGATGTGCTGCAGTGTAGAATGGTGGCTGCATGTTCCGGTTGAGAAATGAAATCCTGGAGTGCCAGTGAATGAAAATACACCTAGTTTGTTTAAGTCAGCATTTCCAGAGAAGGGATAATGATTTTTGGCACATTTTGTTATTTTTTTTTTCGTTTTAGTTCTTTAAAGTAGTGTCAGATGTAAGTTATAATTGCTGACAAGCAAGAAGCTGTTGTTTGAAATTGAAAGTGGAGAGATAAATTGGAGTATTGTCAGCACAGAGGTGGTTTGGAGGTGAAAAACATTTAACTTGCTTAGTTAGCCAAGGGATGAAGAGGCAATAGTAAGGGTCCTAGGACAGTGCCTTTGGGAACCTTAAGAGAGATAGCCAAGGGAGAAAAAGATATTATTAAAGTTATTATTAAAGTAACCTTCAACAATATTTTCTTAAGTAGACATAGTGGTGTCTTATTTGGAGGATATACAACTAGAGTATCAGAACTACAGGAGTAGAACCCAAGTGCCCAGAGAGAATGAAGTAATGACCAAATGGGTCAACTATACGTGCAGTGCATGTGAACTGGGTATTTTTATGGATCAAAATAGCAACTCCTACTTTTTTATACTAGGGATCTGTGTTTTTATGATGAGTCTTTTGTGTAAAGAGGATCGAGGGGCTTAGGGATTTCATCTCCCAGTAAAGTAACAATGAGGGAGGTATTTATTAAAGTCAGATTTTTTTCTGGTCGGAGTTTTAAAGGAGAAAACACTATTTTTTTGCAGAAAAAAAATCTTTGGAATTCCATTTCCGAAATGGAAATCTCCACCGGTATGGTAGGCGATGTTCTCTGAGCTTCTACATGATCGGCAGTAGCAATTTTCTTTGTGGTCAGAGTTGCTAATGAGAGATCTTGAAAAATTTCTATAGTCACTACTTGGTGGTAGAGTTCTTGTTAGTTACTCTGTTTTTGTATAATAGTCTTTACTCTCAAAATAATGCAGTCTCACCACAACGTCTTTAGGTAAATTAGAAGTATTAGTCCTTAGGGCTCTATACATTCTCCAAGCTTACAGTACATCTGGATAAATTGATGAGAAAAGGCTCCAAAGATAAGTGCGTAAATCAGGTGGTAAAATGGTGTTTGGAATACCTCAGATGTGGAAATTATTTCTCCTTTCCCTGTTTTCAAGATCTTCCTGCAGTGTTTTCAGATGCTCCTCTCTGAGTGAAGCCTTTTCATCACCTAGGACTGCTTGGCGCCAAAGGAGGTCATCCGTGGTCACCTCTAATTTATCTGTGGTTTGACAATTGCAGTTATATCTGCTTTTACTTCTGCAATGGGAGTTTTAATTGTTTGGGAGATAGAGGCCCGTGAGCTGGTTGTGGTGGGATTGGAGTTGCGTTGTGAGGTATGTAGTTGTGATCGGGTCATTGATCTCTCCTGTTATGTGTGATGGGTCAGTCTCCCGTGGTGCTTCTGGAGAGTCTCCTAGGTCCTGTGGGTGATCACTTACCAAGGATTGCACAGGAGAATTAGGTGCGGTAGGCCAGGAGTCAACATCTTGCATCTCCATATTAGCGTGGGCGGGGTGTTTGCGGTAAAGAAAGGGCGAGATTGTGTTGTTTGGGTGCTTTTGATTCTTCCAACCCATTTCATTTGTTGCCCCTGGTATAGCCTGGCTGTGGTAAGGTAGGTCTGGTAGTTGTAATCAGGCTTCCTTGAAGGTATCAGGACTGAATTTGCTTAATGTGCTCCTGCATGTGCACCAAGTCACACCCCACTCGTAAAGTAACTTGTAATCTCTTATTATTTGACTTGCAGTACTCGGTATAGCAGTAAAAATAAACTTGATATATTGCTATAATTGTATTATGGCACTAGAGGGTGCTAGAACAACTTCATATACACATGTTTTCCAAAAGATCTAGACCAGTGATCCCCAACCAGTGGCTCATGAGCAACATGTTGCTCTCTGACCCCTTGGATGTTGCTCCCACTGACCTCAACGTAGGTGCTTGTTTTTTAAATCTAGGCTTGGAGGCAAGTTTTATTTGCATAAAAAATATTTGTACTTCCAAACAGAGCCTTTTGTATGCTGCAAGTCCATGTAGGAGCTACCAACAGTCAATAACAGCTCTTATTTGGCACCTCCAGGAACTTTTTGCATGCTAGTGTTGCTCCCCAACTCTTTTTACATTTTGAATGTGGCTCACGGGTAAAAAAGGTTGGGGACCCCTGATCTAGACTGTCCCTAGGAATATGTTCAATTCAGTTTAGCAAAGCAAAGATTTTCTCTGCCCAACTTGGGTAATAGATCACAAGTTCATGAAAATATTTTTTAGAAAAAAAAGAGTACATAGTTGAAATCAATTTGTATTTTATTTGAACTGACAAAATAAAAAAACACCCAGGTGCACAACAGTATTGACCTGTATGTATGTGATAAACAAATTGAATTCCCCTTTGGTGGACAAAAATACAGTAGTTCTATTTACAGTGGATCTGAGGTTCAAAAGCAGTTACAACCTCCTATGGTAAAACTAAATATACAGATCTCTAGAATGCGAATATCAAATACATTAATTCACTTTGAGCATTGTTCTCTCTCAGACATGTGAGCACCTTTTCTTAATTTGTCCTTTCAAAGTCACAGTGTCTGATAAGATCCTTCTCAGAGCAAAGTTATTTGCAAACAACAGAGAGACAGTCTTATGGGAAATGTACAAAACAAACTACAATGGTCCATATATCTAGTGTCTGCTTGAAATCAGTTCTGGGTGTAAAAAAATTGACATTATATTATAATTTGTGTGTTGAAATGTTAATATAGAAGGGTAATATTCAGTATGGGTCCCCATCCTTAAAGTACCCTGTGTGCTCACAGATCAAACACCACAAAGGCTGGACACAGCCACACACACATCTGCACAACATGCAAATAAATAATGTTCTCTGTGCCTATTTACCTAAAACAGTATCCAAATGCCTTTCACACTCATTTTTATATGCTTTCCAAACAATCCCAGTGTGCCAGTGCTAAATTTGATTGCAGATATGTCTCTTTCAGTGTTATTTAGTATTGAGCGGTATTAAAGGGCATGTAATGTCTAAAATAGAATAAGGCTATAAATGCTGTATTTTGTATATCAAATATAAACATGATCTTACTGCACCAAAAGCCTAATCAAACAAATAATGTATGCTTTCAAAGTTGGCTGCAGGGGGTCACCATCTTGTAACTTTGTTAAACAAGACCAAGACTGTGCACATGCTCAGTGTGGTCTGGGCTGCTTAGGAATCGTTATAAACAAAGCTGCATGAGTTCTGCATGGCTGGGAAGTAAGGCGGGGGCTCCTCCTGTTGTTCATAAGTATGATTGTTTCCCTGCTCAGCAGTTAGGGACCGTCTGACAATTCCTATCCACAGCAGTAAATGAAGAGAGAATTTCACTGCATACAGTCAGGTTTCTTATAAAAACGGTACACATTTTTTAATTAAAGTATATTGGAGATCGGTTTCTTTTTCATTAAGAAAGTAAAAATGGGATTTTATTTTTTTGCCTTTACATGCCCTTTAAATATGTGTGACAATCTCAGCCATAAAGCAAGAGAACAAGCGCCATACTTTTTTTTTGAAGAATACCAATGGCGAAATGCCTCAGAAATGGGTTTTCAACCAGATCTTAGACCAACAAGATTGACGTTATGGAGTGGCCATCCCAATCCCTTAATCAATAGAAAACTTGTGGGTGACCAAATGCAGTTTCTGAGGCAAAACCAAGAAATTCAGAAGAATTGTGGAAAGTAACAGGTGCCAGAAGTTGGTCAACTTCATGCAATACAGATGTGCAGCAGTTCTCAGAAACACTGTTTATACAAACTAAATATTAGTTCAGTGTTTCAAAGGAAAGCAAAATCTTGACACATTTTTCAGTTGATAAAATGAATGTTTGAGTTTGTAAAGAAGAATGCAGACACTGCTATTTTTCGGAAAAGCCTAATATTCCCTTTTCTTCACTTTCTGTAAAGGAATAAACACAAATGTTGATACATTTTTCTTCATGTTTTGATTTGGAATAGAATGTGTAGTGTTCCCAGTGCATTTGAGCTCTATTCACTTTTTTTTTAACACACTGCTATTATTCTGCACACAACTGGATATACTCATGTGCAAAGTGCCACTGGGAGAAATCAATAGTTCAGAGCAGAGTTTATAAAGTTCACACTTCTAATGGAATATCACATGTAAATGATTCACCAACAGTCAAGTAATTATCCTAGATAAATTGATGTATGATAAGTCCTAATCACGCTAAAATACATGCCTCTTTACAGTCAAATATGAATCCTCTGGATGTGTGTAAATGAAAATATGAGGGCTGTACCCTCAATGTATTAAATAATTACCAATATATGTGTTTGTTTAATTAAGTGGCAGATTTATCAAGGGTCGAATTGAAAATTCAAAGTAAAAAAAATCGAATTTTGAGCTATTGTTGTGTATTTCGACTAGGGAATAGTCCAAATTCGGTTCGAATTTTAAATAAATTAAAAAATTCAAATATCTTTAAATCGACCATTCGCCATCTAAAACCTGCCAAATTCCTGTTTTAGCCTATTGGGGGCCTCCTAGAACCTATTTAGAGTCAATTGATGTTTCCTGAAAAATCAAAGGTTTTTTTTTCAAAATATTTCGAATCAAATTTGATCTTACTTCAATTCGAATGATCGAATACAGCCTATTCACCCACAAACATTTTTCGATATTTTAAATTTAAGATTTCAGTTGGTCTTTCTTTATTCAAATTTCAAAGTCATGGGAGTTCGAAAAAGCTTCCATTACTTCGAAATTCGACCCTTGATAAATCTGCCCCTAAGTGTATTACAGAGGTTGCGCTTACAAGACACAACAATGTGCATTCCAGTCCATGTGAAAGTCCATCAGCATTTATCCCAATTTGTTAGGCCTCCAGGTACCAGCAGGGGACATTGAAAGCAGTGGGTAAAACAGTTTTTTGGCAGATTTTCAGGTGTGCTGTTGGTTTTGTTTTTTTCTGCAGTGTTACCAAGTGTTTTTTCTTACAATCTTGTGATTGACAACATTTGTGTTTTTTTTTTTTTCAAAAATAAACATCAAGGCAGGTTTTAGAAAGCAGAAGTTTAATTTAGTGTAATAAACACAAAATTGGAGGAAAAAACACAATTGCAAAAAAGTTCATGAGCTTGCTCGTTAGGGGCAGGCCCGGATTTGTGGCAAGGCTTCATAGGCCCGGGCCTAGGGCGGCAAAAAAATAGGGGCGGCATGCCGCCCAGCCGCATTATGGGGACGTGTGCGTCCCCATTCAATTACAGCAGCTGCCCCGGCGTTTTTTCGCCCGCGCGCTGGGAAGGGGAGGTGAGGTGGGCGCTAGGACCGCACGGCTTCCTGCTCGGACCGCGCGGCCTAGGGGCGCCCGTCATTGAAATCCGGCGCTGGTTAGGGGCGGACTTACCTTCAAATATTGTTGTTTTTTTTTTTTTAAAATGTCATTCTGGATAAAGGCAAGTAATCACATAGTGAGTGTACATTTAGGGGCCGATTCACAAAATTCGGGTGAAGAATTCGAATGGAAAAAATTCGAATTTCGAAGTATTTTTTGGGTACTTCGACCATCGAATTGGTTAAATTCGTTAGAATTTGAACGAAATCGAACGATTCGAAGTAAAAATCGTTCGACTATTGGACCATTTGATATTCGAAGTACTTGCCCTTTAAAAAAAACTTCGACCTCCTACTTCAGCAGATAAAACCTACCGAAGTCGATGTTAGCCTATGGGGAAGGTCCCCATAGGCTTGCTAAGCTTTTTTTGATCGAAGGATTTTCCTTCGATCGTTTGATTAAAATCGTTCGAATCGTTCGATTCGACCGATTTAATTGTTCGATCGAACGAAAAATCCTTCTATCGTTCGATCGAACGATTAGCTCTAAATCCTTCGACTTCGATATTCGAAGTCGAAGGATTTCAATTCGAGGGTCGAATTTCGAAGTAATTTTAACTTCGAAATTCGACCCTTAATGAATCTGCCCCATAGCTATTATTCAATGCAATGAAATTTGTGGTTATACATAGCTATTAAAGAAAAACTGTACTCCCTGAACAATGTAGGTCTCTATAAAAATATATCACATTAAACAGGTAATAAAGTATGTAAAACCCTGCTTCAATGATTTTCATTCAATCGAACGATTTTAAAACGTTCGATCGTTCGATTCGAATGAAAATCCTTCGATCGAAGGATTAAAATCCTTCGATCGTTCGAATCGAACGATTTTAGCGGGTGTTCGAAGTTCGCAAACTGTCCGCGAACGTTCGCATTTTTTGCCGGTGTTCGCGAACGGCGTTCGCGAACACCAAATCGGCAGTTCGCTACATCCCTACCAATTAACAGACAGAGTTCTGTCTTTTCCTTTCTCACTTCTTCCTGTTACAGTTAGAGTTGCAGTATTTCTGGTCAGGTGATCTCTGAGGCAGCACACAGACCATCATGAAATGGTGGTTCAAGGCAAGAGATGTAAAAGGGCAAGATTTACTTAAGTATTTATACCAGTTTGGTGAGAATATTTAATATGCCACTTAATTTGATATAAAATCTGTTGCTTCAGTATTCATTTTGGGGGTATAGGTTTTTTTTAAATGGCAAAAGGACAGGCAGATGTCAATCACAAAGTGCAGAGCATGGTGCAAAAAAAAAAATGTTCCTCCATGAATATAGTGCTAATGTTCAGCAGTGTGGTATTCAAGAAGGGCAGAATGGTGAAGGCACGTAGGTGTCTTTTAAGATTGAAACGGTAGAAGAAAATATAATTCTAAGCAGCTTTTCAATTAATAAATATACTCCTTAAAGTCTTATGTACACAAGAGAATTATAGGGTTGTTGCCTCTCTCTCTCTCTCTATTGGCACTAGCAGCACACATGCATGGAGCCCTGCCACTGAAAATAGGGGTTTTACACCTTCAGATTCACTCACCAATATCATGGAGCAGTGTTTGTTCTGGGTAATAGTTTTGTAGCCTAAGCTATTTTCTAGCCTAATGATCTGTCAAGTTGGAGCTCCTCAGGCATGAAATACTATCTAGGTGAGCTTTCACAGAAAATGGCACAAACAGACCCTTTTGGAGACTATTTCTGCAGCATGCTTTTATATGTTCATAAAGCCACATTTATTTATGCTTCATTAACTTGAATTTGATTGCAGATTAAAACTGTTAATACACGTGAGACATTGATTTTAACCTCTCCTTGTTCAGGAGGTCAAAGAATTTTGTAGTTTAATGTAATGACTGGTTTAGAAGGTAGGAATGGCATTCTGCCTCTGTATTTAGAAAATAATCATTCAATCAAAGTCTTCTCAAGAGTCCCATTATGTACTTATTGGTCTACATAGCCACAGCTCTTCTTTGACTAACTTTCATCAGCTCTACAGATATTGTAAGCCTTTGGGTTTCTTAGCATCATTTATTATTTAACAGAACTGTTTCTTTAAGTATTAAACATTGGGAACTAAGAAAAGAGAAGGAAGCCTCTACTGTATTATGTTAATACATGTATGGGATCCATTATTAGGAAACCAGTTATCCAGAAAGCTCCAAATTATGTAAAGGCTGTTTCCAATAAACTTAAATTTATCCAAATAATCCAATTTAAAAAAACATAATTTCCCTTTTCTCTGTAATAATAAAACAGTAGCTTGTACTTGATCCAAACTAAGATATAATTGATCCTTATTGAAAGCAAAACAAGCCTATTGGGCTTATTTAATGTTTACATGATTTTCAAGTAGACTTAAGGTATGAAGATCCAAATTATGGAAAGATCCATTATCTGGAAAACCCCAGGTCCCGAGCATCATGAATAGCAGGTCCCAAACCTGTATCTTGAATCTGGCAGTTTTGGACCAGACAGAGACATAAAAAGTATAGGTGTGTATAATTTTCAGGGCAGTACTGTGCTAAAATAAAAAGCTGAGAAATATTTTCATTTTTTTACAGATAGCTGGCGTCTTCTTGCGGCCTGACTTTGTCACAACTGCATGAAGGGAAGTGAAGTCAGGGAGTTGGAATTTTTAGAAGACAAAATATGAGGAAACAATTGGCTGCTTGGACAGACTATTGTGACAGATTAACATGCTTTCATGAAAAGAAATGTTCATAAACAAATAGAATGAGCCTAGTAATATTTGACTGATGACTGAAAACAAGCATTCTGAAGAGACTGGGGACTTCTCTCATATGAAGGCCTGTTCTTAATGATATTGTTAAAATGGTGATGTACAAACCAAGAACATGGGTATTCAGATCTTTTAAACTTTTATACATATTTACCTCTATACAGCACTATGTAACAAAATTAAGTAATTTTTTTGCATATTTATTAAACAAGTGCATGCATTCACAACAGCAACAGAAAGTCCTAACTACTAAGCCACAAAAATATCCATCCAATGTGAGTAGCAATAATTTCTTACATGCTTGGTCTCTGTCATAAGTAAATTGGTACTGTTGTATACAAGAGATATGACTATGAAGATTTTCATTCATCCAGGTCATAGTATATCTAGTATAAGTGATTCTATAGCAACTGGACTTGCTGAGTAATCATTGAAGATGTTTCATTACTCATCCGAGCAGCTTCTTCAGTTCAACTGTCTGGTGTGGGAAGTTCTCGGCATATAAACTCTTCCACTAATACAATCACAATGGCACATTGTAACTCTTCATAGAGGTAACATCTGCAATTTACAGAGGTGTGATTCTGTGGGGTTGCTGTGATAGGATTACCAGGGTATCATGCAATTCCTAGAAACAAGTGTTACTTGTGAGAGTTGGCTTTCAAATCAAGTCAAGTGGATTTTATTGTCATTTCAGCCACATCCAGTAAATACAGTACATAGTAGAAATTAAATGGCATTCTTCCAGAACCCCCTCGGTCCTTTACAACAACTCTAGTACATGGTCATGCTGGTCAAAGTGGACATTTCAGTTCCTTATGAGTATATTCAGTTCAGTCCTTGGGAGTTGAGATACCTGATGGCTTGTGGAAATAGACCGTTTCGCATTCTGGAATTCAACGCTCGAATACTGCAGTACCTTTTACAGGATGGCAAAAGGGTAAAGAGATCATGCACAGGGTGGGTGCTATCCCTGACAATGCTGGTAGCCTTCTGGATTTCCACTGGAGATCCGTCAATGTACAGTGGAGGATGATCCATACGTGTTCTCCTGAAGTCAACAACTATTTCCTTTGTGTGAAGTGTTCTGAAACAGCTGGGGTACAGATGTTAGAACAGCATTGTATGTAGCAGACAGGTGGTGTTGAAGGCCCCTGCCTCTGAAGAGTTACTATTGCCATTGTGATTGGATTAGTGGAAGAGTATACAGTATATTCTGAGAACTTCCCACACCAGTCAGTTGAACGGAAGAAGCTGCTCGAATGAGTAGTGAAACATCTTCAATGATAACTCAGTCCACTTGCGCTATAATTACTAAACAGTTTACTAAACAGTTTTGACATGAATCACCTCTTTCACGCCTTGTTCAAACCAGCGGTCTTCTTTATCCAAGATTTGGACATTGTCTTTTTGGTGTAGAAAGACAACTGAGTCTTGCCCTGTAGAGAGGCAAGAGATTTACTGACAATAGGCTTTCTGTTGCCCTGGTTTATGTATTGTAAGGGCTAGAGCAAAATCAAACTAAATGGATGGAAAGAAAATGCTTTTGTTGGTGTTGTTCACACTAAATATATTCCTCAAGCCAGGCAGAGTGGCAACATGTAGATCCAGACATAAGCAGCAATTCTCCTGCTTTGGCCAAGCCACCAAACCAGCAAATCTTTCTCCGTAAGGACCCTATTAATCAACCATTGGATCAGTGAGAGGATCACATAGAGGACCACATTAAGATTGTGATTCAGTCCTTAGCCTAACCAAGATCTAACCAAGCTCTGATGAGCTATTGATTGGGACCTGCAGAAGGCAGGCAGTCCTAATAGAGAAAAAACAGCCCCTAGAAACATGGATGGGATGCAGATCCTGATGACCAGATAAACAAAAGCCGCATGGGCCAGAGAATAAAAAGGGTAGGTCAGCAGCCCAGGAGGTATCTAGTATTTAAGACTGTGGGTCCCATGTTTTATGCTTTCTGTTGACTAGTATAACAATATAAGAAACCCAGATACAGCCAGTGTAAAATGTACTGAAATACAGATAAGCTGTAATATGTTTATGCAACAGTAATTTAACTGGCATCTTATCCATTTTAAAACAAAAAGTCTTATGTTATTAAAAACATTGAAATTAAGAGGCACAATATTAAAATATTAGTGTAATGCACATTCCAGCATCAGCAAAATTGCAAAAGTGTTTTTTTTTTGCTACCAATTGTTCCAACTGGTTCCAGCTCCAATAAGTAAATGATGAAAGCAGGTTCAGAAGATTTAAAAGTCAAATGAGAATGCTTAAAGATCATATGGGGTCTCAATTTAATAAACAAAGCTTATTGTAGCTAAAGGCAACATTATGTTTTCCAAGTTAGGAAGCCATTGTTTACTTTGTTTCCATGACTCTCCTGATTCTGCTGTGCCTAACCACAGAAATGACACCACTAATAAATCTTTGTAATAGAATACTGCATATATAGTAAAAGGGAAAGCAGGTGCTGCTAGATAGGAGTAGTAAAATCTGGCATTTATTCACAGAAGTTAGAATTCACTCATTGCAAACACATTTTATGAATTCAAGCAATATAAAATACAATGAAAGTTAGCAATATAGTAATATAGCCAAGTAATATATTACATAATTTTTATGAGAATCAGTCAGTTATCGAAGTTGTCTATACACAGGATAGCATAATATGTTCATCCAGCCCCTCCAGATTGAACTTCCTGACCTGTGTATAGGACCTTCCTTAGACTACCCTACTGATTTTTTACCAAACATTGTCAATCAAATGGGCAGGTTAGAATATCCGGGGGCCAAGGACTATATTGGCCTGCTGATGCAGACTTCTTGCCCTGAGTCTGCATAGGCCTGAATTGTGACATGATCATTGGCCTGAGTCAAAGCTATCAAATCAGCATAATTTGCCCCAGCAGATGGTCAGATCAGGCAAAAATCTGTTGCCAAGTGAGCAGATGGTGAAGTGTAAACCCACCATGAGTGCATTCAAACCGCTCGTATTCTGCTGCAATGGAACAACCATGGGACAACAAATGTCCCCAAAATTCCTTTTGTATTTGTATAATGGGAAATGAAAGTTTAACACTGTTCCTACTTTTCCTATAGCAAGCCAGTAGTCTGTTAGGTCCCATAATCCTTCCTGATCCTCTCATGCTCCCATGTCTGATCAAATCTGGCAGTTAGCATGCAACATTTTCAGGACAGGTCTGTGTGTGTATTACAATTAAACTAGCAGTAAATTAACCCAGTTATGTACATGCAAGAGAATTCAATCTACATAATTTTGGAATTATGACCAAACTATGGAACTGATGAACATAATCAAAACAAATGTGTTTGGAAATGTCTTACTAGAAAATCCTGCCTATGGCTGAACTTTGAAGGATGTTTTAAACCATAGTTATTCCTGTCTCACTAGGGAAAAGTAATTGCAAAATGTAGTTAAGCCTCAGTGAAAGAATGTAATGATAATAAACTGTCTGATAATTGATGGTATAATTTCACTGCTAGTCCATGAAATTTGTTTTACCTATTCTGGAAAACAAGGGGAACAATGTGTTCTTCTTTGGAAGAACCAAGGTGTTAAACGCACATTTCCTGCCACCGCCTGCTTCCCATACTGACACATAGCATACTCATTTTTTAAGAGGAGATAGCTTATGAACAAAAACAGTTAGTTTGTAACAGGGGTCAACCATCATTTTGTATTTATGTTATTGGTTAATGTAACTTGTAGGGATGCACTGAACCCTGCTTTTCAGGATTAAGTTGAATCCCCAAATCCTAGTTCATGGACTTAACTGAGTGCCGAACCAGAAGGAAATTTCGGGTGTGCAGGTGGAAATACCAGATTTGTGTGCAACAAATTATTTAAATTATATATTATATAGGGATCAGATTCTGTCCAGACAGGCTCTTGGATTTGATCAAATCCAAAGCATGCTCTGATTCCGCTAAATCCCAAATGGAATCTGGAATTTGGTGCTTCACTAGTAACTTTTAGCTTTGTTGTTAGCTAGCAGCAGGTGGTGTAACGTTAGAGGATGTAGACTCCTTTTTTGCTTTAAGAAAATCTCCTCTGCCACATCTCGAAGCGGTGGAGACCAAGCAAGAGGGTGGGAGGGAGAGCAAGAGGGAGAGTGAGATGGAGGGTGTTACTGTTCCTTTAAAGTAATGAAAATAACTACTGTTGTGCTGTACTAGTACAACTGGTGTGTTTGCTTCAGAACCTCTACTATAGTTTATATAAACAAGCTGCTGTGTAGTCATGGCGGGAGCCATTCAAAGCTGAATAAGGGGAAAAGGCACAGGATACACAGCAGATAACAGATACGCTCTGTAGTAAAGAATGGGATTCTTCGGAAAGTAACTGTTATCTTCTGTGTATCGTGTTCTTGAATGGCTGCCCCTCTGGCTACACAGCAGCTTGTTTATATAAACTATAATTGTGTTTCTATAGCAAACACACCAGTTTTACAAGTTTTTGGCAATAGTACATTATATGGTCTTTACTTTAAAACACATTAATTTTTTGGTGTCACTGTTCCTTTAACCACCAGATTTGTGAGCAAATGCTGTTTGGGACTGGTGTTTTGATCACTGTATGTCTTCCTAAGGGGACCATGGTGATCAAAAATACCAGGGTGTCAGGAGCACTGAGAGTCCTAAACACAAAACAGGCAAATTAAAGTAATAAATAAGCATTACCCGTGCCAAACAAACTTTATTATATGATATGTGTAAACAGAAAGGCATTTGGATAAACAAGGAAAGATTAGGAACACGGGGTATGGTAACTTCAGTACCTTTTTTATTTTTTAATAAGAATACATCAATAATTCAAAAATGTACTGTCTCTTACTTACTATTTTAGCTGTTATTTTGCAGGCACATTATGTAATGTGATTTGCTAGGTCTCCCCAACCAAAAACAAGTCATTCAGTTAAATTCTGAGTCCCAGATAATGAATCAATATAAAGAACACTTGCCTAAGTATAACAACCTCTAAGTAACAACTCATAATTCTTCTATAAATGTGGCAGCACTTTAAAACAATATACCGGTATGTTGTTTCTGCCATGTTGTTTGCTCTAGTCATGCCCAGTTGCTGGTTTTACAGTGCTGACAATGTTGGCTGTTTTTAAATAAAGTACAATAAATTGACTATTTCAATAACATGTTCAACAAGAATTGTCTTGAGGCAGTTGTATGTTGTATGTATGTGAAGAACAACTCATTATCCCTTTAACAGGAAGGGACACATTCTTGCAAAAGTGAGTAAATTCCTGCTTTTCCCAAAGTTATTGGATCACAACATGTTCACATGTGGAAAAAAAAAGGCCCCAACCCCATGTTAGGTGACACAGAGTTCCGTAACCATTTCTCTGGCTTGAAAACATGAAATAGGTATCAATGATGCGGATATCAGTTTTTCGACTGAAATGTTTTTTTAACCCTCGATATTCGACCCTAAGTAAATGTGCCCCATAATGTATTGACTGAAGACACGTTGCTAAAGCTTCAGTAAACAGGTTTGACTCAGGGATTCATTTTTCTTTGTAAAGTGCCGTAATTTCCTCTAATTTAAAACAGTTACTGGAAAATGTATACCTTAATGGCTATTCAATTGCCCTATGTGGATTGGCAACCTACAGGGGGCTCTGTTTGGTTATAAAACTCGTTTTTATGCAAACAAAACATGCCTCCAAGCCAGAAATTCGAATAATCACCTACTTTAAGGCCACTGGGAGCAACATCAAAGGGGATGGTCAGGGGCTTTTCGGGGCACCTTGCCACCCCCCCCCACTCGGCACTATTTCTTTAAAAAATTTTTAAAAAATTGGAATTTCAGCTCCTAGAGTGACTTTTTTGCCACCCCTGGTAACTTGTGAGCTACTGAAAGGTTTCCATACACGGGCACACATTGGTTACTGTCTTGATCTTGTTTGACTAAGATGTCAACCTAGTGGTTACTGTATTGACTCATAGGGGGGAATTACAAAACTGCTGGTTCTTAAAGTGTAATTAGTCGAAGTGTAAAAATGTCATAAGCACAACAAATTCACAGAAGGTTTCCTATCTTATTATGGATTTGTCTTATTCCAGCCATAATGTTAAAAATTTTGTATACACTGTAAAAAAACTGTGGTTATTGTGCTGTGAAAATGTTATTTGTGTGCCAAAAAAAATACAGTTTCTGAAATAATCAAGTTTATCTTCACTATTCCTCTTTCAGCATCTGTTTCTCCTCATTCTGTCTTTATTCAGGAGTTGGGTGTCAGATGAATTAACCAATATACAGTATCTTATAGAGGGCTCTTTTTGCCTAGAATATATATTAGAGCTCACTCTATTAAAATAACCAGACATCATGTCTCTCTACATGCAGGATTTGTGCAGTTATTTTGTTAGAATTTGTTTGTACTGGAATCAGTTATTTGAGTGAGCTCTAATTTATCTACTAAGATATATTAGATCATTCATCTGACACCCAACTGCTGCATGAAGATAGAATGAAGAGAAACAGATGCTGAGAGAGGAATACAAAAACAATACAGAATTTTTAATTGATTGTATTTAGAAAGTTTCTTACTTCAGTACGAGGAAGCTTACCGTATATACCGCGTATAAGCCGAGTTTTTCAGCATCCAAAATGTGCTGAAAAAATCTACTCGGGTCGCGGTTCCCCGACCAGATTAGCTGAGATTGCAGTCACTTTTAATCATTCCTATACCAACAGTTCACTTGGGGAGAGACTGCAATATCCCACAATGCCCTCTGTTGGTTATATGAAAGAATAACAGTGCGCCCTCTGTTGGTTATATGAAAGATTAACAGTGACTGCAATATCACACAGCGCCATCTGTTGGTTGTATGAAAGAATAACAGGGACTGCAATATCATACAGCGTCATATGTTGGTTGTATGAAAGAATAACAGAGACTGCAATATCACACAGCGCCATCTGTTGGTTGTATGAAAGAATAACAGAGACTGCAATATCACACAGCGCCATCTGTTGGTTGTATGAAAGAATAACAGAGACTGCAATATCACACAGCACCCTCTGTTGGTTGTATGAAAGAATAACAGGGACTGCAATATCACACAGCGCCATCTGTTGGTTGAATGAAAGAATAACAGTGACTGCAATATCACACAGCGCCATATGTTGGTTGTATAAAAGAATAACCGGGACTGCAATATCACACAGCGCCCTCTGTTGGTTATATGAAAGATTAACAGTGACTGCAATATCACACAGCGCCATCTGTTGGTTGTATGAAAGATTAACAGTGACTGCAATATCACACAGCAGCCTCTGTTGGTTGTATGAAAGAATAACAGTGACTGCAATATCACACAGCGCCCTCTGTTGGTTGTATGAAAGATTAACAGTGACTGCAATATCACACAGCACCCTCTGTTGGTTATACAAAAGATTAACAGTGATGGCAATATCAAACAGCACCCTCTGCACATGGTAGTGGGACAGTGGGACAATGCACACAGTAATCCGTTTGGCAATTCTCTGTCACCATCAGCTTTGCAAAGAAGTCCGGTTGATCGCTGGGGGGGTCGCTTTGGCAGAATGTGCGCTGCTGGGAGACAGGGCTGTAGTTGTGTCTAGGCTTATACGCGAGTCAATAAGTTTTCCCAGTTTTTGTAGGTAAAATTAGGTACCTCGGCTTATACACGGGTCGGCTTATACACGAGTATATACGGTATATTAAATTTTAATTTTCACAATAGTTTCCCTTTAAAATGGTGTCAGCAGGCCGGGATTTGTGGCAAGGTCATAAAGGGCCTAGGGCGGCACATTTGTAGGGGCGCCATGTCGCCCAGCCTTATCTATTTTTCTGGGTTCCAGCAGGACGCCCGGAGCTGAGTTACAGTGGGAAACAGCGGATCGAGTGGTGAGTTTTCGTTATGAGCCAGGGCAGGAGGGACGCACGTTAGTGATGTGTGAGGGTCGGGTAAAACCTGACCGCCCTACCACAACCCGAGCCCGCCAGCATCTGACTTCCGTGTTACCTTTTATAGACCCGCCCTGACAATTACATCACAAAAGGGGCAGGGCGAGCAGGCACGCGGCTATGAATCCGGAAGCGGCCTTTGAAGGTGGCAGGTGGGGAGAGGAGAAGAGCTCAACCCTCACCCTCCTGCGAGGAAGAGGGGGGGTTGTAGCGCTAAAGGGTGCGGGTTGTGGCGCTAAAGGGGGCAGGCCCATGATGCGCTATTGGCTGGGCAGGTCGTGACATCAAAGGGGGTGGCAAGAAGCCCAGGAAAAAAGGTTACTTTTGAGTAGGCTGGGGGTAGGCCACGGGCTTTTTTTAAGGTGTATAAATTTGTAATACCGGCCCTGGCCTCGGCTGGTGTTTTACTGGCTAGGCAGGTAAAATACCGGCCGGGTGGCAACACTAGTCCCGGGTTCAGTTACCCCCATCTGAAAGCTGTAGAAGGCAATTAATTCAAAAACTATAGAAAAAAACGTGTTGCTTAAAATTAGCCATTCTATAACAAGTGAACTGCCCCTTTAATAATACAAAGAAGGGGGGTTGTGGGAACACTCCAAGGTTAAGTTAAAATATATGTTTAAGTACAATGGAAGTGCTACTGATTTGGCCAATTAGTCAATGCACATTCCCGGTCTCATAAGTAATTCAGTATATATACAAGTGCATGTATTTACAAAAACAGGGGTTTATTGGTTACAAAGTTATGATCATAAAGTTAAAACCCCATAAAAATGCAGCAGATACTTTGTGTTTCTCTGGACCTAAAACTCATCGTACAAGTAAATCGGTTAGAGTAAGAATGTGCTTTGGAAAAGAAAATTGAGACATTGGTTTAGTCACTTTAGTGAGAGCCACTGTGGCGCGTTGTTTTTGTGTTTGTAAACACCGTTATTTAATACTGTTATGAGCACGGCTCTGGTACACACAGGCGAGTAAGCACACCTGAAGTAAAGGTTTTACAGCGCAATATTTGTATTATCATAGTCTCTTGTGTCTCACACGCCCTCTTCAGTATTCCAATTACCAGCGCCGCCTTATGACGTCTCACTAACCAATGAGGTTGTGCGTATGCGACTACTACGTCAGCTACCCGGAAGTTCCCAATGTCATCTGGTGTGAGTAGGTACCGGCTTTAAAGAAGCCCAGTTCTATTGCAGCTCACTTGGCTGCCCGGTGAGTGATTGACTCTAAATGCACTTGGCGCTGAGTGATTGTGATTTACCACTAAATAGCACATGCCAGGGACTGTAAGACGCAATGTTATTCCTCTTCGTTGTGCTGTATAGAGTCCTATATCACAAGACAATGTGACCGGGTTCTGAGGACTAAACTTTCTAGTTATGAGGCTGGTCAGCCTGGCAAGCAAAGACAATTGATTTCATGTTTTTTTATTATGGATAAAAATGTTGCAGTTTGCTGTCTTTCAAAAACTGGTTTCCTAAAGGGGTGCTTCACCATTAGTTTGTATGTTATAGAATGGCTAGTTCTAAGAAACTTTTCAATTGGTCATCATTTTTTATCGTTTTTAATTATTTGCCTTATTTCTTTTGACTCTTTCCAGCTTTCAAATTGGGGGGCACTGAACCCCATATGAAAACAAATGCTCCGTAAGGCTACAAATTATAGTAAATTGGAATCCGGTAGTAAAAAACAAAAACAACTGCAATATTGTGCAATTAAAAACTACACTCTGGGGCTCATTTATCAACACTGGGCAAATTTACCCATGGGCAGTAACCCATGGCAACCGACAGCACTCCGGTAAAAGAAAGGCAGCTTTATTGCAGTGACCTGCAAAGTTCGTACACTTAACGCGTTTCAGGAATAAATCCCTTTGAATTTTGAAATTGCAAATCTAAGATATATATATATATATATATATATATATATATATATATATATATATATATAGAGAGAGAGAGAGAAAATATTGACTACAAACATTTTTTATCCCCATATGGGAGTCACACGATCCTTCCTTATAGGAT
The DNA here is from genome assembly GCA_038501925.1 of Xenopus petersii. Classification (NCBI taxonomy): domain Eukaryota; kingdom Metazoa; phylum Chordata; class Amphibia; order Anura; family Pipidae; genus Xenopus; species Xenopus petersii. Next base: position 38,385,197 of record CM076683.1, read on the forward strand.
AAGTTTAGTAAACAACATCAAATAGAACACTAACACACAGAATTCTTTTTGTATAAAAAAATGTTTTTATTAAATGTTCAGACTCTGATATTATTATTATATACAATACATATTGTTTTTACTGGAATGAATAAATTGTGATTTTAACTGTGATGCCTTGATGAGCCCAACAGGGGTCGCTACACGCCTTTTGTATATAATATGGCTGTCTGGCCATTATGGTATGCTTATGATTAAGGCATTTATTCTGGAAACGCATTAAGTGTACGAACTTTGCAGGTCACTGCAATAAATCTGCCTTTCTTTTACCTGAGTGCTGTCTGAATTCTTGGTACCATATACAGAGCAATAACATTAATTACATACATATAACATACAGATTTACAGTGCCAACAACAAATGTGCATAACAATGCTTTTATCAACCTTACACCTCTTTGCCCACTTCTTATCTTAGTTGTCTCTCCTATTGTATAAAGAATTTATATTATATTCTTTACTGATGTTGTTTACTGACCTCTGTAGTGGTTTGCTCCACTGATGTTGTTTACTGATGTCTATAGCTCACACTGCTGCTGCTGCTCTATAGACTCATGATGGTCACCTACCAGTTCAACTCAATAAATGCACAAAAATGACCTGTGGCCATTTTGGTATAAAAACTTGCCAAATGACAGCAAATGACCTTGTAGCCTATATATATATATATATTGGTGGTCGATGTGTTCCTAGCAGGTTCTGATTTTAAAGGGAAATTATCAGGAAAATGAAAATTTAATATAAGCTTGAGCATACTGAAATAAGAAACTTTGTAAATACAATAAATTAAATATGCTTCGTTGTTTCTGAAATAATCAAGTTTATGTTCACTATTCCTCTCTCAGCATCTGTTTCTCTTCATTTTCTCTTCATGCAGCAGTTGGGTGTCAGCTATTCATTGACAGTTAGCTCTAATATATCTTATAGGGGGGCTTCCTTTCCTAGCAGATGAATTAGAGCTTACACAAATAACTGATTCCAGTACAAACAAAAGCTAACCTAGATGCACAAATCCTGCATGTAGAGACATGATATCTGTTGATTTTAATAGAGTGAGTTCTAATACATCTTCTAGCCAAAACGAGCCCCGCAATAAGATATATTGGATCTAACGGTCAATGATTATCTGATGCCCAACTCCTGCAAGAAGACCAAATGAAAAGAAACAGATGCTGAGAGAGGAATAGTGAAGTTGGAATAGAGGAACTTGGTAATTTTATAAACGCTACAGAATTTTTAATTGATTGTAGAAAGTTTCTTATTTCAGTATGCTGATATATATTACATTTTCATTTTCACCATAGTTCCCCTTTAAATTTGGTGAAGCAATGTGACTTAACAGTGGCAGATGATGTCTGTTTTTTTTTTTTAATGGACAGATACTGTGAAATTCTGTTGCAATATCTGATTATTCAGAATACGAAATGAAAATGAAAGCACCTGCAGTCCCATATACATGTCCACCTTTTTCAGAGTCCTTAAAAGATTTCCTTGATTGAAGAGAGGTCTGCTTCTTGAGTGCTAATCTAACCATTTCCTGTAATCATATCCTTAATGACACTACTGATTTTTCAGGCACAAGAAGCATTATTCTGCTTGATTAGTGAAGATTTTAGTAGAAGTGATAGAGTGTTGGACAGATCTCCTCAAGCTGCCTTTGTTCCGAAGTAACGCAGGATACGCCTGTTAGAGCTACTGTGTGTGAAATGTTAAATATTCCTGCAGTCTTGGATTTTCATTTTAAATGTGAATAACTGCAGATTGTGTATTCTGTAAAAGTAGTATTGGTATTGTGGTGTTTACGGTAATTCTTCTTGCTGTTTTAGCAAAGAGCTAATTATCCTAGTTGTATTTTAACTTTGACACCTGCACCCAAACATGTGGGAGAAGAGAGTTTTGACATAGGGTTCCGCCTTGGACACAGTTTACCTACATGTTATTCTGGTTCAAAAGGCGCTCACAGTGATCCACATAAACACATGGAAGCTGACATCCCACCACTGAATATTTATTATTTATTCTCCATGAGGACATTAAAAGCAGTATGTGACGTTTGCTTAGTTCCTGTGGCAACATACCTGTATAACCATCAGTGTCGGACTGGCCCACCTGGATACGAGGAAAACTCCCGGTGGGCCCAGGGGTCAGTGGGCCTCTTGCTTCTAATCATTTGGCCTATTTCATGGTCATTCATTATTTCTTTATGAGGCTTAATAGTGTAAGAATAGAGTATAGTATGTAGAGAAAAGAGACTGAGAATAAAGAGGTTGAGTGAGGAAAGGAGATATAGAATATTTTGGAAAGTGGGCCCTCGGCCCAAGGTTTTCTGGTGGGCCCCTGGCATCCCAGTCCGACAGTGATGACCATCACCCCCAGCCACTGTTCAATCCATAAATTCTTCATTATTCTCAGTCCAAATTTCATGTAATATGTGATTTAAGATTTCATTCAGCCAGGGCAGGCTGTACAGTATCTAATAGTGGTAAATATCAGTCAATTGGACTTAAGTAATCTTAGAAACATTTAACTTTAAATCCATGTAATACTTTCCGAAGATAGAAGCCTAGATCATATATTCAAACTGGACTCAACTCATGACCAGCTGTAACTCCAATAGGACCCGTAGGCTTACTCCTAGCAGCTTCCAGCCTGAGGGACTCAGGGACCCAGATAAGGGGAAATACAGCTTGTCTTCCTTCCAGCAGCAATCAGTCCCTCATAAGGAGAGCTCTTCTCAGAAAAGGGGGCTGACAGTGCACTTGCCTACCTGCGATCCAGTCCAGTCCTCCCTTTTAGCAAAACTACTGCTGCAACATTTGACGGCACTGATGTGAGGTTCCATTACCTGGAAGAGATGTCAAAAGCAGTATTTCTCCATTGCATTAGTAACATCTGGAGCCCTATACAAATCAGTCTGGACAGGTGTTATGCACAGAAATCCCTTGTGTTCTCAGAGTGCTATGCCTTTCACCAGATACAAGCACTCAAGCCCAGAGTACAGAAGGACTGCCAAATACAAGCAACTGCCATTAGTGCCTGGTGATAATTGATGTGTCCTTATTTTTGCATTATATCTGCTGAGGGCTGTCTAGCTAGAGGCCATTCCTTCTGTGCATTTTTATGGACCACCATTTGCTTATGAGTTACATAGATTTCCCTTAATACATTCTGGATACAAAACATTTTTTGGTACAGAAGCATAACTAGCAACCCCTCCCCCAGCTCCCTAAACTTCTTGGCACCCCTGCTGCCATCATCATTGACTCGCATACTAGTGATGAAAGCGGTAGAAGTACGTACCTCTTAGTAGTAATACCAGTGTTTGTATCTAATAATCTCAAGATTTCATGTACAACTTTGGATTGCACTGATTTAACCTGTACTACTTTCATCCATAAAAACAAAAAATAAGGAGAAGAGAAACAACTGTGAATGTCGATGTTGGCTTTGGGAAGTGATCTGTAGTTCAGCTACAGCTAATTTGCCACAAATCAGAGATCCCTGATTTCCATGAGTTGCCTACATGAATTTTGACATTTTGCATATTTCACTTGTGACTTCTGACAATACAGAAAATAAATATGCCTCTGCTGACACTTTTTTTGAGATGCTTGATGATTTGCTTCTTCTTTGCAGCCTTGGAAGCCCTATTGTTTCTTCCTCAGCCATGGCGTTGGTGGCTGGTTCTGCGGCTTATCAGGTGCTCAGAGGTGTTACTGGAACGTTCCCTACTCAGTCGGCAACATTACTGGCGAGGGCCCCTGCTTTGTGCACTGGCACTCTGAATAGGTGGGTGCTCTCTAGAGGCATTAGTAAATATTGTTTGTAAAGTGATGTGGTGGCAGATCTGTTGTTGCAGGAGACAGAGGCCCATTAAACTCTCAAACAGGAGGCCTTTGTTGCAGCCATTCGAGGACAGAGCCCTTTCGTAAGTAACCCTTTCTCCAGTGATCATACAGCTAGTGGATGTTTCAAATTCAGCAATAATAACTGGATGAACCTGGTGTCTTGCACTGAACTACGCCTAGTTAAATAACTGTACAGTTTATTGGTATCACATAAAATGAAAGTATTATCTGTATGCCCACTGAAGAGAAAATATTTTCTTATCACACTCACATGTGGATTTATTTGACATAGAAGGAGAATGTCTTCAATGCGACAGACTGACCACTTGGAGAGGACTGCAAATACGTTTAGACAAGAGGTAACTTGCCTTTATTTCTATTCCACTGCTTTGAGATCGTGAGATCTTTTCTTAATATTGATTATTCAGTCAAACATGCTGTGCTGTATTTCTGCCTTTAGATTTATCTCAGTACACCTTCTATTTCATTTGCACGTGGTTGGTAGGAAAGTGTTAGTTTCAGTAGATAAATAGAATTATTTTGGAGAGAGAAATGACTCCTAGTCTTATGATCAAGACATTTCTCTAAATACCCCACAAAGTTAATGTACAATTGCTCTTTTGTTTAGATTGCTGCTATGCCAATGTCATGCTTTTCCATAGCTGCTTTGAGCTGCTTTGCTGTGGGGGTGGGATTATTTAAAAAAAAAAAATCAGATGGTCCTCCTTTTTCATGTAATAGTGATGTTACACATTTAGTTTCTAAATACTAAAGGATCTGTATCTCTAACATAGAGATAATGTCACAGATGAACATAATTTGGTAATTTTCTGAGTTTGGGAGAGGAACGAGAATTACTAAAAAAAACTTACTCAAATAGATGTGAAAAATAAAAAAAATTCTAATATAGTTAGCCAAAAATCTAATCTATAAAGGCTGAAGGGACTGGAACAGAACTTCCCATGTGGCCCCCCTCAAGTCTCTGATTGGTTACTGCCTGGTAACCAAACAGGGGAAACCAAGAGAGCTGCAAAGCAGGAAGTAGTGTTCTAGCTATTATGTCAGACATCCAGTCACTCCAACCTTTAGATTTGATTTTTGGCTGACTAACTATATTAGAAATATTTTTTATTTTGCCTATCTATTTACCTAGTTTTTATTTTTACACTGAACTATTCCTTTAAGCTTTCCCCTGCATACCATTTACAGAGCTCTGTTTGCAGTACTCAGTTATATGCACATTATACTATTGTTTTTTTTATTTATATTTTACACAGTGTCCCAACTTTTTGAAAAATGATGTTGTATTAGCAATTTATGTACTATGAAATATACATGGCCAATTATTTAATTTGTGTTCTTTTCATTTTAGATTTTTATCTTTTTGTGATTATAATGTGATGCATAGGAGGTTATTTATTAAAGTCGAATTTTTCGAGCTTTATTATACCATGATGTTACTCTCCTGCAATAGGTATTGACATGAGTTCTGCGGAGGCTTTGAGAGGGCTTAAAGGAACTTTTAATATGAAGCAGACAGGGATTTGCAGGCAGTAAATTTGCAATTGGTCAGAATTTTTTATTTGTGAGCTTCTAATAGTTTAACTTTTCATGCAGCAGTTTTCTTTCCAGGTATCAAAGATGTACTGTAAATCCGAATAGCTTCTCTGTGACAAATAAATTCCATTACTCCTTCTGATATCCACTTGAAACTATTTCTTATTTTTATATAAATGTATTTTATTTTGTTGCTGTCTCTGTAGAGTTTGTGTGAGAAGAGAATTGCACCTATAAGAGATGTGATATTTCTGCCAACACAGAAGAGAAAATGCATTCAGTACAGATATGTAACAGCTGTAATAACACAATCTAAAGATTTTTAGTATAGTTTATTTTTGTCCACTCATAACACCTCTTAGGCCACTCTCTTCACCCCTCTTATGTTCCTGTCACATGTTTTGGAACCCTACCAGCAATGCAATACAGTTTCTAATTAGTAATAACACCCTTTTGGGTTTCATGCTGATCACTGCCTCACTACATTATTACATTTTCTTCTTTTTTGCAGATAATCTCGCCAGCCAAAGTCTGTGGGATCACCAATGAATCTGCAACTGTGAAAAGAGTGCGCCTTGCTGTTGCCAATAAGGAATTTACTTTTAAAGCAGGGCAATGGTAAGTTATATATATATATATTTCTCAGCAGCAATTCTAGCAGTCATTCACTTCCTGTGAAAAAGCCATTACAGTGTTAGGTCAGTAATCAGTGCAGTAATGGACTAATGTTCCTTATTTCTTACTTCTGTGCTTGATAATATTTCTTCTTTTCACATTATTTTGGCACATATTTCAAATGGTGATTATCCTGCCATGTTCTAGGCACTGGTCTATAATAATAATAATAATAATAATAATAATAATAATGGTGTCTGAAAAATGTTACAGGTACTGTGTATGTATGCAATTGTAAGCTGGGGAAATTGTGACATTTTTTATGACATCCCTGTAGGTAAGGGCTGCCGTTTAAGAGATGTTTGATTGCATTTGAAGTTTTGATATTTTGATTTTTTTTTCAGTTTCACCCAGTTGTTGGCGAGAGAGTTAAAATATTATTTACTTATATGGTAGCTATGCCAGATTCCTTCTTTTGGCTCATCTTATTCCCTGTTTGTGCTTTCTTTTGCTGCCATTTATAATAGTGGTTATGACAGATACTGTTCCTTGTTCTCCAGGAAAATCATGGTAACAGCCATTGAGTTTTACAGTCTACCAAGTGTTATGTAGGGACCCATAGGGTTAATATGCCCCTATGGCTTTAATTCCCTACCCTTCCTCATTTCCCCTATTTGCTGGGCAAAAGCCCATGTATCTAGTTTGCTTTCACCTACCTTACTACTTGACTACAAGGCACATGCCTAGCTGTCTCATTATCTGCCTGTCTCAGCCTGCTAATACTGTATACTTGCATAAACCCTTATCTTTTGTAAGTAACCCTGTGATACATTTGTCTTGTACAAATAAACTGTTTCATCTGTTGTCACTGCAAGAACCTCCTGGTTGGATCTTCCACTTAACGAAGACCTTAGCCTGAAGTGTAAGAGTCACATGTAACCCATGTTCTAAGCACTAGCTGGACATTAACCCTGTTTGGCCTGTATAGCCCAAGTTAGCATTACAGTTACTTTTGCATATATAACATGGAAATCGGAAATTAACCTACCTATGGAACTGTCACAGAAATATCACATTTGGTTTAAACAACCTTGGACTAATACATTTTTAATGCAAAGCAGTAATTTATGTATGCAGACTATTTACAGCATGTTGCTCACAATCCCCTTTGTTGCTGCTCCTAGTCTGTAGTCTTTGAATTCGTTTGAAATCTTGGAGGCCCATTGACATAAACATACTGCCAAATAGAGGATGTGGGGATTCAGTCTAAATGAGAGAGCCAATGATAGCCTGTATCTGGCAACCTCTAGGGACCTTTTTAATCCTTTTATGACTCCCCAAAACATTGTATGAGAGAGGCTCACAGTTAAAAAAAAAAGTCGGAATTTCTGCTCCACACAGTATTTTTCCCATGTATTATAAGCTTTTTTGGTTTGAAATTGCATCTAGCCAACGAGATATTCACTGGCTACATTGAGATTTTAAATCTCAAATCCTTTTTAATAGGATATAAAGTGTTTGATGGTATTTCATAGAAGGCTCTGAGATTCTGCTGCTGCTGCAAGAAATTCTAAGAAGATATTATATCACTATTATGACTATATAAATTTACTGGGATGTGCACCTTGCTTTGTGAGACTGCAGTGAATATATAGGACTTTCTTCATGATTTAGTCCGGTCTTACAAGCATTGTAAAACTGAAATACTATTTAATTCTGAGGAATATTTTACGCAGGTTAAACTACTCTATGATGTAGGTCTGTTATTTCGATTTTAAACTTTGTTATATGAGGTTTAAACTTTAATACGAGCTGCAAGCTATTTATTTTCCTGGTAAAGCCTATGCACCATTGCCATTTATCTGCATGTTTTATGACCGTTCACATATCTGCCATATTTTATTATCCATCTTTTCAGCCATTTAACTAACCCTGCAGTCTCATTCAATCTAGTATGTGATTGCTGAGGACAATTGTACGGGTCAAGTCCTTTCACTGACAAGCACATGTGATGCTTGCAGGAACGAGCATGGGTTTATCAAATCATTGTATGAAACCCGGCTCTTACTTGAATATACCAGAGAATTCACCAGTGGGCACAGTTACTTGCAGGCTCCCTCTAAGGATCTACAATGATACCATTCCATACTTCTTTGCACCATAAGCTTCTGCCACATCTATCTATTTTAGCACTTTGTATAACAATAATTCCCTAGTTTTCCCTAGGGGCCCCAATCCTGACACAGTATGCTTCGTGATCTTTGCAGCCTCTGTGATCTCTTTTTCTGTCTCTGGAGGAATGAGGGAAATCATTAGCTATGAATAGAGAATTATACAATAGCATATCTCCTAATTCAACTCCGTTGATAGTGGTGAAACTGCCATGGAAAACAGTATTCATTGCAATTATACTCTCCAAGGGAAGCTTTATATTATATACTTAGAATCTATAACTGAACAGTATAAAGATTTAATATTATACAGTGTGTATATGTGTGTGTGTATATACAGTCATATGAAAAAGTTTGGGAACCCCTCTTAATTCTTTGGAGTTTTGTTTATCATTGGCTGAGCTTTCAAAGTAGCAAATTCCTTTTAATATATAAAATGCTTTATGGAACCCATGAAGTTCAAGGCTTAATGAGCTAATCCAACCATTTTAGTTTTGCTAGTTATCAGTATTGAGCAGTAACATGCATTTATATTAGCAAAATTACAAGGGCACAGCCAGTTTTTCACATTTGATTTAATGTCATACAACTGAATACTGCTTCACTAAAAATCTTTGTTCAGAACACACCCCAGTACTCAGATGTTCATGGGAAATGAAACACATACCGCTGCCATCTTTTTTGTTGAAAGTGGAGTCAATTATTATGCAGGCTGAGAAGGGTTCCCAAACTTTTTATACAGTTCGTTAGGACGCACACCATCAGCCAAAAACTTAACCTGGGTGCTGGTTGAAAAAAATCAATTAATAGTCATGCAGTGTGACAGCACTCCAAGGAATTGCAAACAAAACGAAGTTGATGCAAAGGAGGTTTTATTAAATCCGATGTTTCAGCTCCATCTTGGAGCTTTCATCAGGGAAACTGAGCTGAAACATCGGATTTAATAAAACCTCCTTTGCATCAACTTCTTTTTGTTTGAAATTCCTTGGAGTGCTGTCACACTGCATGACTATATACAGTATATATATATGGCTATATATATATATATATATATATATATATATATATATATATATATGACTATATATATATATATATATATATATATATATATATATATGTCATTTATCCTTGAAAAAGATTATTATGACGTTTCGGCTCTGATACTAGAGCCTTCCTCACCTGAGGAAGGCTCCAGTATCAGAGCCGAAAGCGTTGTAATAAACTTCTCTTTTTTTCACTCCAAAATAAGGTCATGTCAGATATGTTAGATCCAAATCTATGGGGAACGGTAACTGTTTTTTTTAGCTAGTTTATATTTTATTCAGCACAATACATATTGCAATTGCTCAGTACTAATGAAATTAAGTATTTGCTAAAGTTATCAGCAAGGCATCCCTGGAGAAAGCACTAAAGATGGCTGCAGGGGACACCCATAGATTGTACCCTGGGTCAGTGCAGGGTAAAAATGATGGCCTGAGGTATAAAATAAGCTATTTTATTCATTCATGTCTAGCAGAGTGGCATCTCCCAGTGAATATGATTTGGCCGTTAACTTCCCATGTGTTGAATGAACTTAAGCTATATCATATTGTTCTGTTCAGCAGCCAGCGAAAGCTGCCTCTTTCAAGGTCCACATAAAAAAAATACAGTATCTGTCATGTAATATGCCTGCAGTACCTTGGGCAGGTTGGGGCTATAAAATTCTCCTGGAGGGAAGCATGCAGCTATCCAGTTTGACAGTCTAATAAGTGCTGATCATAGTGATGCTCAAACGCACAACTTGTGGCACTAGAGGGAGCTGTGGCCAAACATTAAGCAACTGGGGTGAAAATAACAGAATTATAAATAAGATACAATAGCTGACTCTCTTAGCCAAAAATAGGTCCTTTTGGGTTAATTCTTGTAGTTATTTGTAAATATGTGGCTGAAAATACTAATATTACCTGCAGGGAAACCTATTCAATGTTCCTATTTGACTTTTGTCTCAACTAACCCAAATAAATATTAAAGATCTAGAGGTCTGCCGCTACAATAACAGATCTAGCAGTTTAATAAGAGGTTTAGAAAAGCAATGACTTCATGCAGGACTGTTGTTTGTCAGGAAGCCTCGGGTAATTGTAGTATTATATTCTGGCCCACTCTGAATAAATGTAGATCTGGTATTAGCCTCTCTGACAAATACCGAATACAATAGAATTATGTAATTTAATAGATATTTTTTCTGTTAGAGCCATGTTAGAGTATTCTGGCATCTTCTGTCACTGGATTTAGACTTATATGTAATTATACCACATGTTTTCTATTACTTTAATAAGGACAAGTAAGCCATGCCAATTAAAAAAAAAAAGCTGGCCTTATTATTTAATATGTTAGAAATATATGTTGCTTTGGTTTTTTTCTTTGTAATCAAACTAAGGCTTGTAAAAGGTTCCAGCCAGTCTCTTTAGATAACGTGTACTTGATCATTTTATAAAGCAGAAACTCAAGAAAATTGTCATTTTCCCTTGTTTCTCTCTCTCTCTCGTATTCCCTTTTAAATTCCGTTTTCTGTTTTTTACAACTTATGTGCAGATTTATCAAAGGTCGAATTTCAAATTCATGTGAATTTTTTTTTTTCATTTGAATGTGCTCCCTATTGGACTGGGAGGTTATTTAAGAAAAATTAGAATTTCTAATATTTAATCAAACGGTTCAGACCCGAAAATTCGAATCGTATTCAATTCGTACAAATCGAGATTTTCTCCTGATAAAAAAAATGAGAATGTCAGGAAGTCTATTAACATCTTGAAACAGACCTCTGCCATTGACTTGTAAATGAACTTGGCAGGTTTTAGGTGGCAAATATTCAAATTTGAACTGTTTCCATAGTTGAGGTGTGATAAATTTCAAATTTACATTTTAATAGGAGGATTAAAACTCGAATGTGTGAATTTTGAAACTCGAAAATTCGAATTTACTGTTCAACCCTTGATAAATCTGCCCCTTAAGGGTAATTGCAGAGGTATTTTGTTGATGTCATGTTTTGTAGTTGGGGGTAATATTCTTGAACACTAGAACAATTACATTTTCTTTTAATAGCAGTTCTCAAAGTTAACAGGAGTGACTTTTTGCCACCCCCTGGTAACTTGTGGGCTGCTGCTGTTCCTCAGCTTGCCTCATGGTAGCAGTGCCCCATGATACAATTCTTTTGTACTCTTGCCCTAAAGCAGCAATTGTTACCCTATGGGTCGTGACACATAATTGGGGCTCTCTAGTCATGATCCCCTTTGGTACAGTGCCACCTGAGCTGGCCACGTAGTAATTGTATCCCAGGCACTCAGTTCTATCTGTTCAAACATCCCACCCCAGCACCAGTCCACATGCCTCCTAGCCACAGCACGCAAAAGCTCTGTCCTTTTTCCTGCTGCTCGATTGCTTTTGAACCTCTCAATCTCTGCAACTACACCTGGGCTGGAACTAGGGGTTCAGCATCTAGTCCGTTAGGTCCAGGCACTGGAGGACAGACTGACAGATGAATAAGAGAGGACCCGAGTTAATAAAAGTTATAAAAAATAAAAAGTAACAATAAAATTGTAGCCTTATGAGCATTCATTTTTTGCTGACAAGAGTCGGTGACCCCTATTCATGGTCGGACTGGACAATTTGAGGCCCACCGGATTCCAAACATTATTGTTTGGTTTTAGGGGCTGGCAGATGAGGGGAGTGGGTCCGGGTTTCTTCCCGGTGTCTTGCCAGCCCAGTCCGACCCTGCCCCCATTGCTAACTGGAAAGAGGCAGAAGAGGACAGCAAGGAGAGAATAATTCCTTGTGATTGAGGAGGAAGGGAAGTGAGTCATTTGCTTTTTTTAAACTATATAATATTTTCCCTGACATGACAAATTCTTTGGTATTGTTGATAGCTATAATTGTGTGCACATTTTTGTTTCTCTCTTTGAGAAAAGGCATAATGATATGTCTTCATATGCTTTCATACAGATATAAGAGGGCAATACTAATAGAAATTGCATACATAAGGGCATAATGGTATGAGCCGCAGAGGCAGAATAAGCTATGATGTCTGAAGGAGTGAGTTGGCATCACGGGTTGGGTAAGGGCAAGTTCAGCCTGGGACTGGAAATGCAATGCACAGGCCTCAACACGTCCTGTGGGTTTCAACCAGCTCAACACTGGGCAGCACTCCTCCCTAAACTATCTGTATTAGTATGAACTATCCATCTTTGTGTTATTTGTTTTGGACTTCAACATTCCATGGAAGAAAACTACAGAATTTCTTTAAAAGTTTCCTAAAATATTTATTTGTCCTCAAAGTACAGAATGTTTTATGCACCAGTTATCTTTTTTCTTGAAGGGTAGATTTCTTTATACCTGGTGTCCCAAAAGTGGGGGGCTTCTCAATCTGCTCCAGCCCAGGCCTTTTGGAAACAGAAGGAGTATTGGAATTAGCTGTGAAGTATAATCTTCACCCTCCAGCTCATTGGATTCACTCCCAGGTAATAACATCTTGTATAGGGTGTTGCAATATGAAATAAAATGCCACAGATTCATTTGGTTTACACAATTTACACTATGAGATATATATCACTGCTTTTTATTGGTTCCACATGGAGAATGAATATTGTACAGGTATGGGACCTGTTATCCAGAATGCTCGGGACCTGGAGTTCTCCAGATAATGGATCTTTCTGTAATTTGAGTCTTCATACCTTAAGTCTACTAGAAAATCATTTAAACATTAAATAACCCCAAAAGGCTGATTTTGTCTCTAATAAGGATTAATTATATGAATGCCAATCATTATTAACTATGTATAAAGAGATTTCACGTTTTAGTATAAACCTTGTGTATACGTCGAAGTGGAGCCCCACATTTTTAACTGTACCGTTACCTTCTCAGGCCAGGGCTCCGGCACAACATACTGTGAAGATTTCTCCTGCTGATTTACACAGTATCAGGTTAATACCTCGATGATAGACTGGGATAATTAGAAACTCATGTGTTTATTATAAACTAGGCAACAGGGCCACTACCAGAGGCAAAGGCATGTTTTTTATTAACCTTTTATTTTTATTTCAAGACTGTTGATGTGATACTTGGCAAACTGTTGTACTGTCCATGACCTTCCACTAGATACTACAGCTCTTATTGTGTTACATAATATTGTTACAGGGTGCAGCATGGGAATGAAAACTATAGAGCCGGCCCTGAAAATGCTGAGCAGCATGTTTTGTTTGTCATCAAAGGACTTTTCATCTAAGCCCTGGTCACGCTGCTTAAGTTGACTAAAGCATTTTCAGCACATCAAACACTTGGGGGTTGGAGTTGAGATATCTTTCTATAGTTTAATAAAGTAAAATCTATGTACAGATATGGTACCTGTTATCCAGAATGCTTGGGACCTGGGTTTTTCTGGATAATGGATCTTTCCGTAATTAGGATCATTTTACGTTAAAGTAAAACTATACCCCCAAACAATGTAGGTCTCTATAAAAAGATATTGCATAAAACAGCGCATATGTAAAATCCTGCTTCATGTAAATAAACCATTTTCATAATAATATACTTTTCTAGTAGTATGTGCCATTGTGTAATCATAAATAGAAAATTGCCATTTTAAAAAATAAGGGCCGCCCCCTGGGATCGTAAGATACATACAAACCACATGTAAGGTCACATGAGCAAATTAACAGACAAGAGTTCTGCCTTTTGCTTCCTCACTTCTTCCTGTTACAGTTAGTGTTGTAGTATTTCTGGTCAGGTGATCTCTTCCTGTTACAGTTAGAGCTGTAGTATTTCTGGTCAGGTGATCTCTGAGACTGCACACAGAGACCATCACGAAATGGTGGCAAAAGGGCAATATTTACTTAAATATATATTCCAGTTTGGTAAGATTCTTTAATATGCCACTTAATAGGATATGAACTATCTGTTGCTTAAGTGTTCATTTTGGGGTATAGTTTTGCTTTAAGGGTAAGGGCACACGCTGCTATTTTGGGAGATTAGTTGCCCAACGACAAACCGCTTCTTCAGGCGACTACCGTAATTTCCCCGAACTGACTTCTTCCCAGCTACAATTTAAATCACTAGCGGCATGGCACTCGGATTGCTTCGTTTTCTGTAGTTGCTTCACGAGGAAACTTCGGGGGACTTCGGAAAGCCGAAGCAATCCAACTGCCATCCCGCTGGCAATTTACATTCTAGCCGGCAGGAAGGTAGTTCGGGGAGACAAATCTCCTTTTTCTGTGGCGACTAATCTGCCCGAACAGCCTTCCCCTGCCTTCCCGCCGGCTAGAAAGTAAATCGTCAGCGTAATGGCACTGGGAGCAATTGCCTCATGAGGAAACTTCGGGCAACTTCAGAAAAGGGAGTGCTCAGAGTGCTATCCCGCCGCCAATTTACATTCTAGCTGGCGGGAAGGCAGTTCGGGGAGATTAGTTGCCCTGAAGAAGAGGAGATTTGTCGCCGGGCGACTAATTTCTCTGAATCTGACCGCTTGTCTCTGCCCTAAGACAGAGACAGACACAAACAGAAACAAACTTTGCTGATTATAAGGGGGGTTCTTTAAAAGAACAGACAGAATACACTTTTAGCACAAGTTCTAATTAATGAATATTGAAATGTTCCTTAAATTGCTCAGAGACAGACTTTTAATATTTATAATTGGCAATAACCAGTACAAATTGCCTTACCAACAATATCCTCTTGTCTTACAGTGCACTCTGGGATCAGAAGTTGCCATTCGTGTGGGTGGGGAATTTTGCTTTGACCCTCTACCTTCTGACCTTCCTTTGGATCTTGTTCTAATAGCTGGTGGAGTCGGAATCAATCCTTTATTTTCTATATTGCTACATGTTGTGGATCTTCACAAGATGCGTGAAATTACCGGGAGATGTTTCCAAATTGGCCATGTGAAACTCTTTTACTGTACCAAAAATACTGGCGAGTTGTTATTTAAGGTAATGGCTGTCACTCTTGTTATGGATGAACCTACTCATATTTTCTATGCCAATAATCGTTAGATGGGTTCTTCCCTGCACATGCTATACTGTAAATAGAATTCCTATTCTAAAGCTGTAACTCGTATGAGTTATGAACCCTTTCAGCTCAAACAGTGAGTTTCTCATTTATCTTCTTTATGTTACTAGATTATACAAGACAGAGAACATTCATGCACACACATTATTGATTTTAAAAAAGAATTTATTTTAACAAATTGTGTAATACTTGTATGATATCTTGTCACTCTGCCAATTCCATCTGCACCTGTATCAAGAGCATCACCCCTTTATTGCAGCAATGACACTGGAAGTCTGGGGGGGAAAAAAGGCTGCAATGTGGGGGGAAAACCATGGCAATTGCACTTGCGCACGTATACTGTGTGTGTACTTATGGTGCCAGGTATTTGAAGCATCCCCTGTCCAATCAGAATATCACCTTGAGGGAAAATGCTTTTAAATTCTTCTGATATCTTACCAAAAAAATAAAATTCATACCTGAGTATTTAGAGGCACATTTATCAAGGGTTGAATTTCGAATTCATGTGAGTTTTTTAAAACTCCCTTAAATTCGGATGAATTTGAATTTCGACTTGGGGAAATTGATTAATAAAAACGACTTTTAAAACTCGATCAAACTCGAAAAAAACTTGAATGTCAGGAAGGCTGCAAACATCTCCAAATTGATCCCTGGACCTCTCAAACAGTAATTTAGCAGGAATTCTTTTAAAAAAACTCATATCAAGTTTGGATAATTCCCTAGTCGAATTTGACAGTTTTGACCATAAATTTTTTTTCAAAATTCTAATTTTCAATTCGACCCTTAATACATATGCCCCATAATGTATGCCCTTTAGTGTTTGTAAATTTGTTATATAAACAGAGGTCTTTTCTAGCCTGCTGTTTAGCTCAAGGATTCCAAACTCATGCTGCCAGAACTTTGTCTACAATTTCTACTGTGTGGCAGAGGATTCTGGGAGAGGACATTAACAAGAACAAGAGCACCAGTTAGAGGCCCCTGCTGTAACTTTCTGTAACACATTCCTGGCTAATTGCTTCTTCTGAAAGCAGAAGTCTGCATTTCTGTCTTGGAAAGGTGTCCTAAATGCATTTTTGATTGATCTGTCCCTTCTTGTGTGAGAAAATGTTAAGTCTGGCCTGCAAGATTGCAGCTTGTCATCGCCGCCTTGGTGAATGTCATTCCAGAATAATTAGCATGTAATTCAGCATCTTGCTAAATATGAAAACCCAGATTTTGACAATTTTGTGAAAATTCATGCTGTTCTTCACAGCAAAAGTGGCGCACGTGAATGCCATTTCTACTTGTAAGTCAAAATGGAAATTATTGCTGAAATTCTTTGAACAAAATTTGCAATCTTTACAATGTGATTTTATATTTCTATATTTAGAGGTGACATTTTAGCCCTGAAAGAAAGGCCTCCCAGTGTTTATTATCGGCGCGCACACTTAGGCCCGGCTGCATGGTTTATTGTGAGTGTAAGCGGTGCCCAGTGGGAGAGCTAGAAGCCATGCCTGGGATAAATGGTCTGAACAAAAGCACACAAAATGCATTTTGCAGCTCATTTGTTTACTACATTCAGTTTGTCAGGATATGGGTTGCCTCTTCCACTTTCACAGTTACACTGATGAGGAACACAAAAGCTTTAAAGGAATAGTTTAGTGTAAAAATAAAAACTAGGTAAATAGATAGACTGTGCAAAATAAAAAATGTTTCTAATATAGTTAGTTAGCCAAAAATGTAATTTATAAAAACTGGAGTGACTGGATATCTTAACATAACCAGGCTGTAACCAATCAGTGACTTGAGGGGGGCCCACATGGGCTGCATGCTGAGGATCAGTTGCAAACTCACTGAACAGTTATGTCCCATGTGGCTCCCCTTAAAGTCGATGACTAACTCAATTAGTTAGAGGGATGTGAAGCAGGAAATATTGTTCTGTTCTGTTATGTTGGACATCCAGTGACTCCAGCTTTTATAAATTACATTTTTGACTAACTAATCATATTAGAAACATTTTTTTATTTTGCACATCTATTTACCCAGTTTTTATTTTTACACTGAACTCAGGGCCGATCCTGGCCCCTCCACCACCTGAGGCAGCTTGCAGTTGTTGCTGCCCCCCTCCCCCCGTGTGCTCACCTTTTTGTACCGGAGGGGGTCTACGAGGGCGGCAGAGAGGGCCAGGACGCTAGTGCAGAGAGCATAATTGCGCTCTCTGCTTAGAAGAGCCGAATTTCAGCTTTGAAAACCAGAAATCTGGTACCAGGAGAGGCATTTTTGCTGCCCTTGGTAACTTGAGGGGCGCTGCTGCCTGAGGCGAGATTCTCAGGTCGCCTCATTGGCGAAGCGCCTGTGACTGAACTGTTCCTTTAATGCTTGTGAAATGCAAATCTGTACCTCTGATACTACAGAAGTAAAGGAAGTGCTACAGGGTGCTTCTGCTACATTCTCAGTTTCAGCCCCTTTGTTTAAATGTGACTTGCCAGGCTTTCTTTGTATGTTTTTTTCCGTACAAAAACATATTTCTGTGCATTCAATATTTGGTAATAATCCCTAAATCTAGTTAAAATTGTAAATTCCAGATGTTTGGCACATCATTTATGTTTCTTTGTAAAGTCTTGCCCTAAGCTCTTATAGAGCTTGTATGGCTTAGATCAGGGCTGGCCCGCTAGAGGCCCATGGGCTGAATGCTGCTTTTTAAGGGATTTAAAAAGAGTCCCTTCTTTGTGTGCCTTAAAGAGATACGGACAGCGGAAATTAAACCTTTTTTTACATCTATTATAACATTGATTTTACATTACCTACAGTATCTATACCCCCAGGTTCCTGCCATATTTGTGCAGCAGTATTCCGTTATAATGAGAAACTCTTAACCTAGAAGAGACAGTCAGGAAGGCAAAACAGTTGGGTTTAGGAACTTCAAGTAACACTTACAAAAGCAGACCTATCAGCAAAAATGATCATATAAAAAACAGCCTGCAAAAATATGCAGGTTGAGAACAGTGAATCCTACAGCCCATGTGCCCACAGTCCAAATGTTAATTGAAAAGCAAGTATTTCAGCACTTGTAAGGTAATAGTAGTCTGAAAAAAAAAAAACATTTGTATGCATTTTCAGGCTATTATTGTGGGTGGTAGCAAACCTGCAGCACTTCCCATTGAGTCGGAATTTCATCACCCCACATATAGCAATAGTCAGAACTCCAGGTATGCCAAGGCATAGAGTATTTCTTTTTTTCCCCATGAAGTTTTCAGTGTTTTATCACTTGCATTTTATTAGGTTACTTCAATGCATAATTATTTTTGAGTATGTGGGATAGAACCAACCTGTAGCCAGTACTGTTCTATAATAAATTTTAGCCAGTCACAATGCAAAATGAACAAACAGCAATACACTGTATACAGAGCCGAGCCAAGCCAGGCAGGCTCCCTAGGCAACCTGGCTGGTCATGTCGCCGGCTGAGCTGTCGCATGTGTGTACTGGCATGCGCAAACGCAAAGTGCCATGCGCAGAGGCGCAAAAAAGCCAGAGACCGCACAGAGAGTTGGGTAGAGAGGGGACCGCACTGGGGGTAGGCGAAAGAGAATGTACATGCCTGGCACCCCCCATCTTTGCACCCTAGGCTTGTGCCTACTCTGCCTACCCCTTGTTCCGGCCCTGACTGTATACTGTCCTTTAATCCTTTCCATGTCATGGTCCCTATGATTTTACTGTTTCAGCACAATGGTTAGTTGATGGGTTAATCAACCAACTTTAATATTTCAACATTTCAATATTAGAAAAATGGTCACAAATAGAAAGTAATTGGAACTATCTGTTGAACTAAATGAAACCAATCAAACTGAAAAAAAGTGTTTGGAAGTTGAACAACCCCTTTAACTTTAATAACAAGACACATACAGAAACAGCTGGGACATTCTATCTATATTAAGCTCCCGTAATGTTTGTTTTTTCATTTTATGTCCCACATTATGTTTGACATGCAGCAGATTTGTGTCAGTTTTGTACAGGACAAGCATGTTTGTACTCGGTTTGTTTTTCCATTCTCAGTGTATTAATTATGATATATGATCATTTTCAGAGAAACATTCTTGATTTGGTGAACAGCTTTCCTGGGAAGATCACATGCAGCTTTCATGTCACGCAACAGAGTTCACCAGTTTGTCTAGAGCTCCAGCCGTTTATCACTGGTAAGTCCTCCTTTCTGGAGACCGTTCAAGTATCTATCATGAGATATGGGGACACAGTGTTCTGGAATGTGAAAGGCCATCCAACTTGTGGAATGAGCAGAATGCTGCACAATTAATTATTTGTATCTGCCCTAAGCATGGGATTATATTTTTTTATATATTTTTAACTATAGTAAATACTTCTGGCATTTTAGGACAGGATCTTTAAGATGCACTGCCATTTAGTGGCCATTATCTAAATGACTAATTGTTGCTTTAAAATCATGTATGCAGTCATCATATCCAGTCATTTTTTATTCACCCTAATAATATTCCATCTACTGTTAACTCTGCTATGTAGATTTCTGCTCGTCCAGTATCTTCCCTTTTCCCCCCCATTTTTCTCTGCTTTTATTGTGTATACAAATCATCAGGCTAAAGTGTTGTGATACACCGAGTATACCAAGGGCATTTTCTTGGGGTAGCAAAAAGCCATCTCTGTTAAATTTAAGAGCCAAATTTACATTTATTGAAATTGCTCTCACCAGTGTCGTTGGCAGGGTCCTGCACAGGTTTGGGCAGATCCATGACTAACCTGGACCCACAGACCTGCAACCGACCTGCACCCGCCACCCCGGCGGACCCCCCCCCCCGTCCGATTGCAATGGAGGGAGGAGAGCGTGACGGGAGGGAGGAGGAAGAGAGCGCAACAGAAGGGAGGGAGGGGGAAGAGAGCGCAACAGAAGGGAGGGAGGAGGAAGAGAGCGCAACAGAAGGGAGGGAGGGGGAAGAGAGCGCAACAGAAGGGAGGGAGGGGTGAGCGACGGAGGGGAGGGTGACAGGAGGGAGGGGAGAAAGACAGAGGGGATGGTCACAGGAGGGGGGGAAGAACGAATTAGGGGTAAGTGGCAGATGGAAGGAAGGGGAGTAAGACTGAGGGGTGCGAACACGAACTAGTGGTAGGCAGTAGACAATTTTAGAGGTAGCTGCCCAGCACTCCCGTATCATTGCGCCCTAGGCAGCTGCCTCTTCTGCCTACCCCTAGTTCCAGTCCTGCCCAAACCTTCTACCTAAACCTTAACTGAAAGTGATGTCACTATGAACCACGGTGTGTGTAGGAGGGAGGGATAAGTTGAACCGGATACTCAGGCAGGGTATCTGCAGACTGCCCATCTTGTTGGTGAATCAGGAACTTTCTGCCTGAAACCTAACCACTTGCAAATATTCCACAGGTACCCGACCCTCTGCAGGTCTCTTAACAGGCTGTATGAACCAGTCATACGACTTGAACAAAATTCACTGTAGACCAGTAAAAATACGCAAGCAGGAAATTGTCAATGACATTTTCATAATTAAAGCAAGGTAACATTTTCCAGCACTAAACCTTGCTGTTTTTTTCAGAGGAAAAAAACTTTTAAATTAGATAATATCTCTATTTAAAGATTTGTGTTTGAAGGTCTAATTATTGATATAGGTCCAAGTAGTTCATAACAAGGTTACAGATGTAGGACAAAATTGGTGTATCATCCTATCATCCCATGTCTCACTCTAACAGCTTTTCAAGCTATGCTTTCAGGTGTATCTAGCAGAGCAAATAGACTTTCACTCCACCACGGTTCCTGGCCCAGTCAATTTGAGAACCACTACAATAAAGCAAAATGTGTCTGTATATCCCTGTGTCCACATATGCACATATGCAACCTTGCATTTTAAGTTGCAGTAATGCATGAACTCAATAAACAAAATATGTCTGTATACCCCTGTGTCCACATATGCAACCATGGATTTTAAGTTGCTGTAATGCATCATAAATGATGAGCATTCTATGTAAAGTTCTGTTGGACATGTCTTTAATTAAAGGTTATTAATAGAAATGCATAAAGGAAGTATAGTCATTTAGTACATGGGGTTAGGCACCCCCAAGTGAATGTATTTACTTACCTGAAACCCTGGGCCGGTGCTCCTATCAGCAGAATACTGCACAGGCGCAGGGTTATTCCACTGAGCACCACATATCACTCCTCTGCCTGCTTCTCGTTTCTTCTTGCAGCTGCGCAAGTGCATTAGAGTGAAAAGCCGAACTTTAACTAAAAAGTCGCCTTATTTCATTCTACTACGCATGCGTCTGCCCTGGGAAATTTTTAGAAAGAAGAAGCCGGAAGCCCAACTGCTAAACGACTTTCCTTCTCCTTTAAAATGCTTTGTGTAAAGCAAATAATGCAGCTGTGATTGCCTTGCAATACCTGCTGTGTCACTTTTTATCCAAACCCTTTTCACAACACTTGGAGGGTGTATGGATTCCTGGCTTCCATGGCAGGACATTAGCCAAATGTGAACTAACCCAATACTGCTAAATTATTTACATTGCATTAAAAGCTGCTGGTGTGTACAGTATCTACCAGAAATGGGTTACACAAAGTTTCCACTTTTAGGGATTCCATTGTAAGTTAAGTTAATGGAATTCAAATGTCTCCATATGTATAAAGTAGTTTCCACCTTTAAGATTAAAATACTGCAAATTCAAGTAGAAATTTAGCATATAGCATTGGTGAAGAAACAAATCAGGAGTCCCCAGCTCATCAGCTGCTGCAGAACTGCACTCAGAGAGAGTAACTGAGGAACAACGACACTCGGAAATCTCAGATCTAGATTGTAGTCCCAATGAGAAAGTCGAGTTTCAGTACAAGGCAGACTAAACCTATAGGTGACCTTTCATTTCCTGCTTCCCAACAAGAGGATTATTGAGAAACGCAGAGAGGGGCAGCTCTTGCCCATTAATACCTTGCTGTACTTGAAAGCAAGATACTTAGCTCATGAGAATGTTGGGGGAAGGAATGTCACACCTTACAACGAGCTTTACCATCACATAAACTGCACTGTTATGGGCTCATATGGTAGGACTTTACTGGTTGCAGCCTGTTACGCTTTATATAAAAATTTGCAACTGAGGTTAATAGACTCTACAAGTAAAGTGTCAGAGTAAAATTTATTTTGGAAAAAGCACACTAAATTGCAGCCTCTTTTCAGCAGTAATTGGGCAAGATTGTTGTTCAGTGCCTTATTAAGAAGAGTGGCAGTACATCTCTTGAGACGAAAATATTTTTGTAACCACTAGGAGTTGGCATTTATACCCGACATGCTTTTAAAAATCTCTGTAGGAACATTTTAATGATGGAAGGCCGTGAGCGTTGACTAAGGCACCCAGGCGTTTAACCGTTTCTGCTTGTTCCATTGTACAGAACACTAAATGATTTCTTAGGTAATCTGAAGTGGGGGAAAGCATTTCATTTCTTTTCTGAAGATGACTTCATAACAAAGGATTTTCAGAGTTTAATAAGTGAGACATTGTGAATTTTTTTCTGTTTTTAAATGCTTCTTTCAGAGGTAATTGAAATGGTTTGTATTTTATTGTACATTTTGCTCATTACATGAACATTCTGTTTTAAACATTAAAAATGTGTTTGAGGGCACTGTGAATGTGCACAAAACTCTCAACTCATTTATTTAATACTACCCCTGTGGCAACTGCAAATGGACGCAATATTTAAATAAATGTCTGTGTGTACCCATATGGGTTATAAAACCTTAATTCTTATTTACCCTTTGCTTTTGTTGAATTTCTTTCGCACAAAGTTTTCCTGTAATTACTAGAAATTAAGAGTGGCAGAAGCCTAGCATAATTTGGGATGTGATCAACTGAAAATAGCTGATAACACTAAAGGCCAGACAAAGCACCGGCAATCCTCAATGACATTTTATATTTTGCCAAGAGAGATGCGGTAAAACGATGTCCCATAGTAGAATTTGGTTAGATCAGCCTGAACGGTATTCAGCTGATCAGCCCTCAAAAAAAACACACAGACAGATATAGTACAAGAGACCATACAAGGAGCCTTCCTAATTTTTCCTTGGTTCAGGCTGATAGCCTGAACTATGTAAAAAGCTAGAAGGGACCATTTGCCCCAGCTCCTCTTTGCTTCCTCATCTGCTGAGGCACCATATACTGGCAAATACATTAACACATTACATTTTCCAATATGTCCAATCAACAAACTGACTGATATCCATGTCAGCTTTAGAGTTAACAGACCTACTTTATGTGTATCTTTTATCAGAAACAGTGCTGCTTTCTAATTTTGCTTTTTTTTCCTCTCATTTTATAAGAGGGAAGAATCACTGAAAAGGACCTGGCATCATATGTATCCACAGACCATCTATGTTATATATGTGGACCTCCTCCAATGATTAAATCTACGTGCCAACAGCTAGAAAGCCTTCATATACCAAAGGAGCAGATTTTGTTTGAAAAGTGGTGGTAGCAGCATATCAACAGAGGAATGCCAAGGACTACATTATCTCCAGTGTGCCCTTCTCTTCCTGCGGATTTGACTTTCCTGACACCCTTGTGATTTTTTAAAGGCCGTTTGATGTCAGCGTTAAGGCATTACTCCAAAGGATGAAACACAATCAGTTTTTCGTGTCTATTTTTTATATATATATTTATATATATATTTAATTCAATAAGGTCTGTGTGCTTTGCTTTTGTTTAGGCAGTAGTTCACAAACGTATCCTGAGGGTCCTAACTGCGGGTTTGGATATCTGCATAGCAATTCAGGCCTCAACAATTTTTATCAGTTGACTAATACCTCATTGACTTACAGAAATACTGTATGCAGTTTGTAAGGATAGCTTGAAATCCTGTAAGGAATGTCACCAAAACCCTTCCTCTCCATTCTCCATACGCACACCAATCAGCATTTTTTGGGCTTGAATTCCCACTGTTTCTATCTGAGAACTCTATAACCCTAAAGGCATCATATAAAAATCATATACACAATGGAGGCGCTTTTTAGAGGGAAACATTGTTTTATGTAATAACAAGAGCAAATCCAAGCAATTACAGAAGTATAATAAGCCCTTGAAGATACATGGACTTGAGTATATCAGGCTCATTGTTATTTATTTATATTGCGGAAGCAAGTTCGACTGTACTCTACAACAATTCATAACAGAAGTAGACGTAAATTGATATTGCAGTATGCCAATAGGAGAGAGGGATGTGCAAATATATGTGAATGTAGTAAACCACTTGCTACTTGTGTGAATGCTGCCCTTGACCCAGGATAAACATTATAGTAATACAAGTAGTAAGCCATTTATTAAAACATTTATTTGGTTCATAAACAGATTTAGCCACACAAAAAAAGAAATGTTACCATACTAAAAGGACTGAGGTGCCTCCGTGCTCCATGGGCCCTGAGCTCTTCTGTCCAAATGCGCTTCATATCACAGGACGCTTCATCAGAGAGGGTGAAATGCGTTAGGAGGAAGGAGCTCAGGGGCCATGGAGAACTGAGATACCTCTGTCCTTTTGGTATGGTTAATTTAACATTTTTTTTTTAAATCTGTGATTGTTTTCAATTATGTTTATTTTTAATTAATTAGTAATTAGTTAATTTAGTAGATTTTCATAAATCTGCCCCATTTAACAAAAGCTGCAAGACTTAAAGAATAAATTAAAAATGAATGATACACACACAGGAGTAATTTAAGATATTCACACCCAGGTGGTGTTTCTTTCATAGTAGCAGAGCACTTACCATATATGCTTCAGAAGATGTACAAGGACTGGCTCAAAATCAGTTAATTATGCAGAAAACAGACGACTTTGATCATAATTCAGACAAGTAGATGGGTCCATTTACAGTATACTTCACTGAACAGCTGAATGGTAGAGAACCCAATTTATACTTAAGCCACTCAAACCCCTCTTATAATTAGAACTAATTGGCATAATAATACATAATTGGTCATTTTACTAGCTCCTCCTAATAGGTGAAGCATAGTGAAAAGACAAAACAGCTATATTTTAATTGGCTGGCTTTGAAATCAAGTGTTTTATTTACAACCTTCGAGTTTTGCTGCATTTTATACTGACCAGGGTTTAACATCCACAATCTCATTATAGGCATTCTGTGTCTATATTTTTTCTATATCAACCATTAAGCTTCTTAATCCGTGAGCGACATTCAAATGTAAAAAGAGAGCAACATAAGCATGACTGTGGACTAGCCGACTACAGGAGAATCTCTTTGGCAGTACACCTGGTTTTTATGCAACTAAAACTCCCTTCCAAGCCTGGAATTCAAAAATAAGCACCTGCTTTGAGGCCACTGGTAGCAACATCCACAGGGTTGGAGAGCAACCTGTTGCTCATGAGCCACTGGTTGGGGATCACTGAGTTAGAGGATTTTGTGCTGTTTATATACAGAGAGAGATTTGCCTGGTAGTTTCTATTGGCCTAACTACACTGGCTGAGGGGGGACAGGACCTTTAAGCATACTATTTTTAGCATCTGTGTGAATTCCAGACTATACTAATCACACAAGCATCTGTGTCCAGGGCCGCCATCTGGCCGCTGGGGGGGCAAGTGGCCTGGGCACTTCCGCATTTTTCGGCGGCCGCAGATCTTCGGCGCTGGCAAGGGTAGCCCAGCTCTTTCTAAACTGCAGCACTGCCGGACCCCCCTTGCCAGCACCGAAGATCTGCGGCCAGCCAAAAATGCGGAAATGCTGAAAAATATAAAAAAAATAATTTTTTGGGGCCCCAGTTTTTTTACTTGCAAGGGGGGCCCTGGCACCAATGCTTTTTAAAAACAAATTTTATGGGGGGCCCTGGTGCCAATGTTTTTTTTAAAAATTATAAGGGGGCCCTGACCATCAATAGCTTTTTATAACTTCTGTGTGTGGGGGTTACTGATGTCTGTGTGGTCTTTTAACTGTGATGTGGAGTGGGCGGGGCTTTGGTGCCAGGGTGGGTGGGGCCTAGGGGCCCCCCGAAAATGTTGTTGTACAGGGCCCCGTGATTTCTGTCTGTGTCAAATATATAACAGAATCATAAAACCAGAGCTGAGTTTAGCTTTCTTGTCTCTTTCACACCCATTGTTAAACTGACAACAGAAGTCTCCAAGCAGCAAGATAATTGTACTTGCTTTGTCTTGTTGGCCAAAGGCTCTGATCCTGAGTCTGGAACTAGAATCCCTGCCATAAAGCAAAGATGAATGTATGTTAGCTGCCAGAAAAAGGCAGCCAGGGGGTTGGCGCTAACCTTAGTGCTTGCACTCGTGTTAGTGAGCTCCTTATTATAGTCTTGTTTGTAAGAATATAATATTTTAGACAACATTACACATGGTTCTTAGACTAAGGAACATTATGTACTTTTTATTTTGACAAAGGCATTCCTTTAAATATTAGGATAAGCATTTTCTCTTTGCAGTTGTGTACAATGCGACGGGAAGTCTTTACCTGCAAGAAGAATCTGTCTCCCTATATAATAATACAAAAAGGGGGGTTGTGGGTGCACTCCTAAGGCTAAGTTAAATGTGTTTAAATACAATGGAAGTGCTACTGATTTGGCCAATTAATCAATGCACATTCCATGGTCCCCTGTCTCATAAGTAATTCAGTATATGTGCAAGTGCATGTTTATAAAAACGGGGGTTTTTAGTTACAAAGTTATGATGATAAAGTTGATATGCCACCATACCACGCAGTGTCGGACTGGCCCACCGGGATACCAGGAAAAGTCCCGGTGG
This sequence comes from Xenopus petersii, assembly GCA_038501925.1. Classification (NCBI taxonomy): domain Eukaryota; kingdom Metazoa; phylum Chordata; class Amphibia; order Anura; family Pipidae; genus Xenopus; species Xenopus petersii. Next base: position 38,412,207 of record CM076683.1, read on the forward strand.
GCCAAGGTGTCATTGGGCCCTCATGCTGCTAGTCATTTGGCATATTTCATGGTCATTCCCTATTTCTATGAGAAAAAGAGGCTAAATAGATGTACAGAAAAGAGATTAGGAGAATAGAGGCTGAATGAGGAGAGGAAAAATAATAGTACTGAGAGTGGGCCCCTGGTCTAAGATTAACTGGTGGGCCCCTAGTCAAAGGTTTTTTGGTGGGCCCCTGGTGTCCCAGTCCGACAATGATACCACGTCAAGGTAAATCCCACATGGTCGTCCCTACCTCTTTGCTTAATAGCATTACTTGGAGTAAATGTATCCTGAACCTTGGTTTCAGTCTGAGGGCTAGATCCTCCCCCGCCACTAGCTTTCAGCTTTTAAGAGAGAGAGAGACTGCCCAAAACAAAAACCAAACAATTATATCCCTATATAATAAACGGGTATCTAAAAAAAAGCAGAATATGTTCCTAATTAGCCATGTGGGTTGAGGATTTAAAATGCTGCGCTCCCCTGCATTTCGTTTTTCTGCGTTCAGCCGCAGGGGAGCGCAGGAATAGAGGCATTTAGCTTTTTTCAATGGGGCTGTACTCACACAGGCGCGTGTAGGTGCCGAACGCAGGAGAAATGCAGCATATTGCGTCTTAACTTGCGTTCGGTGCCTACGTGCGCCTGTGTGAGCACAGCCCCATTGAAAAAAACCTAATGCATCTATTCCTGCGCTCCCCTGCGGCTGAACGCAGAAATACGGAACGCAGGGGAGCGCAGTTTCAACCACTTGTCAGTAAGAGCCCTTAAAGGGTTGAGTGGCAACCATAGCTATAACCTTGTAAGTAAGTAACCGTAAGTGTGCAATTCTAGTCTAGTTACCTGCACTAGATAGAATAAACAAGACTGGAGCTGTGAGTACTTCTCATGTTCAGTCTGCGCTCATGTGTTGCAGGTGCTAGTATTTTTCTCTGATAGGCTGAATGCTGCAAATAATGTTTTCCCACAAATGCTGAATCAGACACACCACCAATGTTTGCAATTAAACCTACATATGCTATGTTGTGCTGAATATTAGGATAATGAAACATTTTATAACTTGCCTATTGCCTTTACAAGCCAGTGATAGCTGCCTTGTGATGTGGCTAAGTAACTTCATTTGTATACTTACTGGAGATTCCTTTTGGTTTGTTACCAGGTGTGCAGTATTTCCTCTTCTTGCACCCAGACTTCACTCCTTCCTCTTGTACTAGTTTCTATTCCTGTTCATCTGTACGAAGGGCCCCGGCACAGAGAGATCATTCTTGGTAAACGCAATGCAAATCTCACTTTTTCATTTTATAGCACAGAGGCAAAAAATCAGTTGCTATGCTTCTGTGGGCTGTATCCAGAATGCTCGGGACCTGGGGTTTTCTCTATAATGGATTTTTTTGTAATTTGGATCTTAATACCTTAAGTCTACTAGAAAATTATGTAGATATTAAATAAACCCCATAGGCTGGTTTTGCTTCCAATAAGTATCAGTTATATAATAGTTTGGATCAAGCACAAGGTACTGTTTTATTATTAAAATTGTAATTATTTCCTTAAAATAAAGTCTATGGGTGCCGGCCTTTTTTTGGATAATGGGTTTCCAGATAACGGATCCAGTACCTGTAGTGCGGTTACTCTGCTCACTGCATTCTGAAGCCCTAGGACCTTTGGTTAAAAAAAGGGTCTTTCTTCTTGATCTGTGCCAATAAGTTGGACAAGAAGGGCAAATACAGAAACCTTCTAGGTTACATGTGGAATAAAACAGATAGTGGCTGTATTTGCTAGTGAATTTCAGTTACGTCTGCTCATCAGCCAACAGAGATTATTTCCTTAGTAAAGCCTATACTTAATTACAGACAATTAAAGGGCAAGTATCTGACCATTATTGACACCCTGCCTCCTAAGTTAATATTGCAGACTTTGACTCTTTACCCTGTACCTGGCCATTATTATCTTCTAGTGGGTTGCCCTTCATGGCTGCCATTGTGAAACTCCCATGCCTTAAAGCCATTGTACCTCTGCAGGGGGAGAAATGGCCAATCCACTTCCTTTTGCCATGAAATCATTGTGCATTGACAGGATTCACCTTGTTCTGTACATAGATAGATCTTATTTTGACAAAATATGCATTTGGTAAATGCATTCTTTCTCCTTTCTGTGCTGAATTCTGCCCTGTCCAATGCAATCCCTGTCTATGCACAATGATTTGGGGACAGAAGGAAGCAAATCTCCATTGTCTCCCCTGGCATAGATACATTGGCAGAGAAAATGCCTTGTGTTAGATGGTTTTAAGGTATACTAAACACAGTTGTTGATCATTTTGTGCAAATATATATTTGGTTCAAATAATTGTAAAATATTTCCCCCACCAGGAATAATCAGCCCTGGATTTCCAGTGCCTGCACCCCTAGGCCAGCCTCAGTGCACCACCCCCTTTACGCATTTGGGGCTGCGCCTTACTCATTTGCATGTGCTCTTCTTGCTAGACGCCCCCCTCCATTGCACATATACACTCATTCCTCCATGGACCCGGAGCTGGGGAAAAGCGAACAGGAGTACTGTCAAATTTCCTGCTTGCCCATTACAAAAAACTCCAAAATTTGGCTTGATGGCCCCTAAAATTGCATCTCTCTAGGCCTGGGCCTTCATGGCCTTCCCACAAATCTGGATTTGATCACAGAAAAGGTAAAAAATGTAGTGTTTTTCTTGGTGAGGAAGGTGAAGATCATTTCCCAGATGTCATTACTTTGCACCTGTTGCTCGATTTCCTCAAGAACAGGAAAAAAAGACCTGTATTTATACTGATAAATGCAGAACAGGGGCTCAGGCTGAATATGTTTGTATGACACCTTTAAGCCAGAATTCTGGGCTATGAACATAAAGACAATGTAGCCTCCAGCTGAACATTCTGTTGTAGAATGAGATGAGTCTCATTTTGTGGCACTTAAAGAGTTTGTTCACCTTTGAGATAACTTTTAGTATGATGTAAAGAGTGATATTCTGAGACAATTTGCAATTGGCTTTCATTTTTTAAGGTTTTTGAGTTATTTAGTTATTTATTCATCGGCTCTTCAATTTGCATTTTAAGCAATCTGGTAACTAGGGTCCTTGAATAAGAGACTGGAATATGAATAGGAGAGGCCTGAATAGAAGGATCAGTAATAAAAAGTAGCAATAACAATACATTTGTAGCCTTACAGAGCATTTGTTTTTTTAGAAGGGGTCAGCAACGCCCATTTGAAAGCTGCAAAAAGTCAGAAGGAAAAGGCAAAAAACTATAAAACTATAAAAAATAAATAATAAAAACCAATTGAAAAGTTGCTTAGTTGGCCATTTTATAACATACTAAAAGTTACCTTACAGATGAACCACCCCTTTAAAAAAAGTTATTACTGAGAAATCTTACACAGTGAAATGACTTTATAACAAAGCTGGTTTGTTTTACACGCACAATTATTGACTCAGAATTGTGAAAGTAACAGCAAATCTATGAAAAAATCCGTTCTGATCGCACTATTAAAGGTTCTGAGGGAATATAATGTAGCTAAATGAAAGGTAAAACTTAGCCTTTTTGGTATTTAACTTCCAACATAATTATTTTTTTCTTTCATTTAATGTAATAATTTCATAAATTGCTTTTTGAATGCTCCTATTCCAGCTCAGTCTCACAGTAAATTGAGCTTCAAAGCATCCTTAGAATTTCAAACTGAAAAAATAGAAATGGGAAAAAAATGGTTCTTCTTTAATAATAAAATGAAAAGCTTTATTTTTATTGCATTTGTTTTAAATAATTGTATTTCTAGTTTACTGTAATGGATACAGATGTTAATATGTCTATTAGTAATAACTAAAACAGGCAGATTTTGGGATTTTACACAAGTGTGTTGTAACTTGTGCTCCCTAGTCTTGACATTCTGGTGAGTTCCAATGAATGGGAATATGGGAATTTACTGCCCCAGCCTTATTTTATGGGAATGGTACCCACAGGAGCTCATACTAATGCTGAACGAATTTGACATGCACAATTTTATCTAGGTTCAGCATTTACGTGAGATCCCCAGATTTGGGGCATCTGGTGCATTTCACTACAGGGAGGCAATATAGCAAATAGAAAAATAGTGATGGGCTGGCACCAACTGGATCACACTGCAAAAATAGATGTAGTAAAAAAAGTTAGTTTATTGGAACAAAAACATCACAGCAATGGCCTTATGCGTTTTTTGCCATAGACTATGACTAAGTGCCCCTATGGCACGAAACGCATAAGGCCTTTGCTGTGATGTTTTTGTTCCAATAAACTAACTTTTTATGTGATCCAGTTTGTGCCAGCCCATCACTATTTTTCTATTTGGTATATTGCCTTCCTGAGCTGAAAGTTTGGGGTTTGTGTACCTGGATCCCCCATTTACTTGGGTAAGTTAACCCCCAAATTACTGTCCTATGCATAGGCACTGAACATTTCTATATATATATTTCACTACAGTGGTTCCACTACAAGAGAATGGCCCTTAAAGTGGACCTGTCATCCAGACACAAAAAGCTGTATAACAAAAGTCCTTTTCAAATTAAACATGAAATCCAATTTATATTGTTAATTAAAGCATTCCTAGCTGTTGTAAGCTCAGTTAAAAATCTCAGCTGTCAATCAAATATTGTCTGGCACTACTCTATGCCTTAGCCACAGAGGTGGGGCAGACAATTACTTTCACTTTCCATTCAGCACTTCCTAGATGTCACTGCTCTTCCCACATTCCCCCGTTCTCTGAACCATTTAATTGTGTAACCAGGGCATGGGGATCGACATCGGGTCCCCATTCTGGTGCACAAACAAGATTCTGAGATGATACAAGGCTTGTCTTAATAACAGTGTCCACAAAATGGCTCCTGCCTGCTTGTTATAATTATGAATTGCCAGACTGAAGGTAACAAGATTCAAATAATTTATATACTGTAGGTTAAGTTCATTTTGCTTGACTAATGTGATAAAATAGGATTTTGAATAATTTTTTTGGGTGATGGGTCCCCTTTTATGCAATGATTTAGTGCTGTATAGAACAATACTACAATAAAGAACTGCTAGATTCTAATATTGTTTGGCATTTCAGAACAGAGGAAATGCTAACTTCTTACTATGCTTCTAGTAATCATCAATCAAAAAGAATGTAGTTTTGCAAGGCTGAACATGGTATTGTACTTTTCCGTCAAATGTCTGACTTTTTTTTTAGGTTTTTATTTTTCAGTTGCTTTTCTGTCAGTAAGGAGCAGATCTTTTAGCCAGCATGGCATATTAGTGTGTATTGTATGGATTTGTTCAGCTAAAAATACAAATTCTACTAAGGAGAGAAAATGATTCTGTTTTTCAGAAGTCAAACAGTGGAGAAATGAACAGAGACAGACATTCTTTATCTTTGGGGAATTACTGGGGTGTGAACTCCTATTATAAATGCTTATTCTTTGTATACCTGAGTAAACAACTTCACAATCAGTAAGGGGGAATATCTTCAACATATTCTCATTGTAGCAATACCCTGTTTGGGAACCCCCTGTTAATTCTTTGGAGTTTTGTTTATCATTGGCTGAGCTTTCAAAGTAGCAACTTCCTTTTAATATATAACATACCTTATGGAAACAGTAGTATTTCAGCAGTGGCATAACGTTTATTGGATTAACAGAAATTATGCAATATGCATCATGACAAAATTTAGACAGGTGCATACATTTGGGAAACCCAACAGAGATATTACATCAATACTTAGTTGACCCTCATGTAACAGCCTCTAGATGCCTCCTATAGCCTTTGATGAGTGTCTGGATTCTGTATGGCGGTATATTTGACTATTCATCAAAGGGTCATTGTCTTGTTGGAATATCCAACCCCTGCGTAACTTCAACTTTGTGACTGATGCTTGAACATTATCCTGAAGGATTTGTTGATATTGGGTTGAATTCATCCGACCCTCAACTTTAACAAGGGCCCAGTCCCTGAACTAGCCACACAGCCCCACAACATGATGGGACCTCCACCAAATTTGACAGTAGGTAGTGTTTTTTCTTGGAATGCGTTTTTTTCTGCAAAGAGCTTTTTGTTATGACCAAATAACTCAATTTATGTCTCATCAGTCCAAAGCACTTTGTTGCAAAATGACTGTGGCTTGTCTAAATGAGCTTTTGCATACAACAAGCGACTCTGTTTGTGGCGTGAGTGCAGAAAGGGCTTCTTTCTCATCACCCTGCCATACAGATGTTCTTTGTGCAAGTTGCACTGAATTGTAGAACGATGTACAGATACACCATCTGCAGCAAGATGTTCTTGCAGGTCTTTGGAGGTGATCTTTGGGTTGTCTGTAACCATTCTCACAATCGTCCGCATATTGTGGCCTGCCAGATCTGGGTATTACATCAACTGTGCTTGTGGCCTTCCATTTCCTGATTCAATCTCTTACAGTTGAAACTGAGTTTAAACCACTGAGATAATTTTTTTGTAGCCTTCCCCTAAACCATGATACTGAACAATCTCTTTGTTTTCAGATCTTTTGAGAGTTGCTATGAGGATCCCATGCTGCCACTCTTCAGAGGAGAGTCAAACAGAAGCACAACTTGCAATTGGCCACCTTAAATACCTTTTCTCTTGATTGGACACAGCTGCCTATGAAGTCAAAATAAATGTGTACACCTCAGGTGAGAAAATCAAACCTGTCTGATGGAGACATCAGGGAGGCCTGTTGGAGGGCCCCATACACTTGTAGCACTTGCTGCTGAATAGGTCTAAAGGACCCAAATTGGCAGCTGAAATCTGCCCTTCACTTGTGTGCCATTCAGACCTGCAAATTAAGGACTATCATGAGGCACAGTCAACAAAAGGGTCCTATCCTTACTGTCTTCTCTAAGATACCTGCCTATTTAAAGCATATTAGGTACTGGCAGAGCATGGCACATGTCACAAACACAAAGAGGTGACTAAAAACAGCCAGGCTGGTGGAACTGTGGGAAGAGATTGTTTGATAAGTTGACATTGGTCTTGTTTCCTCGCAGTCTTTGAAAGCAAAGTATTCATGTGACCAAGTTGGTTTCAAGGGTATAGGATCAATGGGGTGCTGTATGGAAACGTAGATTAAATAGCACAATGATATTTTTATGTTTGTGCTGTAGGTTCTATTAATGCTAGCACTAAAATCAGCTAATGTTATGTAACCCTTTGATCTGTGGAAAAATATATAAACTTCTTACACTTAATAATACATCCTTATGGCTGAAGCTGATATATATATATATTCTAGCAGTTCATTAGCCATGAGATCTGGAAATTACAAAGGGAGCTCTGGAAATGTAACAGCAAAATAAGAGAGTTCTCCCATGCCAGGGATTCAACACTGGAACAAGGTGGTCATCAGTCTGATTGAGAAGGGTCAGTTGAAGCTTTATAGTCAATCTGTACATTATTCCAGCAACGATATTGTGAACGAGTTAGCTGAGCTGTATATGTTGTACTTTACTGAGCTGTATATGTTGTACTGCAAACACCTACTATTATTACACAGGTAACTACAGTACACCCACAGTACACACACTTTGGCCATTTATTTCACTAAATATGCCCTGTCATTTTTTTAAAGGGGACCCGTCACCCAAAAAAAATATTCAAAATCCTATTTTGTCACATTAGTCAAGCAATATGAGATTTAAGTACACTGTATACATTTTTTGAATCTTGTTTCCTTCAGTCTGGTAATTCATAATTAAAGCAAGCAGGCAGGAGCCTTTTTGTGAACGCTGTTATTAAAGAGATACGGACACCAGAAAATAACCTATTTTTAGATCTATCATAACATTGTCTTTAAATGCTATGTTTAATTTTATAATAAATGTATTTGCTTGATGCTTTTTCATTACCTTTCTTACCCCCATGTTCCTCTATGAGGGGGCTGCCATAATTGTGCTGCAGTAGTCTGTTAGCATTAGAAACTCTAACTGACAGGTTAAGATGGGACAGTCAGGTTGACAACACAGTCAGGTTTAGGAACTTCAAGTAACAATTACTTACAAAAGCATAATTATCAGCAAAAAACAGTAATTATGACCTATAGATAACTTTTAATGTAGATTAATACTTTGAAAATAAAACTTTTAGTGTCAGTATCACTTTAAGGCAAGCCTTGCATTGTTTGTGCACCAAAATAGGGGTCTGATGTCCATTCCCATGCTCTGGCTACACAATTAAATGGTGAAGAGAATGGGGGAATGAGTGGAGAGCAGTGACAAATAGGAAGTGCTGAATGGAAAGTGAAAGTATTTGTCTGCCCGGCCTCTATGCCGAAGGCAGAATAGGGCACACACAGGCAGAGTAGAGGAGCAGAGTATGGCACACACATAATCAGAGTAGAGAGGAAGAGTATGGCACACACCGTCAGAGTAGAGAGGGAGAGTATGGCACACACCGTCAGAGTAGAGAGGGAGAGTATTGCACACACAGTCAGAGTAGAGAGGTAGAGTATGGCACACACAGTCAGAGTAGAGGGGCAGAGTATGGCACACAAGCAACATAGGGCAGAAAGACTAGAGAGATGTGAACAGATAAACAATGCATAACAGTATATTAAGTCCTTTTGCATATTGGTAAGAGGCTTGTAGCTGTAACCAAGAAACACCAATAGGACTGGACATTCTTGATTATCCCTCAGCATTCCTGGTGTTCCCTTCGATCTGCACCTGGCAGATAATTGCTCCAGAAACAGAAAACCAGGCCCCAGGTGCATTTATTTTAAAGGGCAACTTTGTTCTTCCTGTTTCTCTCGCAAATCATATTATTATTTGTTACAGCAGAGGGTCGTTGTTGCAGAACATACTGTTTTTCTAATTAAACCATCAGGAAATGTCAGATCTGTAAATCAGTCAGTCTGTGGTCCTGAATCATTTCAGTTGGGGCAGGGGGTTAAATATTACTTATAGAAATGCGTCCTACAGATGCACAAGTTTCATATGCTCATGCTTCTATTGTACTGGACAATGTCCTAGTAAAGTACAGCAGATTGTAGGCCAAGTTTTTCTCTCTGTACATTGCACAGGGACCAGAATTGTGCCTAAAGAGCTTTTCATTTCAATTCTCACAGATCATTACAAGCTTACAGGGAGGGCTGATTAAGCAGATTTTTTAGCTGGAGATGAATGGCAGGCTGGAAATTATATTTTATTTTCCATTTTACTGATCCTTTTGTGCCTCCTTATTTTCTAAAGGTGAGGTTAGGAAGAGTTCAAATCTAATCATCAGACCTCATTTATTATGTTTCATCTCCATTGCTATTCTCCAGGCGATGTTTATTTCTAATTGGCTTCAGTTTCCAGACCTGTGTGTAAGTGGAGCTACAAATAAAGAGCAGGGTGTTACCAACCAAGTTTAAGGTGCTATAGATGTTCAACATGAGTCCAATAAAAGGTTGTCTTCAAAATGTGTTATTTCTCCTTTTTTTAGTGCTACTGAGACATTTCACCTATAAAGGGTCAATAGTCATAGTTGAACATATTTTTTTTGCTGTGCGTTGCTCCTATGCTCATGGCTAATGGCACAGAATGCAGTTTTGCACTAAAACCGCTCCATATGTGTGTGCTGTAACTGACTTTAATAGCATATACCTGTCACTATGCAGATCTGTTATATTTCGGCCCTGCCCTGTGTATACAGTGACAGTGTTGGTCAGATGGCTGAGAAAAGCCGTCATGTGTAATTAGCTTATGTGAAGGGGATTTGGAATCACAATGCAGATCTAACCTTGCCTAAGCAGCCATTGTCTGTACTTATGGAATACATTTCCATAAGTAACAATGTTGTTTCTAGTAAACCTGTATGTAAGTATGGGAACTGCTATCCAGACTGCTTGGAACCTCTGGTTTTTCCGAATAACATGTTTCCATAATTTGTATCTTCACACCATAAGTCTACAAGAAAATCATGTAAACATAAAATAAACCCAATAGGCTGGTTTGGCTATCAATAACGATTAATTATACAGTATCTTAGTTGGGATCAAATGCAAGATACTGTTTTATTATCACAGAGAAAAAGGAAATCATTTTTAAACATTTGGATTATTTGGATAAAATGGAGTCTATGGGAGCCTTTCCATAATTCCGAGCTTTCTGGATAATGGTTTTCTGGATCTTGTACCTGCAATACCTCTTTGTTCAACTCCTGTCCTGTCCATGTAATCCCTGATATGACCTATTTTTCTGGCGATTTGCCCTCTTACACAACTTTTCCACCCAAATCCACCCAAAAATCATTACTCCTACTGATGTCAACACTCTGCCTACTGCACATCAACATCATAAATCCACCCTCCGATGTCACCTCCTCCTAACATCTTGGGCTCCTTCCCTGGCCGGTAAATGTAATTTTAAAAGGTGGCAACCATACCCATGAGCTTTTTCATGTTATAATCTGATTTAATGAGATATATCCAGATTTAATGATAGCAGATAATTTATATCCTAATAAGTCACCAACCAACTTGCCATATACAGATCAGTAAATATTGCCCACTTCAATCTTTTACATTAAGGTGGACCTGTCACCCCGATATAAAAAACTGTATAATAAAAGTCCTTTTCAAATACTTGTGAGTAAGTGCCCCAATAGGCACGAAACGCGTTAGGTATCATGTCCTAATAAATTTTCTACTTTTTTACTTTTGTTTTTGATTTCGTATTTTTTGGAGACCCTCACATTCCGTTTGGACACAGTAATTTTGATTTTGCACCTTGGGACTGAGGTGAACTGTGAGTGTTTTCTCCATCATTCTTTACTTCAATTGGTATTTTTCGTTTTAATACTTTTTCTAAGTGGTACCACATTTATTTATTTATTTTTATGTGGCAGTAGCACTAACCTTCGCTTCTATGATACAAGGCTTGTCTTAATAACAGTGTCCACAAAATGGCTCCTGCCTGCTTGCTATAATTATGGGTTCCCAGAGTGATGGAAACAAGATTCAAATAATTTATACAGTGTAATTAAAGTTAATTTTGCTTGACTAACATTATAAAATAGGATTTGGAATTTTTTTTTGGGTGACGGGTCCCCTTTAAGCCATGTTCTGATCACCTGACAGGAACATTGCAATTTCTATGACAGGATGAAATGTGGGAGTATCAGAAACAGCTCTGCCCATTTATTGGCTGATGTAACCTAAGGTAGTATGTACAGTATGTGTACAGTTTGTGTGTCATATTAGACAGAGGCTTAATTCTCACATGTCACTATGAGACTAGCCAATGGCACATACAATATAAAAAATACTTTCATGAAAAGATTTTTATTATACTAATAATTATACTTTTGTAATTCATTGAGGGCATCACATTCTTAATTTGCAAAGACTGCTAGATGAACACTTTAATAAGGGGCACCCACATAGTATGTTACGTGGAAACAAATTCAATCATGTTTAACTGTTAAAAAACACTCAAAACTTTATTCATAGTTGAAAGGCTTTGGTTCCAATAATGTTACACACCCCCCATTAGTAAGGCAAAATGTCTTATAATTTAATGCTTAGCCTAAAGTTTCAGCTTGTCAATAGCAGCAATGATCCAGGACTTCAAACTCGTCACAGGGAGTCACCATCTTGGAAAGTGTCTGTGACACTCACATGCTCAGTGGGCTCTGAGCAGCTGTTGAGAAGCTAAGCTTAGGGGTCGTCACAAATTATCAAGCAGAAAATGAGGTTTGTCTGTAATGTAAACTGATGCTACAGGGCTGATTATTAAATTCTGATTCTAATTGCACTGGTTTCTGTGCTGCCATGTAGTAATTATCTGTATTAATTACTAATCAGCTTTATATTGTGACATTTATATTCTATGTGTACTGTATATTGTGAGTGGGTTCACAAGCTCAGTAAGTGACAGCAGCACAGAGCATGGGCAGTGAATAAATAATAAGAGCTACTGGGGCATCTTTGGAGGCACATATCTTTACTGCTAAATGGCTGTGGTTGCCTTGAGCTGGTACAGAAAGCCAAAACATAAAATTCAACATTTCTAGCTTACTTTTTAAGCTTTAAAGGAGAAAGAAAGGTGAAATCAATGGGGGTGCCAAAAGTTAGGCACCCCCCTAGTAAATGTATTTACTTACCTGATACTCCAGGCCAGTGTTAGCAGAACAATTTGACCAGCCCAGGCTTATTCTCAACAAGCACAGCAATTCTCTTCTTCTGCTTTGTCCTTCTTCACTACCCTGGGGCAGATACATGTGCAGTGGGGTGAAAAGGCCGGCTTTTTTGTTAAAGTTTTGCTTTTCACTCTACTGTGCATGCGCACCTGTGCGAAGAAAGAAGATGCTGAAAGAGGATGGTACTCAATTAGAAGAACTCCCTGGCTGGTGGCACCTCTATTGATTTAACCTTTCCTTCTCCTTTAATGGTAAGAGCAAACTATGTTATAATATTTTACCCAGTTACTTGCCTCACCTGCCCTTTCTGAGACATTTGTACTTGAGTATTATAAAACTGCACACACCAATAAAGACAGATATTTGTACACTTACAGGAGTAGCCCAAATTTAAGTATGATATAGACAGGTCGATCCTGAAACACTTTGCAACTGGTTTTCATTTTTTTTTATTTTTCTGAAAAAGATTTTGCTTTCTGTTCAGCAGCTCTCCAGTTGGAATTCTTGCAACTATCTAGTTACTATGGTCAAATTTACCCTAGAAACGGGCAGTGGTTTAAATGACAGACTGGAATATGGTATTTTGTGATATACTAAATGTTGCAGTGCATTGTTATTTTGATACATTTTCAAGAGCCCTGTAATATTCAGTTACTCACAATTAGCTTTTCCTTGTCATTTAAAAGCCAAGTGCTGTCTATTAGGATCGGGACGCGTGGGTCCGGGTCGGGTGCAGGTCAAGTAATACTGTAAGGAAAATGAAGATTTCACTGGAGAGCTTGTAAGTGAAACAGTGAAGGTTCTTTATTCAAGATGCATTAAAGCACTACATGTTTCGGACCTCTGGGGTCCTTCTTCTGGTGCAGTTACAACACACTGAGTGAATGGGGCCTTTTAAAGCCCACAAACCCATCCCACAACCATCATGTGATCAAACAATTGTATACTAGCTCCATCTTCAGGCCAAGTATATAAATTACAATTAGAGCCGGATACTACCAATAAGGTCTATCCAAAAAACTGACCTTCAGAATACTTATAGTTTAAACAGTGTAACAAAGTAATTAAAGTATCTCCTACCATCTGGTTGTCAGTGATTCATAGTTAATCAGTCCATTTGTATCGATTTAGCCAGATGGTAGTAAAGTCTGCAACAAATGTAACAGTTAGTAAATCATAATTCAAAGATGCAACAATAAACTTATAAGAAACACTTAAGGCTCCAGGCTTCATTCATTCCTTTTGGCTCTATTGTGTTTAATAGTTCAATCCATTTAGCCTCTTGTTGCAAAAGCATAGTTTTCCTGTCGCCCCCCCTGTTGGGCATATTAACTTTTTGTAGCACCATCCATTTCAAACTTGTCGGATTATGTCTTTCATTAAAGAAATGTCTGCCAACTGGTGTGTGCGTTTTACTGTTGTTGGGGTCAAAAGAGGTTATTGATCTTTTGTGTTCCCCTATCCTGACTTTAACTGCCCGTGTTGTTTGTCCTACATATAGTTTCCCACATGGGCATTTCAGGGCATAAATAACGTAGTCAGAGTTACATGTATGGTATTGTTTGATGGGGACTTTATTTCCTTGGTATGGATGTGTAATGTAATCTCCTTTGATAATGGAATTGCATTTTCCGCAATTCAGACATGGGAAGGTTCCATATTTGGGTTTGCTCAGAAATCTTGTTTTATTGTTATGGTCAGGTATTCGCACTTCTGCCCTTACTAAAGAGTTGGCAATATTTTTACCCCTCTTATATGAAAAAATGGGACGATCTTTGAACAGTTTTCCAAAAAGTATGGTCCTGTCCTAACAGGGACCAGTGTTTTTTGATGATGTACTCAATTTTTCTACTTAAAGGACCAAATTCTGTAACAAATGGGATTCTGTCTTTGATTTTTCTTTCTCTTATATTCCGCAGCAAGCTCTCACGTGGCTGTAGGAGGACCTCATCCCTCGTTTTAGTTAAAGTGTTTTTGTCATAGCCACGGTCTACAAATTTTTTTATCAGGGTATTAGATGCTTCCAAATATTTAGTGTCATCAGAGGAAATTCTTCTTACCCGTAAAAATTGTCCCTTGGGAATACCTCTCATTGTATTAGGGGTATGAAAGCTGTCATGTAGTAAGATATTATTTCTTTCAATAGGTTTACTGTAAAGTTCAGTGGTTAATTCCCCGTTCTCAATATTAATCTTAACATCAAGATAATGAATGCTTTTGGGACTGTGTTCAGCTGTGAATTTAATAGTATGGTGCTGTGTGTTTATAAAGGAAAGGAAAGATTCCAATTCCTCTATTGTAGAGTCCCAAATTAAGAAGATGTCATCCACAAATCGAAAGTAACAGGCAATTTTGTTACTGTATAGGGGATTTTGGAGAATAAGTTTTTGTTCAATGGCATTCATAAAGATATTAGCATAACTTGGAGCTAAATTACTCCCCATTGCTGTCCCTTGTAGTTGTATGTAGTGGTCTTTATTAAACCTGAAATAATTTTTCTTAAGGACCAAAGCTAGTAGGTCCAGGATAAAATAGACCTTAGGGTGAGGTATATTTTCAGAGAGAAGCATATCTTCTATATAGGTCATACCTTCCTCATGCGGAATGGAAGTATATAGGGACTGTACATCAATACTACATAGAATGCTGTCAGGCTTCATTTTCCCCAAATTGGACAATCTTGTTAGAAAATCAGTGGTATCTTTTAAACATTGTGGTATTTTTTGTACTGCCTCTTGCAAAAATGTATCAACATATTGTGATAGAGGTTGTAATACCGAGCCCATTCCTGAAACAATTGGTCGTCCAGGTGGCTCGACCAACTTTTTATGTACCTTAGGTAATAGGTATAAGAGAGGAGTTCTGGGGTGTGGTGTACTTAGAAATTTTTTTGTATTTTCTGTGATGATCTTACAGTCAAAGGCATATGATATCGTATCATCTACAGTTTTTTTAATCTCCCATGTGGGGTCATGATCAATACATTCATAATGGCCTGGGGTCGTAAGCTGTCTCATTGCTTCCTTAATGTAATCTTCCTTGTTAAGGATTACAATACTACCCCCTTTATCCGCCTTTTTGATAACAATGTTGTCATTTTTTTGTAAAGACTTTAGTGCCTCTTTCTCTTTTTTTGTGATATTGTGAACAGATGTTGTGTTACTAAAGTTGTGTACACCCCATAACTCTGAAACCTGATGTAAAATTACATTCTGAAAAGTTTCTAATGATTGGCAGGTAACATCAGGTGTGAAATCACTTTTAACCTTCAATAAATCACTTTTATGTAAATTACATTCAGCAGATTCACATTTTTTATCAAGAAAATGCATTTTTAGTTTCAGTCTCCGAATAAATTTGTAAAAGTCTACTTTCCATTGAAAAATGTCAGTGGAGTGTGTGGGGATAAAGCCCAAACCTTTGTTTAGGACCCCTGTTTCTGCTGCAGTCAATACATGATTGGATAAGTTAATGATTAAGTCAGTGGACTTACACATATCGTTGGATCCACCTTCAGTTATGGTCTGTAAAACTGGCGCCTCACTGAAGTGCGTTGGGATCGCCTCTGTACTGTGTTGTAGTCCTCGTAGCTGTCCCTTCGCCCTCCTACGTCTCTTTCTGTACCGAAGCTCCGCTGTTTGCCTCTCTGGCCCCTCTTCCGGCCAGCGTCTAAAAAACGCCTCGAGGTGCTCCGATCACTGCTGGTGTCACGATCCGATCCTGTTGACACACGATCGTCCGTGTCACTGGCGGTGTTGCGATACTGCGGGTAAGCTTGATGACGTAGAGGTGGGGATTCCCTCTGTTGGCTACGGGGTCCCGGCAGGCCAAACTTCCTTCCGATCTCTGTCTGCTGCCTTGGGGAAACACTCTGCCACGTATACACGCTGCCACTGCTGTAATCTCTGGTATCTCGCTCAAATTTTTTTATTTTCCTTGCGATCGTTTCTTTCTTTAGTCTGTTGATGTTGGTTTCAATTTCTTTAAGTGTTTTAGAGTATTCTTCAATATTCCTGCTGCTGGCTTGAAAGTTTTCTTTAAGCGCTGTGATTTCTGAGCGCGTTCTTGTGATTTCTGGTTGTAGAAATTCAACAGTAAGAACCATAGCATCCAGGCTAGCTTTATTCCAGATGCCTTCCCATTTGGTTAGGAATTCTTTGCTAGTAATACATCCAAGGGGTTGTAGTCCCACTCTCAATCCGCGGGGTATTCTTTTGGTTTTAATGTATTCAACCAATGTGGAACTATGCAAGGAAAGGTTTAATTCTTAAAAAATATTGCCAACTCTTTAGTAAGGGCAGAAGTGCGAATACCTGACCATAACAATAAAACAAGATTTCTGAGCAAACCCAAATATGGAACCTTCCCATGTCTGAATTGCGGAAAATGCAATTCCATTATCAAAGGAGATTACATTACACATCCATACCAAGGAAATAAAGTCCCCATCAAAC
This sequence comes from Xenopus petersii, assembly GCA_038501925.1. Taxonomy (NCBI): domain Eukaryota; kingdom Metazoa; phylum Chordata; class Amphibia; order Anura; family Pipidae; genus Xenopus; species Xenopus petersii. The sequence continues at coordinate 38,428,833 of CM076683.1, forward strand.
AATACCATACATGTAACTCTGACTACGTTATTTATGCCCTGAAATGCCCATGTGGGAAACTATATGTAGGACAAACAACACGGGCAGTTAAAGTCAGGATAGGGGAACACAAAAGATCAATAACCTCTTTTGACCCCAACAACAGTAAAACGCACACACCAGTTGGCAGACATTTCTTTAATGAAAGACATAATCCGACAAGTTTGAAATGGATGGTGCTACAAAAAGTTAATATGCCCAACAGGGGGGGCGACAGGAAAACTATGCTTTTGCAACAAGAGGCTAAATGGATTGAACTATTAAACACAATAGAGCCAAAAGGAATGAATGAAGCCTGGAGCCTTAAGTGTTTCTTATAAGTTTATTGTTGCATCTTTGAATTATGATTTACTAACTGTTACATTTGTTGCAGACTTTACTACCATCTGGCTAAATCGATACAAATGGACTGATTAACTATGAATCACTGACAACCAGATGGTAGGAGATACTTTAATTACTTTGTTACACTGTTTAAACTATAAGTATTCTGAAGGTCAGTTTTTTGGATAGACCTTATTGGTAGTATCCGGCTCTAATTGTAATTTATATACTTGGCCTGAAGATGGAGCTAGTATACAATTGTTTGATCACATGATGGTTGTGGGATGGGTTTGTGGGCTTTAAAAGGCCCCATTCACTCAGTGTGTTGTAACTGCACCAGAAGAAGGACCCCAGAGGTCCGAAACATGTAGTGCTTTAATGCATCTTGAATAAAGAACCTTCACTGTTTCACTTACAAGCTCTCCAGTGAAATCTTCATTTTCCATATGATATCGCCTTTCTGGATGTGGCAAACCCAGATCACTGTTGGATTGAGCTACCACTAACTAACACGGTGTGTGGCAACAAGTTTTCTATAACTTTGGACAAGTAATACTGTAAATCTTGTGTGACAGTTGTTCTCTTATCTAAATTTTTGCACATGTTGTGTACAAGTAATCATGTTATAGTATAAATATCCTGCCAATAAAAGATTCTTCTGTTAGCGGCCTTGGAATGAGTTGCAATTACCAACTGTCAGGGATCTGAATGCTGACACTGTAGAATTTACATTGCCTCGGTACTCTTTGTGTTTTCTTGCCATGCAGTATTAAACCTAAAAAAATAAATAAAGGCAAGTCAATGTGCATTTTTTATCCTTTTATTAATTATACAGTACCATAAATTTGTAATGACAGCCTATTGAGAGAGAGTCATCTTTCAATTGGGGTAAGGCCCCAATACTATCTCTGCACATTTCAGAAGTTTTTTCAAGGAGGGGGGATACGGTAAGTAGTCTTCCCCAGCTTGGTATGAAAATAGTCTTTAGCGCTGCATTAAAAATAATGATTTATAGTACAGTGTAGCACTTTAATTTAAAATGACATGACGTCTGATTTTACATCCATGCTCAGAAAGGTCCTATGCAGAATCTTGGCTGTGTGAATAGCTGAGCCTCTATGCAATGAATCCATGTGATTATATATGCATTAAAGAAACAGCCGACTTATTAACAAAAAGACTGTCAATTTTTAATGCTGCCCTTTCGGATAAATGAGCTCTATTAATAATCTGGGAATGATCTCTAGTGTGTTAGGCTTTAATCAAAATGGCATATTCTAAATAGTAAAATAATATTGATCTTTATGAATTGAAGTGTTTAGGGCAAACCATTAATTTAATCTCAGGTTACCTGAGGGGTGGAACAAATACACAGCAGATGAAAAAGATGACAAGATCCGACAGAGACGCGGATAATCAGAAGAGTGCGTGGGCGTCACAGTCTACACAGAAACATCTTACTTGAAGGGACTTGGGTTTCCAGGCTTCTGCTGTAGACTTTTCATAAGATAATAAGGATACAGAGAGCACTTAAAGGGGTAGTTCACTTGAAAATTATATTTTGCATGTGATGTAGACAGCAGTATTTTAAGACAGACGGTTTGATTTTTCTTTAATTATTTGCATTTCTTCTACTGCTAAATAACCCAAGTAACCAGGTTGTAGTTTAGAAGTTTAAATGGAAGATTAATTAAAAAAAGGCCCTGGTTGGAGAAAAAGATAAACTATTAAAAAGAGAATGATAAGCTATTAAAATACAATAACACAGAGCCCCCACACAACAACATTAGAATAACAAAAAATCTGAAGCTGTTTTTGGTTTCAGTAACTTGGTTTCCCCATTCTCTAAAACAGGGGTCCCTAGCCTTTTTTACCTATAAGCTACATTCAAATGTAAAAATAGTGGCGGAGCAACACAAGTATGAAAAAGTCCCTGAGGATGCCAAATAAGGAACAGTAAGGGCAGAAACACGCTGCTATTTTGGGAGATTAGTCACAAATTGCTTCTTCTTCAGGCAGCTAATCTCCCCGAACTGCCTTCCCGCCGTCTAGAATTTAAATCGCCGGTGGGATGGCACTCGGTTTGCTTCGGCTTTCCAAAGTCGCCCGAAGATTCCTCATGAGGCAACTTTTGATAACTTCGGACGACTTCGGAAAAAGAAGCGACCCGAGTGCCATCCCACCGGCGATTTACACTCTTGCCAGCAGGAAGGCTGTTTGGGGAGATTAGTCGTCCGAAGAAGAAGCGTTTTGTTGCTGGGCGACTAATCTCCCAAAATAGCAGCGTCTCTGCCCTTACTGTTTCCAACTCCAGCTGTGGGGACAAAGATCACGGAGCCAGATTTAAACAGATAAACTGGGATTCTATTTGGAGGATTATTTTGCCGCAGCCACTGGTTCTGCAGAGTTGGATAAAGTTTGTATTAAACAATACAAAATGTATAAAATCCACATTATATTACATGACAACACAGGACCCAGTGCAGTCTGTATATTCTGATTATTAATCAGTCTTGCTGTTTTGGCTTCTGACAGATATTATTTGACTTGTGTTTTTCTGATTTATGGTGATCCCTAAGCAGCTCAGACCACACATGTGCACAGTCTTGGTCTTGCAAAGATGTGTAACAAAGTTACAAGATGGTGACCCCCTGTGGCCAACTTTGAAAGCATAAATTATTTGTTTGATTGGGCTTGTGGTGCAGTAAGTTCATGTTTATATTTAGTATACATATAAAATACAGCATTTCTAGCCTATTCTATTTTAGACTAGTTAACATAACATCCCACCACTTATCTTCTTTTAAGAATTTCAACAAGCGTATTCAGTGTAAAAGTTCACGGGTTCAGCATTTTAGATTCACCTAAGTTATAAAGTATTTTACTTGAGGAATTCAGAAGGTATTACCTTCCCCTATTGTCCAAAATGTAAGACAAAAAATTATTCTCTGCTCCCTCATTTCTAACTTATGTAGTAAAGCTGAATGAACATTGACCTGAAGTTATCTACTGAATTTGCATTGCTTGATTATCAAGTTATTTCTCCAACTAATCTTATTCCTAAGATTAAGCATCACCTGTTATCACAGCTAACCATAAATCTATTTTTTTTTTGGGATTCAGGAGAACTCTCCAGATTTAAACGTTATTTTATCTTATCTTAATAATCAGGTTTTAGATATAGTAATATTGGTTTTAAAAAAAAAAAATTTGAAACCCTCTCATGAATATTTTAAAGTATGGTGATAGCGATACAATTGAAATGTTCATGTATAATTCTGACAAAGACTCTTATCCACACACCCATTGATGTTCCTAGATTGATTGTTTATGTTTCATTCTTGTCAGTGTTAGAGACGAAGAGTTTTTTTATTTCTTTTTGATGATTGCTTAGTTAAAGGGGACCCATTACCCCAAAAAATTATTCCAAATCCTATTTTATCACATTAGTCAAGCAAAATGAACTTTAATTACACTGTATAAATGATATGAATCTTGTTTCCATCAGTCTGGGAATTCATAATTATAACAAGCAGGCAGGAGCCATTTTGTGGACACTGTTATTAAGACAAGCCTTGTATCATCTCAGAATCTTGTTTGTGCACCAGAATGGGGAACCTGATGTTCATCCCTATGCACTGGTTACATAATTAAATGGTGAGAGAATGGGGAATATGGGGAGAGCAGTGACATCTAGGAAGTGCTGAATGGAAAGTGAAAGTAATTGTTGCCCTGCCTCTATGCCTAAAGGTGGCCATAGACGTAAGAATTACGATCGTTCTTGGAAAAGATCTTTCCAAGAAAGATCGTTCATTTCAATACACGTGTAGAGCTGAATCGTCAGATATACAGATAAATATACGGGAAAAAACAATATAATTCTACCTGTATCTGACGATTCAGCACTTACAATGGACGATGTTTGGGTCCCTTCAAAGGCACCCGATCAAAATTTTCCGTCCACCCCGATCGACGAGCCGACCGATATCCAAGTCTTCTGCCAATATCGGTTGGCTCTTTTTCCGGCATACACACAACGAATATCGGACGAAAATTTGTTTCGTACGATATTATCTGTGCGTCTATGGCCACCTTAAGGCATAGAGGAGGGGCAGACAATATTTGATTGACAGCTGAGATTTTTAAATGAGTTTACAACAGCTAAGAATGCTTTAATAAAATAAAGACTTTGGATTTCATGTTTAATTTGAAAAGGACTTTTATTATACAGCTTTTTATGTCTGGTGACAGGTCCACTTTAAAGTTTGTATTTAATGTTTTATTTTCATTATATTGCAATGTAATGTGTTTTCTATTTATTATGTGAGCTGACAGACTTTAGTGCAAGTCACTGTTTTGTCAAATCTCATCATACTGTTTACTTTAACATACCAATAAACATAATTGGAAAAGAAAAGTAACATTTAGCTGATAGACATTGTGGGGCACATTTACTTAGGGTAGAATATCGAGGGTTAATTAACCCTCGATATTCGAATATCGAAGTTGAAGGATTTAGCGTTATTCGTTTGATCGAACGATCGAAGGAATAATCCTTGGAATCAAACGATTAAATCCTTCGAATCGAACGATTTTCTTCAATCACAAATTGGCTAGAAAGCCTATGGGGTAGGTTTTAGGTGGCGAAGTAGGTGGTCGAAGTTTTTTTTAAAGAGACAGTACTTCGACTATCGAATGGTCGAATAGTTGAACGATTTTTAGTTCGAATCGTTTGATTCTAAGTCGTAGTCGAAGGTCAAAGTAGCCAATTCGATGGCTGAAGTAGCCAAAAATATACTTCGAAATTCGAAGAATTTTTTATTCTATTCCTTCACTCGAGCTAAGTAAATGTGCCCCTCAATGTTAAAGGGAGTGTCAAACCCAAACAAAATACATTTTGGAAAATTAATGAAAATGTAATTTGATACAATTTTCCAATAGACATTAAAGGATAATAAAACCTCCACTACCAAAAGTCGACCTCCTTAAGCTTTCTGGCATTGCCCCCCTCCAGTCTCCCTCCCTGCAATTTGCATTAGTTAAAAAAAAAAAACCTTTAAAAAAATCTGTGTGGGGCAATGTAAATAAACCCGTATCACTTTATAATTTTGCAGTTTAATAACTGTTACTCCAACTCAAAGGAAATAATGATGGACAAATACCATATGGACGAGAAGAATTAATTTATTGCTCAACATAAAAAAAGGAAATAAAAGCTAAAAAAATTACCAACCAGTGGTCATCATTTCAGCACATATATATCTTTTTAAATTGCTTTAAGCTTGCTTGATTCTAAAACACTTGTGCTACTAAAGTACATTCCATAGGGAATCAGTCTCAGAGTTCACGTAATTAACACAATATACTGTATCGTAGTACACAATATACTATTGCCCAATCAAAAAGATCTCATAATCTGCTCAGAAGCATACATAAATATCATTATATATATATATATATATCTATTATACAGATATGCACTCAGCCTGTTATGATATTTCAGTGCTTTGATGAACTTCACTGGCTAATACACTGGGGCAAATTCACTATGCGCCGAAGCGCCTAACGCTAGCGTCAATTCGCTAGCGTTGGGCATTTTCGTTACTTCGCAAATTCACTAACGGACGCTGGCGTAACTTCGCTAGTATTACTTTGCACCCTTACGCCTGGCGAATTTGCGCAACGGACGTAACTTTGCAAATTCACTAACGCGCACATTGTTCTGAACGCTACCTTTTACACTAGACTTCCTTCGCCACCTCAGACCAGGCGAAGCGCAATAGAGTAGATAGGGATTTCTTCAAAAAAAGTTACAATTTTTTCTAAGTCCCAAAAAACGCTGGCGTTTTTTGTATATTATGGGTGATAGGCTGAAAAAGATCGAAAAAAATTTTGGGGTTCCCCTCCTTCCTCCCTACATTTCCTAACTCATGGCAACTTAACTATACAGTGGGCACATGTGTAGGGCAAAATAAAAATTTTATTTGCTGATTTGAAGGTTTCCCAGGCTTTGTAGTGCTGCTTCGTATTCCTCCATTGAAATCTGAATTTGGCGCCGTATGCAAATTAACCATCGCTAGCGTAACTTCGATTCTCTTAGCGAATCAACTGTAGCGCAACTTCGCAACCTTACACTACCCCTGAGCGCAATGTCGGATTTTAGCGAAACTATGCGCCTGGCGCAACTACGAATCTTAGTAAATGTCCCGTACTGTGTTCATGAAATAATCAGCAAATCATTTTGTCCAGATCAGTTGGGTAAGTGCTGCAGAATTTTGGATATACTGCCATTCCTCTTATATGTCTTTGTTACTGAATAATTAGCAACATTTTGTACAAAACTCTGCATTTTCCTGTGATTGCTAGATTACATATACATTAAGCAATCTAAATACAGTTTTACAGTATTTGTTCATCAATAAACGGTACAAAAAGTGTTTCCCTTTAAATGTTTATTTGGATTAAGAAACACAACTATTAAACCTATACCATTATATTTGTGCGTGATAATAATATGATATTGAATAGTTGTGTTTGAAGCAAGCAATTTAATTTCAAATAAAGCCAATGTTTTCCATTTAAATGTAATTATATATGTCCTGCTAGCTATTAAGCCTTGTATTTTGTAAACAACATATCCAAATGGAAAGGTTTTTAAAGTATAGCTTAGCTTTAAATTAACTTTTGGTATGATGTACAGTAGACAGTGATCTGAAACTGGTCTTAATTTTGCCTAGCAGCTCCCCAGTTTGGAACGTCAGCACTTAAATAGTTGCCGAGGTCCAATTTAACCTAGCAACCAGGCAGTGATTTGAAAAAGAGACCAGAATATGAAGAGAAGAGGCTGGAATAGAAAGATATGTAATGAAGAGTAACAATAGCTATACAACCTAAGCTGAAAAGAAGCAGAAAAGGAAGGCAAACAATTCATACTATAAAAAGTGAAGGCCAATTAAGAATTTCCCAGTCTGTAACTAAAAGTTAACTGAAAGGTGAGCTGCCCCTTTAGCAGAATTAATATCCTGTGTGTGTGTATAAAAACAAATAGTTGTGCTGTACTTATAGCATAAAAATTGTGTAGCTATATTTAGGCCTGGGTAAAAACAAAACGTGATTATAAGAAGACATTGATGATAGTATCCCTATCCAATCCAATCAATAGCCTCCAACAGAGCCAGGGTCACATGGGCAAAAGGGGGAAAGGGCATACCCATAAGAAAGAAGTGTGGCTATTGGTGGGTAAATTAGGAGCATAATCTTTAAAAAACAAAACATAAATAGCTGCATAGAAAAAGTCACATTGTTTTTTTTGTTAGAAACATTTTTAAAATATTTTTTTTTACAAAATAACTGCCTTATCACAACTTTCTGAAAGCCATTTATAATAGTCATTAATAATAAACATACAAATGCAAACAAATGACAAAATACTGACCGCGTCTGCCATTTTCGATGGCTACTTTGGATTCACTACAATGTTTTACTGAAATGGAATTAATAACGACACCCATCCTAATGCCATGTTAACAAGGTGCACAATTGTGCTTCACCCAAAAAACCACCTGTGGCTGAGGATGATGGGAATTACCATCCATGTGTGCTTTGACTGGTGTGGCTTGTGTTCTAGGATATCAAGGCGTATTTCCGTCCGTATTCATTGTCCTACTTGCAGCTGGCTACAAAAAGCTAATCACTGATTGGTTTATAGGTAACTGCCCATGGGCAAATTTGCCCAGTGTTGATAAATGAGCCTCCAAGTTCTCATTACCAAGATATGGTGTGCATTTACATGAGTAAAGCATAAATTCAGCGTTATTACTTTTATGCAAAGGAATATTTGGCTGAATAAAATGCAGATCATTGCTGCATATCTCCCAATTTTCCCTAATTAGTTGGGTCATTTATTGGGTACAAAGGTGGTCAAGCTTACTAGAGAGCCTGGGTTTGTGGCAGATCAGTAGTGCGGTTTAGATTGGTAAAATGGATTACATGGGCTAAAAGGTCCCACAATTCCAGCTGGTAATGTTTGGAGGCATATTGATGAGTTTAGAAGTATAGATCAAAATTTTATTAACACTAAGATGGCCTTTTAGCTACTGATCATATTAAGTCCAGCATCTCCCAATAATATGTTCAACTGTAGAGGGATTCTGGCAGTTGTTGTTTATCAGCAGCTGGACGTCCATAGACTGACCGCCCCTGCTCAGCAATTTAAAAGTAATACTGAGAGACTTCAAATGAATGGGCTTTGGAACCTATAATGTTCTATGAGAGCTGTAAATCAGCTGAATAAAAAAAGTGTACTTTTCCTGCCCAGTGGAAAATGGCACATTAATCCAGCAAGACAAGCCTAACTGCTAATCCTCCTACACAAACCAGACGCATTTTGTGCCTAAAGCCTTTCCCATATCTAACAGCTACATCTTTTCAACACTGAATATTTCTTTGTACAGAACAGAAAATGATTAAAATCATATGAAGTGCAACTCTATCCAAGGCTGTATACAGAACAGTTTGGGTTTTAACTAGTGCAGACAATGTAATCATTTCTTTCTATTACATGGGATGGATCTGTGAATGGGGGCACCTTTATATAATATAGGTAATTGGTACCAGAGACACCTCTGCCTTGTTGCCCTCTTAGCTGCCGCATGGAAATAATACGGGGTATACACGTGCCTGTCTGTGCATGTTGAATACAATATCAGATTATAAATTTCATCAAGTAACCAAATATTCTAAATGGCAGTGTAAAAGTGCTCAGCAAGTCTTCCGGAAATGTTATTTGCTAGGTGCATTTCCCTTCTTGCTCCAGACTGTCTGTCTCAAGGCCCAGTTCTGTGTCACCCTGAGCAACAGGCACTTCCTTTTGTTTATCAGCAGACTCACCAGTGCACATTTCTCTTTGTTGTTTCTCAGTATTTGCTAAGTCCACGTCCCTACTGTCCTCCATTAATTCTTCTGCATGTAAAAAGGCATCATGAGTTTGATTATTTTCATATGTCTCCTCGTTGCTTTCAGGACTGTTTGAGGTTATTATTTCCTCGCTGAGATCATTAATCTTGCTTTGAATTTCACCATCCAACAAGTGGTTTACATGAACATTGGCTTCTCCTGGATCCTCACTTTTAAGCAATTCCTCATTTCTTCTGTTTCTGTCGAAGTCGTTCTTGTCTTCCTTGTGCTGATGTTCCTTGGAATTTCCCTTTCCTTTCTTAGATTGCCTGCTATGCTTGTCATCTTTGGGGAACCTCCACTGAAACTGAAAGAAAACACAATGTGTATCTTTATTTCAAAAGTAAAACAAAAAACTGCAAAATAGTATATGTAACGGGGAATGTAATAAAATTCTATTCTAACTATTCGTAGTGCGAAAAGTTATGCCTTTGCGCAAACCAATTTTGCTTTGCGCAAATTTAATATAGCTTTTGCGAACCCGGAAACTGGTTAGCGGCCACTTCCGACAGTGGAAGACTGTTTGTGAATTTTATAGTTTGCACCAAAGCACAGTCAATGTAATAAAACTTCTTAATGAAAAAGTAGTTATGTTTGCTCCAAAAGATTACGACACCTTCAAGCACTTCTTAAGAGTGCGCAATTAAAATGCGAAATGCGCAATTAAAATTCGCAATGTGATAACAGTTTAAGGAACAATATTACATTGCGAGATGTGGATTTTTATTCTTATTGGTGCGAATTGTTTTGCTCTTTGCGACTTTTATTACATTACCCCGATAGTATATTCTAAGTATTTTTATTGTAGTAACAAATATTGGGTTTAAAAAAACAAACAGAAAGCTCAGAATTACGGAATGCCTGTCTCCCATAGACTCCATTTTATCCAAATAATTCATATTTTTAAAAATGATTTTCCTTTTTTCTGTAATAATAAAACAGTACCTTGTACATGATCCCAACTAAGAAATAATTAATCCTTATTGGAAGCAAAACCAGCCTATTGGGTTTACGATCCAAATTATGGAAAGATCCGTTATCCGGAAAACCGCAGGTCCCAAGCATTCTGGATAAAAGGTCCCATACCTGTATTACAGGTACAGGTATAGGATCCATTATCCAGAAACCCATTATATGGAAAGTTCCAAATTACAGAAAGGTCATCTCCCATAGACTCCATTTTATCCAAATAATCCAAATTTATAAAAATGATTTTTTTTATCTCTGTAACAATAAAACAGTATCTTGGATTTGATCCAAACTAAGATATAATTAATCCATATTGGAAGCAAAACCAGCCTATTGGGTTTATTTAATATTTAAGTATTTTTCCAAATTATTCAGGTCCCAAGCATAATGGATAACAGGTCCCATACCTGTATATAATGAGGAATACCTAAATAAAAAAATAATAAATAAAACATATCAATCAAAAACATATCAACTAGAGCTGACAGAGTGACTTTTAAATTTTTACTTTTTTAAGCAGACTTAAGATATGGAGATCAAAATTACATTAAGATTCTTTATCCAGAAACCCTCAGGTCCCGAGCATTCTGGATATCTGATCCTATACCTGAATTAAAGTTTATTTCCAACAAGCAAAAATCACACTTTGTTAAAAAACAGCCAAATTACTGATATAGATGATTCTTATTCATATATATCATAGTAACCATTAATAATGTTAGAAAATAATGGCTTAGCCTAGCTTTCCTAACTTTACTAAGAAGGCTACTATTGTCCATACTAGGAATGCACCAAATCCAGGATTCTGTTCGGAATTTGGCCAGGATTCAGTCTTTTTCATCAGGAATCGGATTTGGCCGAATCCTTCTGCCTGGCTGAACCTAATCCGGATTTGCATATGCAAATAAGGGGCGGGGAGGGAAATTGCATAACTTCTTTTCACAAAACAAGGAAGTAAAAAATGTTTTCCCCTTCCCACCCCCTAATTTGAATATGCAAATTAGGATTCGGTTTGGTATTCGGCCAAATCTTTCGTGAAGGATTCGGGGGTGCGGCCAAATCGTAAATAGTGATTCCCACTAATGTTTGCAATATTTAGCCAAAGTGTAGTTAAAAAAAGGTGAATCTACAGCAAACTGTACAGTAAGGTAATGACTTCAAAACTGTACTTCTGTGCTTGCTGTCCATAGTCCATATTTCCACAAAAAAGAAAAGTAACATACAGCTAGGAATTATGGGGGATTACTCTGTAAATATCACCTTCATGCCTTGGGCCATTTCATTCTTTTCCTGCTGAGCCATAGTGATAACAGTATAGATACAGGCCTAATGCATAAAGGTTATATTTGCATACCATTACCCACAAATGACAATGCAGTATTATCTGGATATTAATGGGGGTTGTATCATAATAACCCTTTGATCATAATGCCATTATTTTTTAACATTGGATTTCATAATATTTCTGTCATAGCAGTCAGGGCCCTCTAGGTCTGCAGGATATGCTGCTCTATAGTTATATAGAGGCAATTAAGCCAGCACTCATCAAGAGCTCCAATTTCTTGTAGGTAATTTGGTGCACGTCATTCGGTGTCCACTCCAACCAACTTTAAATATCCAAACAAACTGTAGCAGACAGCACCATCAAGGATTTAAATTAAAAAGCCTTTATTTTCTACTTTTTGGCTTTATGATCTGGGCCAAACAGTAGCCCTTTATCAAGCTGGATAAAGGGCCACTGTTTGGTTTGAAACGTTGTAACTGTCCAGATCATAAAGCCAAAAAGTAGAAAATAAAGGCTTTTTTAAACTTAAATCCTTGATGGTGCTGTCTGCTACAGTTTGTTTGCGCTATAGTTATACCAGTGCTATCTGCATTAGACAGCAATTCATTCAAGAAGGGCAGTAGGGTGGAGTTACATAGGCATCATCCTTCATGTCCTCTACCATTGCTGTACTTTGCATGTCATACAGACACACAAGGCATAAAGTGTCACAAGGTGCAGCCCACATTGGGGTCCTGTCCTTACTACAAAGATTGGTGCACCAAATACTGGATTTTTCATCTGGGGCAAAAGTGCTTCATGAATAAGCACTATGCAGGGTCCTCTTCCACTTGCTCCCCCGGGGGGGTCAAGAATGACTCCTTATATATATTTTTTGCCAGAAAATAAATGAACAAAAATCAAAAAGATCCCATAAACGCAGTATAATCATAAAAACCTAATTTTTATTCAAAAAACCATTAAAAGAATATACAAACCCCATGGTATTCCACCTTACGCGTTTCATAACCTCTGGTACTTAATCATAGGAGTTGATGGTACCAAATTGACCAACAGAATTTAAACCAAGGAAGCCCCTCCCATACAATTTAAATTTACAAATTGAATAGGAGGGACTTGCTTGGGTTTAAATTCGATTGGTCAATTTGGTAAAATCACCGCCTATGATTAAGAACCAGAGGGTATGAAGGCGGAATACCGTGGCGTCTATATGTTTATTCTTTTAATGATTTTTTGAATAAAAATTTGCTTTTTATGATAATAGCGAGTTTATGGGATCTTTTTGATTTTTGTGCCCTTGGAACTGGGGTCTGTATCCCAGAAACGATGCCCGTTTTTGACTGGTCATATATACCCCAGAGCGTAAATGGAATTTTTTCAGAAAGTACATAAAAACAGTTCCCGAAATTGGTAAGCAGTGGGTTATCTTTGCACTGGTTATCCAATTATCTACTTTCTTGGTAACGTAACTATATGATGTGGGGAGCAGGTGCAGGCAGTGCAACCGGAACCCCCCCCCAGATGAATTTTGCAGCAGTTTCTCTTGCACACATACCACAGATAGCTTCAGTTTCCTCTTTTGCCCTGTTTAACTCAAGCAATTACAATAAACCATCTATATTTGTGATTAAAACAATAAAAAACAAGTATGTTCAGCACAAGAACTATTCATTGCCCTTGTGTTGAACAAAGGGGGTGTACTGCCCCTTTACACTGATGTGTGTATGCATGTGCAAATCCTTTTATGCTTTAAAGAGGGTCTTTTTCTATAATGAGTTCATAGGAAAATTACAGTTAATGTAAGAAAATCAGATGTATGCTTCCTCTCCTGATATTTTTTGAATCTTGAATACAAAATGAGTAATTACCCACCATCTGCTAATGTAAAAGTTTGGTTCTGAGAGGCAGGTTTTGTTTCTCTCCCCCTTCTATTTCTGTGCCTGTGTTCTCCTCCGAGAGATAGTTCTTAATAAATGGATGAGAAGTAATAACAGGTGCTACATATATCACTAATGTATTATGTAATTGCAGATTTCCTTTCAATAATTTAATGGTGATTTTAAAAACTAGAAAGAGGCCGTTTCACTCAGATTCATTTAAATATGCTTTTTTGTAATCATATGCTGTTAAATTTAGTACAGTAACTCATCCTGTGTTCTGGCAGCTAAACACTAATTGTGGGAATTGTGGCCTAACCTCCTAAAGGACATGTTGCGCAACAGTCACTGCGGTTAATACTGGTAAAGTAATTTAAAAATAATATTTTAAGACTTTATCTTTTTGGCTTAATCAGACCATCAAATGCTTGGGGGGATCTGCTAGACAACTCAACCTTCCCATGTATCCCATACACCAGCAAAAATGCCAATCAGGTCATATTCCAATTTTTAAATATTTACAGCTTAGACATGCCTTTCGCTCTCAACCAGAAACCCATGCCTTTACCACTCTCAACCTGAAACTCACCTCCCATATCATAGAAGAAACTCTCCATGACCCAAATCCCTCGATTCCTGAAGTAGGGTAGCCTAAGTGTACCCCTACATAAGACCCTTAAGCTACTTCGCGATCCAGCCTGGAGCAAATGAAGGACTAAAAATTAGTACACAAAGATTCTAGGTGTGTCCAGTTAACCCCAATACATGACTTATAGTGTAATACTACTCTATATGTCAAAAGGTATTTCAATGTTCATTGTGCATCTTGAGTGTGTAATTATGCAACTGCTTAGTGGTACCCACTCCACACAAGTTTCACCTCATCCTACAAGGGGGATGGCGATGATAGGCAGATTTTCTTTAGGACATCCCCCTTTCCAACTTATATTTCTGTTGCTGATCCATCCAACAAGAATGGAAATACATGAAAATCTACACACCAGAAAAATTGATCACAAACACAGCTGCAAGTATGGTTGCAGTAAAGTGAAAGCAAATGTTGAATGAGTCGACAAACACTCCTTATATTTCCTTACAGTTGACTTTAGCACCATTACCTCCATCCTACCTCTTCTGCTGAATCATTCCCACTAAATATTCCGATGATTCCAGGATACCCATGACATGCCTCCCAAGCTTCCCGATTTTAGTTGCCTGCCCACAGCCCCAGATTGCCTGTAAAATGTCCCAGTTCTGGCAAATTGAAAGGCTAGACTGTGACGGCAGCCTGTAAGTGTCATCAAATATGATTTAAAAATGGAATGTGTTTTCATAAATGGGCATGGCAATAAAGGGGTATGACTACAAAGTGATCAAAAATGACAAAAGGGGGGTGTTTTGGATGGGGTGAGCTACAAAGTGGGTGTGGTTTTGGCACTACACAGATTACCTGCTTTTTGTATTTGAAATTTTGGGAGGTATAATATGCCAGGTTGCGCCCAAAGGTGGAGCAAATGTGTCGAAAATAATAGCCCACTAATGCCATTGCAATGCCAGAAGCGACATGGTCGTGAAAATGATAGCACCATTGTGGTGAGCACAATCCCCTATGCAGCCACAATTAAGGTAGAAATCTGGGAAAACCCATGGGGATATTCATCTAAACATTGACATTTTCACACTGCACTGCAAATTTTGAAGGTCCCTTTTCATTTTGTTACCCATCTGAGTTTTGAAGTCAAAATGATAATTTTTTTCTCTTAGCATCTTCGGTTGTGGTGGTTACTGAAAGATTTAAAATGTGTGTAGTGTTTTGTTTTTTCACAGCTGATGAAGGCCAGTTACGAGCCTCCCTGAAAAAATTTTTCTCACTGATTTCAAATAAATGGGGTTCTAAGCCATGCAAAGTCCAGTAGAGTTTAATGCCTTTAGTACTGATCAAATTAAATGAAAAAAGAGGAGGGCAGGATTCTTACAGCAGAATATTCCGGCACTAACTGGGCCACTGGCTCTTAAAGGAGAACTAACCCACCTACCAAAAGCCCCCCTAAACTTCCTGGCATTGCCCCCTTCCCCTCTGCCTCCACGTGATGTGCAATAGTAATAAATAAATTCTGATCCTTAGAGCAGGACTCCACGGAGGACGGCCACGATCAGCAAAAACACTGGCGTTACGTCGGATGCGACGGAAATAAGGTAAGTAATTCTATTGTCAGATTGTGTCGCAGTGTTGATGCGACGTGACTGTCGGATGCAGACGCTGCACGACAGTCATGTTGCATTGTTGATCCTACACTAGCATTACTTACCTTATTTCCTCTCATTCCGGCGTTTTTGCGCATCGCATCGGATCGCGGCCGAATCGTCCGTGGAGTCCTGCCCTTAAATGCAGAGAAGCGCAGTGGAGCTCCTGGCCACTATCTTCCATTGCTTTGTATTGTCTTCAGGCCTCTTCTCTGACACAAAGCCAGCGGGAGCATGCCCAGCTGGGCCAAGTCAGGAATCGGCTTCAACTGCACATGTGCAAATTGACATTGAGACCTGAAGACAATATGAAGCGATGAAAGATGGTGACTGGGAGCTCCGCTATGCTTGTCTTCATTTCAGGGTCAGATATTTTTAAAGAGGTTTCTTTTTTACCAATGCATATTTCGGGGAGGGAGAGGGGAGATAGGGCAATGCCAGAAAGTTTAGGGGGGCTTTTGGTAGGGGGGTTGGTTCTCCTATGGTAGATTTACTCCCCCTTCTTATTGCTTGCTACTGCATATGAAGGCTTGAAAAATCCACTAGCCTTTCTCAGAGCCTAGCAGGAGTGGAGTGTTTGAGGAGAGGTTAACACCAAGGAGATGCATAACAGGGAACAGAGCCATTCAACTATAAACATGAACGAAGAGGGCATTTGCTTAAAAGAACATCCTTCAGCACTGGCTGGGTTAATAAAAACCACAATTAGCAGAGAAATCTGCATATGTTCCTTGCCATCGCATGTGGCTGTTCTGCTACAATTTAAACGGTACTGACACTTCTAAAGAGAAAATTGCTTTGCTGACATTAAAATGCCCTTAGGTTACGCAGTTAACTTTTGTATTAAGAAAAGAAAAAAGAAAACAGGTTCCATTTTAACTCACAATAGATTGGATACGTCTCCCAGCAGACCTTTTGCTTTCTGTTCTATAGAGAATCAAGCAATGGATTTTTTTTTGTTTCACTCTGCGTGAACTGTTCCCAGCTCTGATAGTCAGGAGTATGCTTGAATAGTGATGTAGGGGCTTTGCAAGGGGCAAGTAGTGGGTGTGAAGTCATACACATGGGGTGCTCTGTCTATTTATTTTTCTGTCTATTTATTTTTCAGTATGTACCTGTCGTGGGTTTGTTTATTCCTAGTTGCCCTGTATTCACAGTATAACTTTATTACATGTGGGTGACTAGGTCGTTTTTTGGGAGTCAGTAGACAAAGAACCACCTGCCAGCATGGGTCTAACCCATTACTGGAACTTTATTCCTCCCCCCAGCAAGCAAAGCAACCATATTTAGGTGAGCCATATTTAGGGAGGCCCAGACACCAACATTCCTCCCATTAATGCCTTTGGATTCTATGGAACTGGAAGACCTAGTGGATTTGTGCAACCTGGAGGAGCAATAAAAGCAACGGGTGTAGTACACCATCCTATTTGTAGCTTGGCTACACATAGACTACCTGTAGGGCACTCCAGGTAAATCCTGCTAATAGTTGGTAGCAACTCTTCATTTCTGAATAAACATACCATATTATGGGTCAAGAGGGCCTGTTACAGTACCCCAAACAAATGAAAATGTTAGGTTGCATTGAAAAGGCTGCATGGAAGTGTAAATTCTCCATAAAATGGCCCTGCTGTGTCCCCTTGTTCTCGAAAATACTTCTTCAGTGCTAGAAAACGTGTGCTTAAATCATCCAACTTGGATGTTGCAGCAACAAAGAACATGGATCCAGATTTACACAGATCAGGAAGCATGCTTATTGGAGGACTTTGCATTTTGAAGCTGCAGGACCAAGAGAGCTGGGGAAAAGTGTTACTGAGAAATATTGCTTTAAGTATACATCCCTAATCTTGCTGGACACCAGCTCTCAGCATACCTTAACCTCAATAATATGTTAAAGAATGCTGGGATTAATATTCCCACAACAATTTAGTAGTGCAAGTGAGCAGCACAGTTGGGGTTAGTGTCCCTTTAATGCACTGGTCATTTGTAAAACTCAAACATTTGGAACTACAAAACTGTTTAAAAGGATATTAGCTGCAGTTGAGGCCTACATATTTGCACTGTGATATCTTTATGATGGAATGCCAGCTTTGACTTTTTTGTCACATTATTATCTTTTCTCAGAGTCACCAGGGATTTAGGTTATAATAAATGGAGCATGTGTAACCCCTTTTTGGCTGAAATAGCCAAATACCAACTAGTGTGGTAGAGCATGGGCTACACAGGACCCTCTCTCACTAGGATGGGCTTTTACTATATGGAACGATCATATGCTGATGTTGTTGAACTACAACTCATTACTGCCAAAAGTATAAAAGAATAGAAGTTAGACCCCAGGTTCTTTGCAAAACAGTAGAACAGGCTTTAGTCAGGTATCAAAACGCAGAGGGTTATAATACTCACACATGAGGTAGTCAAAGTACATTCTCCAAGTGCATTCAAAGGTGTAGCAGACACAGCATATAAAGACAATACTGAAGGGAAATTGAAAGGATCACCGTCTATAGTGTCAGGACCTCAGGGATAGAACACTGACCTGATTTGTCAGTACTGTGGCCCCTTCACTACAGGCAAGCAGAACCTTGACTAGAGCTACTACCTTCTATCCTCATTGTTGGAGCTTGAGCTGCTCTCACTAAATAAGCCTCACTGTCTCACTCTCTCTGCTATTACAGTAGCTATTCTGCACACTAGTTTCACCTCGTTCACAGGATCCCTGTACCCAGACTTCACTAAAGGGGTTGTCCCTTTAGGGCCTAACACTTCTGGGGCCTTGTTGACTTCAGGCTGTCACGGTTGGCACCCTAAATTCAGAACCAATGCTAAGCACCCTGTTCTCGGCTCTTGCTTCTGCCTTTAACAGCCGCCTTTCACCTCGGGAGGAGCCCTCGGCTAATCGGATGCCACCAGGTCTTATTAAGAGAGGTGCCAAGCGAAGGGTTCTGAACGAGCAAAGGGGCATGACGGTAATGCAAAGTCTTTTGGGCAGAAGGTCGCAGTACAAGGCATAGACAGAAAGCATAGTCAGATCAGGCCAGGCCGGGGCAGGCAGAGTACAATTGGGTCAGGCAGCCAAGGGTCAAACCAGGAGATCAATCAGAAGGGAAACTGAATAAGCGGAGTCGTTTACCAGGCAAGGGTCAGGATACAGAAGTCAGAATCGTCCAAAAACAGGCAGGGGTCACAACAGGGAGTCACATGACAGAAGATCAGAAGCTTTAGTAGCACAGAAGCACCAGGAACTCGCTAGGAGATAACCTATAACAGGCAATGTAGAAATACAACCTCTGCCTTTAAATACATTTGAAATCCGCGCCATTGAGTGCTGACGTCATCATATCAGCGCGAATGCACCCATAAACCAGGAGAAGGTGCGCCGCACGCGCCCTAAGAAGATTTAGAAGATGCACAACAGCGTGGGGGGCATCCCCGCCGAGGGTGCTGCATGCGTCCCTGCAGACCCCCTCCCACTAGACCACCAGGGTGAGTTATTACACAGGCTCAATGAACACCTCCACCCAGATCAACTGCTGCAGGCCAAAGAGGAAGGACCTCCCCCTGCAAAGCACTTTGTTACAGTGATGCAGGAAATGGTCATCAACCTAGGGCCAATGAAATAGGTATGCAAATAAGGTATAACATGTTACATGGGTTTTAACCCAGCAACAGGAAAAGGAGGTGCTCGCAGGGAATGAAGCCATAAGGGCCTTAACGAGAATTTTAGTTATATGTGTTTCTTATGAGAGATAACTTTTTTTAACCTTTCTTACATGTTTCTATTTTTTACAGATAAGAACTGCTGAATGATTACTTAGAATATTAAGGGTTATTAGAAAATTCCGAGGGCAGTATGGTATTATAATATATAACACATGGAATTTTACAATATGGTGTTTAATGTATGTGAATTTTTTTTTAAATTTTTTGATGCAATATTTTTATATATAATAATTATTGCACTTGGACACTTTGAGATAGAAAAAGACCATTTTGTAACCTGTTTTATTAAAATTGATAGTTTCTTTGTATTTCATATAAGGGTTACATTTCTTGTATTCCACATAAGGGTTAATTTTTGTGGCAAGTTGCATAATGGAAAAAGAAGGTGTGGGAAGTTGGGTTTAAATTGGTTACTGCACAAATAATTGTATCCTGATGAAAAGATGTGCTCCCCCCCGAAACGTTGAATGTTTGGTGGCTGAATAAAAAGGGATATTCCCCCACTGCATTAATCAGTGTGTGTGCGGATCCGTTTCTTATACACAATGAAGCCATAAGGGCCATTATACTTATGGGTCTCTACAGATTGGAACTTTCCTGCAGGAATGTGGAAAGAAGGTTGTAGGGCAACAACTAAAGACAATAACACGTTAACCCTTTAGGAATACAGCTGACTCTGCCCTATTTAAAACCTCCTCCTGCATTATGGTCTGGGCTGGGCTGAGTATTAGCTTCTGCTTGAGCACTGTGGCTTACCCATCACTCTTGCTTCTGTGGATTTCAGGGGATCTATCCAAATGGATACAGGTATGGGACCTGTTATCCAGAATGTTTGGGACCTGGAGATTTTCCCAGATAAGGCCTCTATCTGTAATTTGGATCTCCATCCCTTAAGTATACAAGAATAATCTAAACATTAAATAAACCCAACTGGATCGTTTGCTTCCAATAAGAATTAATTATATCTTAGTTTTGATCAAGTACAAGCTACTGTTTTATTATTAAAGAGAAAAAGGAAATACTTTTTAAAATGAGATTATTTGATTCAAAAAGCGAAGTACAGCTAAGTGATATTTACAAAGATGCTTGCGCCTGTATATCATCATAGCAACTTGTTTCAGCCTGCCTTTAGTCACAGAGGGTTATTTTATTTTAGCGTGTTTCTCCTACACACTCAGAAGAGCTGATCCTAGTCAATTACCCCAGTATTTAGCAGGCACCTACCATTACACCAGAATTCATGGGAAAATGCTACAATCGTGCATAAAAGCCTTTCATTTATATTTGCAACTAAAACCTCGCACTTGTGTTAGTTAATGAGCTTTTATATTTATATATATATATATATATATATATATATATATATATATATATATATATATATATATATATATAATTAATTCTTATTGGAAGCAAAACGATCCAGTTGGGTTTATTTAATGTTTAGATTCAGTCTTTTAAGTTCTCCATCTCCATACATTTACTTGTAGCCATGGATCAACCGCAGAAGTTGTAAAAATATCTCATCTTTATTTTAACCGTTATGAACCATTACATAGTGGCAAAAAGTGCAGTGCTTACAATAAATACGCTGATTCACCATCTCCAGTTGGTGCATCTATGGTCCCCTTACATTACAATCTGTTTGTTAGTCTAAAGAAGAGTTATCAGCGTAATTGAACAGTTGGGTTCAAAAGTCAGTCCATGACAAAGAACTTTGTTTATTTCAATGTTTTCTTCACTGCTAATTGACTTTCAGCTCAACACAAAATACTGCCAACTTTTAAACAGATGCCCTTAAATCTAAAACACCCCACTACAGAAGGTCACATTTACACACTGAGCAAGCTGATTACCAAATGTATTACTGTTCACTAAGGGCTAAACTCCATGGGAGATTTTAATCAGATTTTGTGCATCGAATTTTATCTGATCTTGTCACACAACAGCACAGAACAGCAGGAGATTTGCAAAATCTGATCCCCATAGCTGTAATGTAAAGTTGGATCAGATAAAGTTAGATGGTGTAGTTTGTTCTTGCATTACATCAATGTATTTTAATTGGAAAATACCACACCATTGGTTTTTATCTTATCGTATATGGACAGAACATGTAGACTCTGCATTTATCAGGTGTGTTGCATCAGATGGCATAAGTTACATGTAGTTTACACATCAGATTTTTGATCAACCCAATTATATTTAGACCCATGCACCTACATCTTACATTATATATATATATATATATATATATATATATAGAGAGAGAGAGAGAGAGATGGACGAAAGGACAGAATTTAGGGTTTTTAAGCAAACTTTTAGTTCCTTTGTTTGAATACAATGGTGGAACAAGGGGTGTGATCACACCAGGGCCTGCACCCCCTCAGGGCCAGCTTCTGGAGAAGGGTGGGGGGTATCCCAGCTGCACAGCCCAGGTCCGGCACTGGTTAGTTACGTGACTGTCTAAATACAAATCACTTTCCAATTCTTTTGCTGTAAATTTCTGCAACAATATCAGGTTCCTGTACAAGAGAAAACAATTTATATGAGACTTACCTTTGGTTCTTTCTTCTTCAGCTTATGGGGAAGGGCTGGTCTCTGCAGGAATACAATCTGCTTGGTAGTGACATTCCCATCCCTGGAAAACAGAACCGTGAAAACTCAGTGCGTGTCATCACACACCAAAATATGAGCACCATGCGGCTCTGCTGTTTGTAACATTAGCCGCACACACACTGCATTTCCATTTATATGAGATTGAGTTTATGTCATAATGGACATAGCCGGGAGCAAAGCTATCCTCCATGAAAATATACAAGCCATTTTCTTCCCAATATCCGCAAACCCATATCCATTTAAATTAAAGATGGCATTTTTAAAAAATTGCATTTTGGTAACAATGGAAATGGAACAGGGTCATATCTATAAATAGCTCCCACAATAAACAGGTCTTTCTGTCTGGCAAATGTCGCTCTAGAGGTTGAATATTAATCAGACTTTTCAAATCTCATTTCCACTATTTCACTGAAGGATGCTGAAAACTACAATGAAACAACATTATGTGACAGAATCAGGTATATGGTCTTATACATGTTATACATGATATGAAACTTATTGTCATATTGCCAAACAATAATGACCTACTATACACTTTGACTATACAACGAAATGGGTTACACCATGTGCCTCCATTCAGATGGACCCTGGTGGTTCTAGACTGTGTGTGAAAAAAATTAAATAAAATATTATATATTAAAAAGAAAAAATCTGGACAGTCACAAGTGGCTCAATCCTGGGAGAGTTGATCATAAATCTGATGCTGAACTACAATGGCTTACAATAAATGCTGACAGAGATGTTAAAGCTCAACCATGGTAGAAAGGGCGGCCCACAAACAGTTGTGTTTTTATATATATTCCATGCAAGTCAATGCATGTGTTGGCTGATCTCATTTGTAACTGGGGACCTGTATTCACAGCAGTTCATGTGCAAAATTTGCTACAGGTCTAATCGCCTACAGCAACCGATGAGGAGATTGCTGGTCAACTGTTTAAAAGTAAACATTTGATTGGTTGCATAAAAAGAACAGAGGTGCCAAAAGAATAAAAGGATATAAACAAGTTAAAAAACAAAAACTTGGTAATCAGAGGAGGCAGTAGTGGACTTACCTCCTCCAAGCCTCGGCGCTAAGTGTGTATACTACTGCCAGATGCTGTAAGTCCTATGTTTATTGCCTGAAGAAGCGGGTCTGAGCCCGTGAAACACGTTGTACTGATTGGAGTTCGTTAATAAATTTTGACTGCTTAATTACAGTCGTTTTGTGTCTGCCTGGAGGAGGTAAGTCCACTACTGCCTCTTCTGATTACCAAGTTTTTGTTTTTTAACTCGTTTATTACTCCTTTTATTCTTTAGGCGCCTCTGTTCTTTTTATACAATACTAAGTCCACCCTGGGTGGAGGGTTGATACCCTTTTTCTATCTACAGAGAGCGACTTCTTAATCCTGAGTGGGGTCAGGACAATCTCCCCACCTGCCTTTATAGTGGTTGCCTATTGGTAACCTTGGTTTGTGAGTATATGTTATCTACTCTTATTTCATTATCCCTTACCAATACATATTACACTATTGGGGCTCTTGGTGTTCTTTTTGTTTATTTGATTGGTTGCATTGGGCAGCACCACTCAAACCTTTGTTGGAACTAAATAACTTGGCACATATCCTGATAGAATCAGGAGGCATTTTTTTAAAGGTCACAGGTTAAATCCCCCAAAAATCACTGGTGCTAGCACTAAGCCATTCCTTAATTTACCCAGCGCCTTTTAGATGTGTCAGATCAGTTTATCTAAATGAACCTGTCAAAATATTTTTCTTTTATACAGGGACATCTAACTGAATGTCTTTAACCAGCGCCTGCGAGTCAAGACCTCTATAAAGTGACATTTAGGTTTCAATTAGACTCTGCCTATGCAAATTGAATATGCAAATGAGCCATTCTTGCAAAATGAGGTATGGTATGTGACATTCACTAAGATATGCAATTACCTTTCACTAAGGGATCTGGCACTGATATTTTTAATCTGCTATTTACGGTTAGATATAAATCTATTTTGTGCAGAAAATGACACTCAGATACAGAAATAAATAGTGAAAGAAGCAGAAGCTAATCATGTTTTCTGGTGTTTACTACAGCTAAATTGGGCACATGCTACTTTGCCCGCAATAGTGAAGCGGGTGGGAAATGAAATAATCTAGGCCCTGAATGAAATAAATCACAGCAAGAAACACCGTTTACAACACAATTTTCTTCTAAAGCATCTTAATCAGTTGTGCTGCAGTCAGGATTGGGAAACACATGAATTGAAATAGTTCTGTAAATGGCAAGAGCATAAATGACTGTCATGGGCATCTTGCCTTGACTGTATAACTGCTACGTGGAAACACATGATTAATTGTACTTGTACATTAAAAAAGTGGATTGGTTTCATTTGGATACAAACATTTGTTTACAAATTTACCTTGTTCTTCTATAATATAGAGGCTTTGACATTTTGCTCTCTTTACAGATGTCATATATTATTATTATTATATATTCTACTTGGTGTAGGGATGTAGGGAGAGGTTACTTGGTAAGGACACCCACCACATTATGTTTTCTACAGAGATCTGAGGGGAGACACACAGAGCAGGCATGATTTATATTGCAGAATCCTAATATATTAATTGTGCTGCTGGCCTTTTACATCTGTAGAACATTTTATTGAGATGTTTTTAATCCTTGATTACATATTACAGCATGGTATTTCACAGCAGCATTTAAAGCAACATGGCCATGGAAGAATTATAACTGTGTGGAAAGGCGGATATTAGAAGGACAAAAGCAGAGAAAGAATACTAAATCACATCTCCTAGTATTTTAATATTAAAAAGGTAAATTTAGCCAACAACACAATCCAACTGGACCCTAACCAGATATGCCAGTCAGTTTCTTCTCTCTGGAATCTGAATTGCAATACTGTCTCACTTAAATCAAGTAGGTATGTAGCAGCTGAAGATATAGAGACTGAGCAGAGAGAGTTGAGGAGCAAATAAAGAGAAGCAATGACTTGATGGAGAAGGATTAGAAATCGATGGAGTTGGACAAGCTGCAGAAGGTTTCGTAAGGGGCAACATAAGTGTCCCAACAAATAGTAAGTTATGGTTAAACCTGTAACTGGGGTATTTATGCTCTGTAAATCAAATATTCACACATAAATAGCAATGTTTAAAAGGAATAGTGTGAACAGGGTTAATTTTTACTAACATAAAGTCAATGGGAGAAAAGTTTTAAAGGGGGTTTTCATCTTCAAACAACTAGATGGTTTCAGATAGATCACCAGAAATAACTTTCTATTTTCTACGTGTCACAGTTTTCTAATATTTAAGTGTGAATTGTAATTTTTCACCTTCTAAAGCAGCTCTGGGAAGGGGGGGTCGCCGACCCTGTGAACTGTTCTAAATAGATACATTTAGTTGATACATTTCTTATCTTTGTCCCTGCTGAGCAGAATCTCTGGGTTTCATTTCAGGCAGCTGTTAGAATTGATACAATAGTTACTAATACTCCAGAGATGCTGGAGTATCCAGCAGATGTATCAACTAAATGTTGCAAAATTGTAACAGTTTAGAGTCTGCACCTGAATTACTGAGCTGACCGGCTCAAACACCAGAGAAACGAACATTCAACATTAAAGTTAGATTTTGGAAAAACAGTAAAAAATAAATAATGGAAAGTAATTGAAAAAGTCTTTATTTCTGGGGAACAATCTGAAAACAACTGAACTGAAAAAAGTGTTTGGAAGGTGAATAACCCCTTTAATTGATAAACTAGAGATCTCCCTTCTATTAACCTTAATATTTAGTTAATGCATTTTTACTTTACCCTTTATTACAGGGGCTCAAGAAAACATGGCTTTGGGCTTCTTGGCCATGAACTTGCAAAGCAAAAACAAGAGGTAATTGTAATTAGTCTTAGTTAGAATGGCTGTATAAACTGTACCAGTAATTGGAGTGGTTATCATTCGCATCTGCACTCTATATGATGACTGTACTTTGTAGTAGTAATTCCTGTCATTAATTTAATAAACTCCCTGAAGTAATGCTTCCAATGACTGCCAACATTGATTACTCTCACTTAACAGTAGGGATGCACCGAATCCAGGATTCAGTTCGGGATTCGGCCAGGATTCGGCATTTTTCAGCAGGATTCGGATTTGGCCGAATCCTTCTGCCCGGCCGAACCGAATCCAAATCCTAATTTGCATATGCAAATTAGGGGTGGGGAGGGAAATTGCGTGACTTTTCGTCACAAAACAAGGAAGTTAAACTATTTTTCACTTCCCACCGCTAATTTGCATATGCAAATTAGGGTTCGGATTCGGTTCGGTATTCGGCCGAATCTTTCACAAAGGATTCGGGGGTTCGGCCGAATCCAAAATAGTGGATTCGGTGCATCCCTACTTAACAGTGTCACCAGTCCTTTGAAACTGGTTATTATTACAAATAGCTGGCTAACAGGACAGTCTGTGTTTACCTACCTTAGTACAGCAGCCTCAAGTAAAGTGATAGGTGTCTTATTAAAAGCAAAGCAGCAATGATTGTCCCAAAGTATAACTCTAAAATTGAGCTTCCCAAACCCTACCCAATTCTTGCACTATAATAAACTGCAGGCTGTACAATCAACTCAAAACACTTATGAACACAAGAATCAAATGTCTTTTTAAAAAGTCTATTATTTCCTGGTCAGACTACAATGTCTGGTAAAACTGACAGTATCACGGCCATTCTGTTTTGATTTCCCTTATATATAAAGTACTGTAAGGCTTTCATTGTTACTGATAAAAAATAATACAGTTCTTTCACACTTATTAGATCTCAGAAGTCAGAGGTAGCGCAGAAAATGCATGTAGTTGTTAGACTTGTCTCTCAGTCTGATAATATAGTTTCCCAGTGTGAAAATCATGTCTCTCTCCATTGGTTGAGAACAAAGGCTGACCGTTTCCTCAGCCCGTGAGGTATTCACTCCTATGCCAAACTACCAGATTATCCACTGCTTCTGCACACACATCTCTAGAGAAATTATATGCATAAGCATACTGCTCATAAATAGGCACACATTATGTTGTTCCCATCTACTTAACCATTAGGTCAGAATTGGCATTAGTTTTCTGATGTCACATGTCGCCAAGAGGGACAAAAACATTTGGAACAAGTAGCGCGGCAAAATCTTTTTTAACCTCAGTCGTTTTATGGCAAAACCCCCTAAACACCTCATCCTTTTTACAAAAATTGGCAGGTTATGGAAAGATTGAACACATCTCTGTGGTTTTTATGTGTTATTACAGTTTTGCCCATGAAGGTGAATTGCCCTTTAAAGGACATGTAAAGGCAAAAAAATAAAATCCCATTTTTACTTTCTTTAATGAAAAAGAAACCTATATCAAATATACTTTAATTAAAAAATATGTACTGTTTTTATAAGAAACCTGACTGTATGCAGTAAAATTCTCCCTTCATTTACTGCTGTGGATAGGAATTGTCAGACGGCCCCTAACTGCTGAGCAGAGAAACAATCATACTTATGAACAGCAGGGGGAGCCCCCGCCTTACTTACCAGCCATGCAGAACTCAAGCAGCTTTGTTTATGACGATCCCTAAGCAGCCCAGACCACACTGAGCATGTGTACAGTCTTAGTCTTGCAAAGATGTTTAAAAAAGTTACAAGATGGTGACCCCCTGAAGACAACTTTGAAAGCATAAATTATTTGTTTGATTAGGCTTGTGGTGCAGTAAGTTCATGTTTATATTTAGTATATAAAATACAAAATTTTTAGCCTTATTCTATTTTAGACTTTACATGCCCTTTAAGCTGCAATTCAGTTTCCCCAAGAGACCTGATTATCTTAAACAGTTACGACTGTTTCTTTGCTTATCTTAAATTGTTACAAATGTATCTAAGTACACCTGCCATTCTGGACTCTTTGTCATAAGCCTCAGTTTAAAAACGGTGCATCTTTTCCTGGCTGTTCAGTGCAGGAGATCAAAGAGAAAGATCTGGGACTGTGGGTTGAGCTGTCAAAATCGGGACTGTCCTGAGAAAAATGGGACAGTTGGGAGGTATGCAAAAGGGCACATTTTCATGTGCAGCTATGCAATCAGGTGATGGTGGAGCAGGTCTGCCCATTAGGAGTTCAGCAAGCAAAATACAGTAGTTTACAGTAGATATGCACAGCACAGTTAACTAAACAAAACTGATAAGATATTGGAAATGTGCTCTTAACAAAACATAATATCTTTTCCTAAATTCAGAAATTCAAACCCGATAAGGAACATCCTGGCAATTATTCATTGCACTAATTGACAATGCAGTTCAATTTAGCCATGCAGACAAGGGATGTCTCAGCATGATGACAACTCACAAATGAAATTAACTTGACCTCTGTCTACCAATAACAGAACAATACAGCACAAGCGAAGTGAAGGTAATGGATTGTAGGTTTTATTCCCCCCCAATGCCAGCTGCTTTATGGAAGGGTAAGAACATGAAATTGACACCAGCTAATGAGCTAACTGACTTGTGTTATGGTTTGCTAAGATAAATATATTGCATTATGTGCCCATTATTTTGTAGAATGCCAAAAAAAAATATAATAACACAGGGATTTAAATGCATTTCACAAAAGATTATTTTATATTAAATATAGTTAAAATAAGCTCCAGTTAACTGATATCATATTTTTGTGGGCTTGAACATAGAGATTATATGAAATGATCAAAGTCTCAATAAGCTGTCAGAAGAATCAAACACTTGTCTAAACCATAAAGACATCCCTTTAAGACTTGAAAAACATGTATGTATACACTGACTGTTAAAGGTATTTCAATCTAGGAACCATTGTTTTCCTCCTACCTTTAGCTTGGGGCATGGGTAGCACCAAGAGGTTGGTTTAATGCACAACTACAAGTGGCATTTAGGATTGTCAGTGGAGAGATTTTCTACTAATTGCTCCTCTTGCAGATATGCAGCCCTTATCTACCAATTATCAATTATTAATTATTATTCCTTGCCCACAGCGGGTAGCTACATTTGCTCTACACTAAAGTGCTTAAAAGGAACAACACATTCATTGATTATTCAAATCTTTAAAGAATATATAGTGAATTGTAAAATATAAGGATATTATAAATGCAAGAGGCCGAAGGCCAAGTTATACCAGTCAAGGAACTCCATGGTGACTTCTTATATTCTCAAATGGGGGGGGTAGATTATTTAATATAATACACAAGTTTCAGTGAGTCATGTGACAGCAATTACATCACTAAGCACATATTATAACTGATGACTAAGCACTGTTTATAAAGATATAATTTACAGGATATTCATGGTGTGTAATATAAATGAACAAAACATCATATTATCATGATGTTTTTGGAAATTGGCCCCTGATTTCAATATAAATTAATGAATGTAGAAAGGGGTGAAGAGTAATGCATAACTATCCTTCTTATGGAAAGTTCCCTAGTTGACCCAAGACAGGATTTTATGATGACAACTAAGGCCCTAGATCTAGTATGTTTGGGAAAACAAGGGCCTGGTGATCACCATAGTGTGAAAAGCAAGTAGTGATACGTAAAACCCCAAAATTCATACAACAATAGTACAGTTGTACAGGTAAAGGTTCACTAAAACAACATCAATTAAAAATATAAAGATAAAAATTTTGCATACTGACTGCATATGATAGAATCAAGTATCTACATGCCCCTAAGTTTGTGTGTGAATCATTATTCATAGTTTTATTTTTCCTTTGCTCCTTGGTACATTTTCCTGCCTGTCAGCAAATGGGCACCTATCCTGCAAAGTGAGCTCACTCCTGGCCAGTAGCACAAAAACTGTAAACCTGCAAGTCCAAAATCATTGTTATGCAATTTACATATAATGCAAATAATGATATGTTTATTTCTTGGCCCTGGTTGGAAAAGGGTATAGTACATCTAGCGAAATTTGATTTTTAACTGCTGCTGACTTTGTCAAATATCTGTTCCCCTTTTACTAGCATAGGTGCAACCAATAATATGTCTGTTTTAAAAGAGTAGAGCCCCCAATTAAATCTTTATTGGTTGCCAGACTAATACTGCTGGAACTCATCTGCAGTCAGCCAATCATAAATAAGCACTTATGAAAGGTAAGAATATTGCCAGAATGTTCAGCCACAGTCTAAATAGAAGGAAACAGTGGCAAACTGGATGACTTATGAGAGATCTAAAAAAATAAAAAATAAGGGTACCAAGATAAATACCCCAAGGGAAACAATACCTCAATACCTTAACATGAGAGGAATAACACAGTTTTGCCTTGATACTTTATCTTTTGGAGCAAAACCTCTGATGTACATTTTTTTCTGCATTCCAGAAACCCAGTGGGCAGCAACTCGAAAGCAGATTGCTACAGAGATATCTGATCATCAAGATGGATTATGGACAGACTCTAAATAAATGATACTCTAAATAAACCATACACATACCTGTTGGTTTTTACTATGGGAGTTGAAAGAACACACGTCAGCTGCCATCCATAAACAGCCAAAGAATTCAAGAGTGGCATGTAGTCTGTGTGCACTTCTAAACCCTAAAAGGGAAGAACAACAAACGTGAGCACATAGTGTATCGAGAAATTACCAATTTAGAAAGCGAACATATAAAATACAGTACATGTCCCTACATCCTATATACCCCAACAAGCCAGCAGCTGTCAGTTGTCATGTTTTCCTTAATCTCAAAAAGGTTTATGCCATACACTGTATGGGTGAGCATGTGCTCAGACACTTCTTGATGAACCCAGCATGTTATAGCCTTAACTGGGGATGTATACAACCAGTCTGAACATGAACCAAGTAAATACAATTCATTTTGAAGATGTGTTTTGTATAGTAGGAGGTTGACCTGGTCTTAATCACTTTTGTATGGATAATTTGCTGCCAGTGCTCTAAGTAATAGCACATAGAATTTAAATTGGCAATCTACAGTTCTTTTAACTCAAACAAAGAAACTGTAAGGTGCTGCTGTACAAAATCATGTCAATGCTGTTGATTCTATATTTAAAGGTTGTCTCTTAATCTACCCAAAGCTCATACATTTCAGGATGATGGGAATGTCCAAGGAAACTCATGACACTTGACTAGTAGTTGTCTTCCCTTGGAGTTTTGCAAGTTCTAGAATTTCATGCTAATTATGTGATAATTTCTTAAACAATATGTACACGTCTAGACTTTCCACTTGCT
The DNA here is from genome assembly GCA_038501925.1 of Xenopus petersii. Taxonomy (NCBI): domain Eukaryota; kingdom Metazoa; phylum Chordata; class Amphibia; order Anura; family Pipidae; genus Xenopus; species Xenopus petersii. Next base: position 38,460,058 of record CM076683.1, read on the forward strand.
GGGAACTAGGGACAGACCAAACCTACTATTTTAGGATTTTTTAGGATTTGTCTGAATCCTGAATCCTTCACAAAAGATTAGCAGAATACCAAACGGAATCCGTATACGTGCTTAAAAATTGTTTTACTTCCTTGTTGTAAGACAAAAAGTCACATGATTTTTAGGATTCGGTTCCCAAATCGAATCCTGGATTCACTGCATACCTACTGGGAACATGTCGGAGTTCAATTGATAAATATGACACTAGAGATTTATTTCCATTACTCTGGAGAGTACTTTAGAATGGCTGAACTCAATAACCTTAATGGTATATTGCACAAACTTTTTAGTAGGCAATCCATATGGTTCAATATAAGACAATTAAGAGAGGGTTAGTCCAGCAGATCATACATTAATACAATACCACAGTATGATAACACCCAACCTAAATCATCAATTGCAATTGTACATATAGTTATATAAACTCTGAAATCAAAAGTATTTAGAGAGCAGCGATTATTTTTTACTATACAGAGCACATGAAGCATTCCACCATTTTTTTTTTATAAAAGCCTGGCTAACTGAGAGTTCCATGCAGAGTAGCCTTAAGAATATTTCACATTAATATTTATAATATATTCACAGCAGGAAATACTTTTTACTCTTTAAACTTTAAATCAAAATGTACATTTCTCCTACTTTAAAATCTTGGCAGAATAATGGTCAGTCCATTTCAATGTGCCCTTAAAGGAATAGTTCAGTGTGAAAATGAAAACTGTGTAAATAGATAGGCTGTGCAAAATAAAAAATGTTTCTAATATAGTTAGTTAGCCAAAAATGTAATATATTAAGGCTGGAGTGAACAGATGTCTAATAAAACAGCCAGAATCCAACTTCCTGCTTTTCAGCTCTATAACTCTGAGTTAGTCAGCGACTTGAAGGGGGGCCACATGGGACATTTCTGTTCAGTGAGTTTGTAATTGATTCTCAGCATTCAGCTCAGATTCAAAAGCAACAGAAATGACCCATGTGGCCCCCCCTCAAGTCTCTGATTGGTTACTGCCTGGTAGCCAGGGCAACCAGTCAGTGTAAACCAAGAGAGCTGAAAAGCAGGAAGTAGTGTTCAGACTGACATGTTATACATCAAATCACTCCAGCCTTTATACATTACATTTTTGGCTAACTAACTATATTAGAAACATTTTTTATTTTGCACAGCATTTCTATTTACCCAGTTTTTATTTTTACACTGAACAATTCCTTTAAAAAACATGTTGGCGTCATGTGTAATTTAATAAGCACCTGAATGTCTGAGGCTTTGATGCATTAATCACAACCTTTGAAGTGTTTGATAAAAGATTTAACATCAAAATGGTCCCTCTTATTACATGGATAGCACACTGTGAATGCTGCCTTGGTATGGCAAAAGAAAGACTAAAATGGGATAAGAAACGTAAATGCTTCATATTTCCCACAGTGCCAGATTGACTGATTTATCTAATCATCAGCTGCAACGTGAGCATTTTACATGATTATTCTTTTTCTCAAAGTTTCTTTTTTTTTTGTGAATTTTTCCAGCAAAAAAATTGCTGCATGTGCCATTACTCTTAAAACCATATTGGTTATTACCCATTGTTGTTATAGGGTAGCAACAAATGCAGGCCTTACTGCTGCAAATATTCTCTTAGCACCATCACTCCTCTGAGCAACATCACATATAAGTATTATATAGCATTTCCCTGTTTGATTACCATGATTAATTGCTGCCAACAGCCTCATGCCACTGGCACAAATATGGCTCGACGAAACATTGCTTAGTAACACACAAAACTGAATTTTTAAGCCTTCTCAGTGCAGCAAACCACTACAAATTTAAAAATCCAGAGGTGTTCTTTAAGTCTAGACTTGCTTCAATTCACAGAAGTACGGTCATGCTGGGATTAAGTCGAATTCCATGGTTCACTGAGCAGAAAATGTAACTTAAGAGGCAGATGCTGGTGCTGTGATGTTCAGCGTGTACTGTATGCTGTGCAGAGTCGATACATAATGTCCCTTCAATCTCATTAGCGTGGAACTGTGAGGCTCTAACACATTTTGCTTTGTGCCAAAGAAAATACAATTTAATATTTATGTCCCTTATTTTGAAAGAAAATTGGAAAAAACAAGACTTGCATGAGAGATCATAAATATATAGTAATAGACGGACAGTACTAGCTCATAATTTTACATTTCAAAATCTATCCTCAGATTTTTGCAGAAAGTCAATCAGGAATCCAGTCTTTGTCACTGAGACACATCACCACCGTCCGTTCTATAAAATGACATTTTCTCTGAAAAGAGCAGATACAGTATATTTTGCATGAATAATTCATGAACAACAACTGCCCATAAAACAACTGGGTTAAGAAGCACTTGTGAGGTGACACGTTAATGCTTTAGAAATATCTTAGAGGTCAATGCAGAAAAATCACCAGGGAGCATTATAATCACAGCAATGTACAAAGAACAAAGGCTATGCCTTTAAAGGACAAATCGAAGCCACAATAATAAAAAATTTGCCTGATAAAAAAAAGCATAATACTAAGCAACTTTTCCATATACTTTAATTAAAAATGATCAGTACTCTTAAAGTTTTTTGTAAAAGCGTTTGCTATTGAAAGCAGCATTTGCTTAGCTCCTGTTTATTACTTTTTAAACAATGTTGCAAAAGCCTTAGTTCCCCAGCAAAGTCAGGTTAGTTAATCAACTGCCTTGTCTCACATTTTATCAACAGTCTTCAGGAAAAAGAATAGAAAAGGACAGCCAAACACTGCTTTCAACAGCAATACATATACAAATAACTTGCAACCCATAGAAACTCTGTAATGAATGTATATTGCAAAGTTGCTTAGAATTATGTTTTCTTTTATTAGGCCAATTTTTATTTTAGGGTTGACTTGCCCTTTAAGGAGGGAGGACGAGTTTGTACATTAATAGCAGTGTAATAGCAGCAAAATATGGAATTCTTGGTCGTTGGATGGCAGATTGCCTTTAAAAGGAACAGAGAATTGAAAATGGGAAAGAAAAATGTATAAAACATGGTTATTTTTAATATACTTTCGTTAAAGGGGACATAAACCTTTCCTAAAACTACCCTATAGCTTTCCAAAGCAAGCGTATGTAACCCCATCTTGGCTACCCGCCTGTGCCATAGGATACACACCATTCATTTCTTACCTTCCACAGGTCCTGAATCACCTTTGAGAACAGGCCCAGATTTGTAGCAATGCCACAAAGGCCCAGTCCTAGGGAGGCAGAATTTCAGGGGCAGCATGTAACACAGTGCCTGAGCAGTTCTACTCGTGTGTATTCTACATGTGCGCACGTGCGCACATAAAGGGAGGGGACAGGAAAGGGGAGAGGACAGGGAGGGGGTAGAGAGGAGAAGGGAGCAAGCAGAGCTGGCCTAGGGGCACCTGGATATTAAACCCGGGCCTGTTTGCGAAATGAAAGGGTACTGGGAATTACACTCAATGGTAGTGCCTCCACCTAACCGGATCCGGGAATACACCTATGGGAGACCCTACTATGAACAAATGATTAACCACACCATTGCAGTAAAACAAATAAAACTTTATATAACTGGAAAAATGCAGAGTAGAATACAAACACATTTCAAGAACCCCTGCCCTGGGGAACCTGGGGAGCAGTTCAACCCTGGCACAGTCCTTACCAGGCACAGTCCCACACTCCTGCTAGACAAAGAGTCACAGTCCCTTTTTCCCCAAGAGCCCTTAAACTTTCGCCAGGTAGTGCTACCTGCCCAAATGCTGGACAAAGGTCGTTGCTCCCATGTAGCAGGCACACAAACAATGCTTCTTCTCAAACAGGGGACATGCTGAAGCCTTCCACTACTCCCTCAGGCAGACTCACCCAGGGGCTCACACAGAGCTGGCACAGACATCTACAGTAATTCAATCCTCAGACATGGCTCCACAGCTTTCCTTTCCTAGAAACTTGCTTAAATCTATAGGGCACGCTCCAACGCTATCTGCAGTTTGAGCATAACAAAGCCCCTTTTACTACCATCCATCTCCAGGCATCTCTTATTGGGGTCCTGTTATCCTTGAGCCCACACAAGGCATCACCACCTATGTGGTTTCTCTATAGTTCAACTCACAAATCTTTAAGCTCAGCTGTTTCTAGTCAACAGCTGTTAAAGGACAAGGAAAGGCAAAAAAATATAATCCCATTTTTACTTTCTTTAATGAAAAAGAAGCCTATTTCCAATATACTTTAATTAAAAAATGTGTACCGTTTTTATAAGAAACCTGACTGTATGCAGTGAAATTCTCCCTTCATTTACTGCTGTGTATAGGAATTGTCAGACGGTCCCTAACTGCTGAGCAGGGAAACAATCATACTTATGAACAGCAGGGGGAGCCCCAGCCATACTTACCAGCCATGCAGAACTCAAGCAGCTTTGTTTATGACGATCCCTAAGCAGCCCAGACCATACTGAGCACGTGCACTTAGTCTTAGTCTTGCAAAAATGTTTAACAAAGTTACAAGATGGTGACCCCCTGTGACCAACTTTAAAAGCATAAATCATTTGTTTGATTAGGCTTGTGGTGCAGTAAGTTCATGTTTATGTTTAGTATACAAAATACAGCATTTCTAGCCTTATTCTATTTTAGACTTTCCTTGTCCTTTAACATCCTTTAACCAGTAATGTATTTTATTCTCTCTCTCTGGTACATTTTATCAGGAAATTTACCTGTGTGAATGACCACATCACAACAGCATCAGCACTTCTGGTATGAATGCCTAAGGCACACAGATGCTTTGCAGAAAACAGTTGGCAGTATCTGCCATAGGCCATTTAAGAGTTGCAGTGACAGACAAATATGGCGACTTTGACTAAAGATGTTCCAAAAGATTATAGTACAGGTATTAAATCTGTTATCCAGAAACTCATTATGCAGAAAGCTCCAAACTTGCAGGAAGGGTATCTCCTATAGACTCAATTTTAATCAAATAATGAAATAATTAACAAAATGATTTTATTGTTCTCTGTAATAATAAAACAGTACATTGTACTTGATTCTAACTAAGTTATAACAAACCCATATTAGTGCCAAACAAACCTATTGGGTTTATTTAATTTTTAAATAGAGTTAAGGTATGGGGATCCAAATTGCGCAAACATCTTTTATAAGGAAAGCCCCAGGTTCCGAGCATAAATGAACAAGAAGCCAGTATGCAGCTCTTTTCTGCCTGCAACTCAGGCCTAGAAGTTTGTACAGCTGTACCATAAGAAATTCTGTGTTTTTAAAGAAAACAAGAATCCAGGCCATGAGGTCATGAGCATGACAGTGATACTGTTAATTTGAATATGTTGAGGAAGTTGAGGAATAAAGTGCACGAGAGCCAAGCTTTGTGTTAACATTATTCAAAAGACAGAAGAGTTTTGATACATAAACAGCATATAAAACTGTGATGAGTGTATCCGAGTTGTGTTTAGCTGTTCCTTGTACTCATTATAATGCATGCCCACTGACAGTATAAAGCATCAAAATGTCAGCAATAAATAAAACACTGAATTCATTTTTAGAATGTGGAGATGTAGGCTACTTTCAGCCCTAGCCCACTCTACCCATACATTATACCTAAATGTAACCACACGTGTGTTACTTGTGACCACAGTGTTCTAAACAATCAAAACCTTTACTTTGTACCTGGTATATAATTAACTGTGTGATTCCACCTATTGAGAACCAAAGTGTCCAACAAATTGCTGATTGCTCTTTTCAGGCATTATTTTTATCTTTGGACAAGAAAGCGGTTTCAGAGGGAGCTAGTAGAGAAAAGGTTGAAATTACTAGAACAGCACCATATTATTAGCTCAGCTCCTGACTAGAGATGTCGCGAACTGTTCGCCGGCGAACTTGTTCGCGCGAACATCGGGTGTTCGCGCTCGCCGGAAGTTCGCGAACGTCGCGCGACGTTCGCCATTTTGGGTTCGCCATTGTTGGCGCTTTTTTTTGCCCTCTCACCCCAGACCAGCAGGTACATGGCAGCCAATCAGGAAGCTCTCCCTTGGACCACTCCCCTTCCCTATAAAAACCGAAGCCCTGCAGCTTTTTTTCACTCTGCCTGTGTGTGCTGAAGAGATAGTGTAGGGAGAGAGCTGCTGCCTGTTAGTGATTTCAGGGACAGTTGAAAGTTTGCTGGCTAGTAATCGTTTTGATACTGCTCTGTTATTGGAGGGACAGAAGTCTGCAGGGGTTTGAGGGACATTTAAGCTTAGGTAGCTTTGCTGGCTAGTAATCTACCTTCTACTGCAGTGCTCTGTATGTAGCTGCAGTGGGCAGCTGTCCTGCTTCTGATCTCATCTGCTGACTGCTGCAATAACAGTAGTCCTTGTAAGGACTGCTTTTATTTATTTTTTTGTTCCAATACAGAGCAGTATCAAGCAGATTACTAGCCAGCAAACTTACTATCATCTGTCCCTGAAATCACTAACAGCTCTCGCCCTACACTATCTCTTCCAAGCACACACAGGCAGATTTTTCAGATACATTTTTGCCCTTGATCCCCCTCTGGCATGCCACTGTCCAGGTCGTTGCACCCTTTAAACAACTTTAAAATCATTTTTCTGGCCAGAAATGTCTTTTGTAGATGTTAAAGTTCGCCTTCCCATTGAAGTCTATGGGGTTCGCGAACCGTTCGCGAACCGCTCGCAATTTTGCGCAAGTTCGCGAATATGTTCGCGAACTTTTTTTCCGACGTTCGCTACATCCCTACTCCTGACTCTGCAAGAAAAGTAGAGGTAGAAATATAGGCTTAGTCTTAGTGCCCAATCCTTCTCTCTCTCTCCTGAACTTGATGGTGTTAATTGGGAATCATTTTGATTTCTCATATTTACAAAATTGTACAGTTATCAGTCTTCCATGGCGTTAGAGAGATCCAGGTAAAGAAGGAAAGGCTGAGCCCATCATATGAGAGGGCTGAGAAATAAAGCATAGAATAAATAAAAGATGCCTATGCTTCAGTCCTGGATTTGTTATTGAACTACATATTTTAGCATATTCCTATCAGCCTTCTAATTGGTTTTCTGTTTGCTTTAAATTACTAGTTTCATGGTTTGAACAATTATTTGATGAACACTTTATTTAGTCAAAGGTATATCTGAGTGGGTTAATTGGGGTATTACCCATAACTATCAAGTGAGCCTGCCCAACTTCCTAGCTGTAGTGATATACCTGCAGTTAAGATAAGAGTTTAGGGCTTATTTACAAACACAGCCACAAGTGTGTTCTGCTGAAATGGACATCATTTATGCAAACAAGCTTCTTGTACTTCCATCTATTTGCGCCAAGCAACATTGTGCCTGCCCAGTGGATGGATCACGTGCCAGTTCATCTGTTAAGGCAGGGGGAGCCTGGAGGGGAACATGGCAGTAATTCCAGGGTTCCTGCAGGCTGCATCAATAGGCATATGCTGTGATTTTGAAAAACAGTGGCATAAATTATAATTGCATTATTGGGGAAAAACATGATAGATTGCATCAAAAATAGCACTTTCCACACTGCACTTGCAGATATAAATGAGTGTTGTTTTTAAAAGTCCTTTGTTTTTGTTTTTTTTAAATAATGACTAACAAGTAATCTGAATCCTTGATATCTACTAAATATCTTCTAAAGAAATCATTTAAGTATTAAATAAACCCAATGGAACTGTTTTGGATCCAATATCCAGTTATATAATAGTTTTTGTCATCATGTACAAGGTACGGTTTTATTGTTAAAAAGAAAAAGGAAATCATTTTAAAAAATGTTAATTGTTTAAAAATGGAGTCTATGGGAGATGGCCTTTCTGTAGTTTGAAGCTTTTTGGAAAATGGGTTTCTGGATATAGGATCACCCTTCTATTGTTCTGAGTTGCTGAATATATTGGAGCTTTAAAAATTTGTGCCAATAATAATATATGTACTATTATCGCATATACATAGAAGCTGCCAGTTACCCTCCAACAGGATAAATTATGACCTCTGTAGACTTTCCTAGGAGGTACAGTATTTGCTTCCCTTAAATAATTTCTCTTGTCACTTCACTCTGCCTTATTTGCAGCAAACGTTCTATGGGGGGAATGTAATATAAGTCGCTAACGGAAAAACTATTCGCAATGCGAAAAGTTAATGCTTTGCGCAAACAAATTTTGCGAGCACGGAAACTGTTTAGCGACCACTTCCGACAGAGAACGGCCGTTTACGAATTTTATTGTTTGCGACAATGCGCAGTCAATGTAATAAAACTTCTTACTGAAAAAGTCTTTAAGTTTGCTCCAAAAGATTATGACACCTTCAAGCAATTACAATGCGCAATTACAATTCGCAATGCAAAAACAGTTTAAGGAACAATATTACATTGCGAGATGTGGATTTTTAGTCTTATCGGCGCAAATTGTTTTGCACTTTGCAACTTTAATTACATTCCCCTATATATGTCTATTTGGTCTTCAGATGTATTATTGCTTGAGATGGATTAGTTTAGATTTTTTTTATTTCCTGAGATTATCGAGATTGTCAAATTAGGCCAAGCAGCTATTCCTGGCTGTCGTCTTTTATATTTGTGTGTCAACACATTCATAAACAGAGACACAAAAATAGATGAAAAGAAAATTTCACTTTAGAGGACCTATTAAAGAAGAGTTGAAGAGTTGAAAAAGTGACAGATGGTTTAAAATCAAAAGAATATTAGGGAAACATATGCAAAAATAGAACACAAGAAGCAAAATACTTTCAGAGGGAATTACATATTTTAAACACTATGGGGCCCATTTACGAGTGAAGGAATAGAGGAAGAAAAGTTTGAATTTCGAATTTCGAATACGGCTACTTCGACCATCGAATGGGCTACTTCGACCTTCGACTACGACCTTCGACTTCGAATCAAACGATTCAACCTAAAAATCGTTCGACTATTCGACCATTCGATAGTCGAAGTACTGTCTCTTTAAAAAATTCTTTAACCCCCTAGTTCGCCACCTAAAACCTACCGAGGCCAATGTTAGGTCCCCATAGGCTTCCTAACAATTTCCTGATCGAAGGAATATCCTTTGATCGATGGATTAAAATCCTTCGGATCGTTTGTCTCCATGGTGCACCTAAACCACACGCATTGAAAACAGATCCCAAAAACATGTAACGTATATCTTATAATGAGTTCCCAGATAATGGAGCCATACCTGTTGCATGAAAATATCTTTTAATTCAGAGGAATTGGGATCTCCACATGCATTAATTTGGCTTAATCTCAGTAAAAATTAGAAAAATGTGCTACATCTGTCATTGTCCCACGGGGAAAGTCCAAACTTCTGAAAATCACACTTTGCAATATAAAGATTTTCCCCAATAGGATACTCTTAGTTGTTAATAATGGAGTATGCTCTTACCCTTTGCCTGTAGCGCTGGAGAAGGGAGCATGGAGAACGAATCAGAAGTGGAAAAGTTCAACATCTAGCACTACTGCACATATCCCGGCTGTGCTCATTAATTTGCATATAATTAATTACATAGGCAGCCATTATTAACACACTGCAAATGAATGTTGACAAATAGAAAATGTGCAGTAGCACTGGGAGCAAAAAAATATGAACTTTTTAAAAACAATTAAACATTGATAACAGGATTGTTTTGAAATTGGCATGGATTTATGCTAACATAGGGAACTGTTATCTACTGTGTATCCTGTGCATTTTCTTCCTTTTAAAGGGATACTGCATCAGTTAATAGTGCTGCTCCAGCAGAATACTGCACTGAAATCTGTTTCTCAAAAGAGCAAACTGATTTTTTTATATTTTATCTTCATGTCATGTCATGCGACTTGTGCTCTGATAAAATTCAGTCACTCTTTACTGCAAGTTGGAGTGATATAATCCCCCTCCCTTTCACTCCCCAGCAGCCCATCAGCACAACAATGGGAAGGTAACCAGATAATAGTTCCCTAACACAAGATAACAGCTGCCTGGTAGATCTAAGAACAGACTCAATAGTAAAATCCAGGTCCCACTGCAACATATTCAATTACATTGAATAGGAGAAACAACAGCCTGCCAGAAAGCAGTTCCATCCTAAAGAGCTGGCTCTTTCTGAAAGCACATGACCAGGCAAAATGACCTGAGATGGCTGCCTACACACCAATATTACAACTAAAAAAAAAATATATTTGTTGGTTCAGGAATGAAATGTTATATTGTAGAGTGAATTATTTAACAACACTACATTATATTCCCATTACTTCAAAACACATTCATTTTTTTGTGTTACTGTTCCTTTAAAGAGGACTACGGGGACTGCTATATTTCAGAGATTTTTACATGGCGCTTCTATATACACATAACATACTAACAGCCTAAATTTCATTAGGAGGCAATTAACCTGTCTGTTTGTTTTTGGAACCAGGGTCGGACTGGCCCTCCGAGATTCTTGGAAAAATCCTGGTAGGCCCATTCCTGCTGGACCCACCTGACTAGCTGTTGTTGCTTATTGTTTAGTGGCCCCTGGGATGAGGTTCTCTGATGGGCCCCAGGCACCCCAGTTCAACACTAGAGGAAACTCACACAGACAACATAGGTTGGTGCTCCTATCAGCAGAAAACTGCACTGGCCCATGGTTCTTCTAGCGAGCACCATGGATTGATCCTCTTCCTGCTTCTTTGGTTTTCAAATTTCCCGGGGCAGACGCATGCGCAGTAGAAATAGCCGGCGTTTCCGTTACAGTTCGTCTTTTCGATTTACTGCGTATGCGCAGACCGAAAGAAGCAAGAAGAGGTTCAAATTGCGATTTCTTTTCCAGACGAATCTCTAAAAATTTGTGATATTCCTATGTTTCTAAAAAATCTGTATTTTAAGCATAAAAAGCAGGAAAACCTCTAATGCAAAACTTTGTAAAAGTTGCCAAGGACCTATAAAGTAAATTGGAGCTGTGCTGATCTTATTGGAACGTTTTTAAACCATTCGGACTTTTAGAGGTTTTCAGATTTTTTTCACTAGGAATTGTCTTAAAAACGTACATTTTTGATGTATTCATATTTGTAGTACATCATTCAGCGCAGTTTTTCGTTCATACTATTTATATTCAGATTTTTAAATAAATTCAATGACAGTCGTGGTTTGTGAGTATAGTTGTGTTTTCAAAAGCCTCTAAAACCACTAAAATCTGACCTCTAATAAATAAGCCTCTATGTACAAGGTTCCATATGTTTGCAATAGGGATGCACTGAATCCAGGATTCTGCCTTTTTCAGCAGATTCGACCGAATCCTTTTGCCAGGCCGAACCGAATCCTAATTTGCATATACAAATTAGGGGCGTGGAGGGAAATCACTTGAAATGTTTTCCCCTTCTCGCCCCTAATTTGCACATGCAAATTAGGATTCGGTTCGTTATTCGGCCGAATCTTTTTCAAAGGATTCGGGGGTTCGCCTGAATTCGGTGCATCGCTAGTTTGCAATAAATTACTTAACTGTGTAATGGAATTGGTTACAGAGCAGTAAATGCCCATTTTATAATGAACTCCTGCTTATCTGTATAATGAACTTCTTAGGTTAATGTCACACAATGCTGTGCAGCCTATGCTGCCAAATACGTGTAGAATTCAATACACCTGTGATGTGTACACATGAGCATACTGTATATCAGCCAAAAACTGCATAATTTACTTTGTGTACAAATTGATCCCATCCATGCCTGTTGCTACACACAAGGGGCAGCATCAATATTTTTCCTCCAGCTTGTATGAGAAGCAAGCAGAACTCAGGACAACACAGGGCTTGGTTATACAGGGCTCACAAGAAAACAATTCTTTACATTAAAACCATAAAAAATAAAGAAACAAAAGGAACAGACAGAATACATTTTCCACTATCTTACTTATTTTGTTCATGCTGTCCCATGCGTGCTTTAAATAATTAAAACTTGCTTGCGATAAGGCTCATTTTAAAAAGATTTAAAAAAAAAAAACTCATTATAGCAGATCTGATAACAGAATCCACTGACAGGAGTGGAAATATTTGTTATGGTTAGTTAGCAAGTCCATAGCTTATCAGAATCCACTGACAGGAGTGGAAATATTTGTTATGGTTAGTTAGCAAGTCCATAGCCATATGCAGAGTCTCCATTACTGAAGCAGTGCCTGGGAGGAAACAGTTAGGTGCAGAGCTGACCTATCACATCCTGTCTGTTACATTACAATACCGCATGCTATTTGTCTCCTGCCTTTGTAAGCAGAAACCTTGCACAAATGCAGCTGAAGTAACTAACCGCTGCCTTTTCATCTTCATTTCTCTCTTGCAGTTTTACCAGCTCTATAAATGTATTTCCAGCAGAAGCAATAAAACGTACATTATTGTGTAATATTCATTTCCATATATATATGACTCTGGATAAAGCTCCAGCTGTAAATTTCACTTATTATTTGCAAGAAAATACAAACTATTCACCAAAATATCTATCCAGACCCTGATTTGTGGAAATGCCACACTGGGCCAATCCTAGGGGTTCAGAAGTTTGAGCGGGGGGTGGTGGCCTGCTGCCCCTATTTCAAAAAATATTATTTTGTTATTGCACTCTTTTCTACAAACCTAGAAATGATACATACCTCCCAACATTTGAAAAACAGAAACAAGGACAAAAAGCTCTGGCGAGGTCGGTGTAAATATTTAACCACACCTAATTTATGGCCACACCCCCTAATTACCATGTCCATTTTACAAAATGTGGAAGTCTGAACACATATCTGGGAATTTTAGTGCAATGTTTTATAACAGTTTTGCTGATGAAGGTGACTTTGCCCTTTAAGGCTAAAGTGCCCCACGGGGAGATTTAGTCGCCTGCAAGACTACTGCGAGTTTACTGCGGGCGGCTAATAGTCCCCCCCGAAATGCCTTCCTACCAGCAAGAATGTGAATTGCAGGTGGGATGGCATAAGTGTTGCTTCGGTTTTCTGAAATCGCCCAAAGTTTCCTTGATTTCAGGGAGATCAGTTGCCCACAGTATCGAAGATTTCTCACAGGAAACTGAATCACCCCATGTGCCACCACCCTAAGCTGGGAGTCAGTTTCCCCAAGAGACCTGCTTATCTTAAATAGTTATAATTGTATCTTTGCTTATCTTAAATTGTTACAAATATATCTAAGAGCAGGCGCTAAGTATTCTGGGATCTCTGCCAAAAAGCCTCTTATTTCAATTAAGATTCAGAAACTTTGTATCTTTTTCAGTGCAGGCAATCAAAGAGAAACTCGGGACAAATCAGTAAGAAACCCCAGGACTGTGGAAAATCGGGACTGTCCTACACAAAATAGGGCAGTTGGGAGGAACCTGTATGCTAATAGCAATTAGGGTAGTGTTTTGAGGTAGTTGCAAATAAATACAGTAAGTGTTGTTTATTTTATACAGATAGGGTGATGGATAGTTTTGGGCTGTGTATTAACTTGCTGGCTACTGGGGGGGGAGTGAAAAATTAAAGGTAAATAGAGACCTCAGTATGCTCTCAAATACATGTCAACCACCCAATTTTTTTTAGAAATCTCCCCTTTTTATCCCTCCAGCTTTAATGGAGCAAGGGCATTGCAATAAAGTAAATGGGCATGGCCTGGGCATAACATGGGCATGATATAGGCATGACCATTGTGAGAGTAAGGTGTCTGCTCTGCTATGTAGCAATCCTTAGGCTGATCAATCAGATCAGAGCAATGTGGCCATTCTAAAACCCTACAACTATCTGGTCATGTTTAAGCGCTGGTTTCTAACAATCTACAAAGTAATACTTATCCTCACCTCAACATTTGAGGTTGCATTCATTAACAACAGAGTGTCACTTACAACTCTGACATTTCAAAGGATCAGTTTCTCACAGGCATATATTTAAGAAAAATTATGAATCAAACAGAAAACAGCAGCCATTAATGCCATGTTAGGACTTGTTTTAGAAAGCATGGTGATGAGAATCTATAAAATATATATAAACCAGAGACCTCAAACACAATCAGACCTGGGCAATGAAACCCTGAATCTCTTGCATCAGCCATACCACTGTAACCACTTGTAAATAAAGCAAAGCTCAGCAGACGAAACACAGTGAAAAATCCCCAGATCATTTACATAGACAAGTGATAACTGAAAATAGTCTGACTCGCTGCAAAGATGTACCGCATGGTACTGTATGTACCAAACCAACCACAACTTAAACAACTTAAAAGAAAATCTATCCAATGGCTAAACCAAAATGAAAGCTGCACTTTGGTACATACAGAATAAGAACAATTATGGGTTTGGAGCCCCCAAGCACACAAACCCCATGGGGACCTTCATTTTTTTATATAAAGTTTAAAAGGTTGTCACCTGATCAGTACTTTACCACTCTGGTTGGTAAAAATGATGCTTGATGCCTGTGTTATTAATAGGGATAATATTATGGAATAATATAGAATGGCCAGTATTTCTTCTAGAAAAGGTGTCAACCCTAAAATTATATAAAGCAGGACAGTGCAGTCAGTGTCAGTAATACTGTATGGTCACATGGAGCTGTGCCTTGGCTTCTCTCCCTTGTGCTTTTCTGCACTCCCATCTGCTCTGTTGCTTCTCTGCATTGACAGACCCTGCATCAGCCTATGTGCAGGTACGTGGAGCGGATTTTGGTGTGAAAACATGATTACATTTTCACACTTATATCCACAACTGACACCTAAAAGCAGACAAAAAAAGAGTTGCTCAAAGAATGCAAACCACAGTTACACTCCTGTGCAACAGAACCTCAGGAGCAACACCTCTTTACATTGTAAGAAGGTGCCAAAACAAATCTACTGCATAGACAGGGGCGATCCTTTGCCGCCTGCCTCTCCCGATTCGCGTTTAAAACTTTAGCGTCAGAATGGGTCATAGGGGGGCTACATCGCTAGGGCAATGAACGCTATAGCATCTTTGCAATAGCAGAGCTGAATTTTCAGATTTTCGGATTTTGGCTCTTGAAATTACAGGAGGAGGCTTTTTGCCGCCCCTTGTACCTGGCTGCTGACTGCTTGTATTGTAAGTCTTTTCAATAAAAATCATATTAAAATAAAGAATAAAACAACCAGCATCTTGAACAGCAGAAATCTCTAAATACAGGTCCAGACCTACAAACTATATGCCTAGGGTTGCCACCTTCATCAGGGATGGGGCTATGAGTTGGCGATCGGCGTTTGCCCCGTCAATTGCAGGAAATTCTGCCCAGCTTTCCTAATTTGGAAAGCCGGGCAGTCAGTTTTGACCAGAACAGCCCTTTAACAGACCGGAACAGTCCTTCAAAAAACCGGGCTGTCCTGGTCAAAACCGGACAGGTGGCAATCCTATATGTGCCCTTGGCCCAAACCCCTATCGCTGCCCATTGACCCCCATCACCCTGCAGGAGTTATGACAACTGTCAGATCTCTTGTGTGACCATTCCCTGGTGCTCTGGAACAAAAGTATGAGGCCCAGAACTTTGTGGCCCTTCCACAAATCCAGGCATGTGTAATTATACCTACATAGCTAATGGTCATTTTCATAGCGCCACTGCCGTCGCCGCATTCAAAGTAACATCAATGTACACTGTCCTGGATGCTTGAGCAACTCTTTAAGGCTTCCTTTATGTGAATTATGGAAGTAATGGACTATAAACCATAATAAGCAGAAAACAAAGCAAAAATAAACCAATCAATTTATGTCACTGAAACCAACGGTCAAAAATCTGAGGCTCAAGCTATGGCAGGTCTGAGAAGAAAATGCAAAGGGGCATCAATCTTGGTCTCCAGCACAGTTGAAAAAATATAGTTAAAAATGGATTACAATCTTTTAGAAACTGTAAAAAAGAAAGTGCTTAGAAAAAGCAGTCAAGCACCTAACATTTTACAAGCCATTGTCATTAAATAATGAGACAGGCCGCTGTGCAGATAGCAATGTCGATGCATTTACATAATATATGATATGCTAAGGGAACGTCTCAGTAATGGCAGCCGTGGGAGTAATTAAGACTTGGTAGTGATAACCAATGATCATAACCTGTGTAGAAGACGAGATTGAGCCAGTATGCAGCCACTTGCATTACAGTTATAAAATATTATATACAGCATCTTCTTAACTACTAACATTTAAATACAATTTGTGGATAGGTGAAAATCCCTTGCTCTCTCATTGCACTTGAATACAGAGCTATGTTAAGCAGATTAACAACAAATTTGGGGCAGTACTACCCTCACCTAATGCAATACATACACACGTAAATATAATATATACTGTAGGTATAGGATCCCTTATCGGAAACCCAATATTCAGAAAGCAGATGGCTGTCTCCCATAGACTCCATTTTGTCCAAATAATCCAAATTTTTAAAAATGGTTTCCTTTTTCTCTGTAATAATAAAACAGTAGCTTGTACTTGATCCCAACTAAGATATAATTAATCCTTATTGGAAGCAAAACAAGCCTATTGGGTTTATTTATGTTTAAATTAATTTCTAGTAGACTTAAGGTATGAAGACTCAAATTATGGAAAGATCCATTATCCGTAAAACCCCAGGTCCCGTGCATTCTGGATAACAGGTCCCATACCTGTACTTACTTTTTAAGAAATGCCAGATATTGTAAGGAATAATCTGACATTCCAAATTCCGAATTAGTATTAAATAAAAGTACAAGTAAATAAAAGTTTTACAAAAGTATGGGATCCGTTATCCAGAAACCTGTTATCTAGAATTACGCAAAGGCTATCTTCCATAGACTCCATTTTAATCAAATAATTGAAAATTTTCTCTGTTATAATAAAACAGTATCTTGCAGTTGATCCCAATTAAGATTAACAAATCCTTAGGCAAAAACAATCATATTGGGTTTATTTAATGTTTAAATAATTTTTAGACTTTAGGGTATAGGAATCCAAATTACAGAAAGATCCAACATACAAAAAAACCCAGATCCCAAGCATTCTGGATAACAGGTCCCATGCCTGTATCACTATTATTATATAAATTGATATACTGTATTTTTTTCTTTTTCTTTATATGCATGGACATATTTATATTTAGGCACCCAACATAAGTACCGTTGGCCTGTGCCTAGAGTGGAAGCTTTAGGGAGTAGCTCATAGGTGTCCCATAGGTGTATGCACATAACAAAAACTCTGCTGCCCAAGCAGCATTTGCCAAAGGGGGTTGTCTATACAGGTCCGAATATATAGCCCTGCTTATAGGCTTGTGGTGGAAGGAAAAGCAAATACTAAATATTGAACAAAAAAGAAAAAAGTGCTTTGTTTGCAGAACAGCAAAAAAATTAGGCCAGTACATACAATAAGTTGTGGTTCACAGAAAAAAGTTTTTAATTTTATATGCATTGTGACACATCCACCTCTCTGTGAACACAAGAAGGGTAATTTACAGTGCATGCATGCGCCCATTAATACTCTTAATACTCTTGCACTTGTGCCCCCCTGAGCTTGTAAATGAACCACATTTTGTGCTTTGCCCCATTTTTGTAAATTAGTCCATAAAAGTTTTAGGGCTCATTTTATAACAACATTTGAAACAATGCCCTTGATCTGCAACACATTATAAATAGTAACATAGACTTGGCACAGACATTGTCACTTACTTGTAATATGGTCCATTGCTCTACGACAATAGCATCATATCGCTTTACGATTTTTGGATCTTGCTCAGGAAAGTCTTCAAACATGAACACTCCATCAGTATATTCAGATGAGATGTCTGTGAAAGAACATATCCCCTTTCAGTGATTGATTAAGGTCATCTAACAGTTATAATTAACAGATACAGAAATTTAAAGTAATCAGTACAGTTGCTGATGTACGTTCAACAATTAGCAATGAAATCACCTGTAACTTTCTTTAAAAAATATCAGTAACCTGCAATTTGCATCATAGTTGTTTATTATCAATGTAAAGTTCTTACCAGTGCTCCAGTCATGTTCTATCTAGTTTAGTCCTCAGGTTTGCTGTCTTTTGTGAAACATATAACTAATGGATATGGAGTTCTTACTGCCCAATTCACTAATATAGACCATGCATAATGAAAGAAAATACAATTCTATTTTACTTTCGAGTATGTACATTAGCTGTAGTGGTACTTCATGCCACCAAAAAGCCTCGGCATTTAATGACCTAGAGTGGATACAGAATTTCATGACATTGTCTACTACCAGCAATTTCATGGCACAGTTTGTTCCATAACAATTTATATCACAGCAGCCCCAGCATTTCATAAGCCAGAGTGGCATCAGCATTTCATGACACTTTCTGGCCTCCAGAATTTCTTCCATCTGACCTTGCATTCAAGGTAGGCTGGTATGGTCCTTCTAACTCCAAAGCATTATGCTCTTAAAGGAGAACTAAAGCCTAACAAAAGAAGTAGCTAGAAATGTTGTACATTTTGTTTTGGGCTTCTATACCAGCCCAAGGCAACCACAGCCCTTTAGCAGGGAAGATCTGTGTCTCCAAAGATGCCCCATTAGCTCCCCATACCACTGAGCTAAAGCTCCATTAATGGTGCACAGGCAGAATAATTGACATCTGATTTATCGGATCCTGGTCAGTTGGAAGTGTAAATGCCGAGGCAAACAGTAGCAGTTATTTGTATGCTGTGGCAGGCCCCCATACCTTATTTCCTTGTTGGTGCTATACAGTTACTCAGAACCAAACCCACTCTCACATCAGCTAATGGGAGTAGCTCTGGCCTTCAGCTCCCTTCTCAACAATGGTTAGATTATTTTTATTTATTCAGAGGCCAAATGAGAATTCATTTTACAGACAATGGCACAACTGCACGCAGGTGCACCATCCTATGGGGCCACAGGGGATACCAAGCATTCTGACAAAACACAACAAAATGAAGAAAATAATCAGTACATGGTAGAAAATAAATTAGCAACCGCTGTTTCATCTTTGGAGAGCATGAGAGATTGTAACAGTAAAGGTGAAGAGTTGGTGAGAATAAGAGGAGAGAAATGTCAAACAAGAGATGATGAAGAACAGGGGTGAGGAATATATATATATATATGTGTGTGTGTGTACCATAGGGCTCCAACCATTATTTATGCATGCAGAAGAGGGAAAAACGTCTCAAATTCAGGCTGACCCTCTAAATATGTATTGTAAGTCTCTCTGTATACTGCCCTGCTACTCTAAGAAGCTGGATGGAAATGTGCTACAAAAAAATGGCCTTGGTTCGCAAACTATATTTCCAATAATACCCATATACAATTTTATAAACCAGAATTCAGGAGGAAGTATATCTAATAAATAATTTTAGCATTTAGGAATTGCATATTCTCTGGAGATAGCTAAAACTATCATTTAGAGAGAAAGTGGCTGTAATTGCAAAGCATAATTTAACTAATGGTGACAACAGAAACATGAAATGTAATACACAGCCATAAATGAAATTGCTCATTAAGTTGCAAAGCATTATTATGGGAAAAAAATTCAACTGTCTTTCATTTAGGTTGTTCTTCCAAATGCATGATAAATACTTTATTTATATATTGTTTATAAAACTCAAAACATGGGCACAATAGAGTTATAAACAAGTTATAAACAAGAATTTCTAAACAATCCACAATAGCATTTTTTATTTCCTCAAATATACATTTGCAGAATGTTTAAGAAAATATAATCTATAAATCTATATCATCAATATATATATATATATATTTTTAATTGCTTTAAGTCATGACGTCACACTTGGCGCCAATTTTGAACTGTATTTAAACATTCACTTGTACATGTCATTTATCCTTGAAAAAGGTCCCAGAGAGGACCGAAACGTTGGAAATGAACCTGTGAATAAAAACACATTTATTTTACTAATATGAACGAGTGCGGGTCCATTTACTGGATTGTAACATTAAGCTTTGACCAACGCACCACCATCGACAGAATAACACCCGGGAGGAGTGCGTTCACTGTACCGACATAATATATATATATACCTTGAAAAAGGTCTTAGATAGAGACCGAAACGTCGACCAGTTCTGTTTTTTAAACTATTTAAATAAAATATGATGTTTTAACCATTCAAATCCCGGTGTGCACCAGAATCTTCTATTGAATGGATACAACAGCCTGAACAGGTAGCACCCGGGTCTACTAATTTGTCGACGGTGTGCGTTGGAACCATGGAATCTATATATATATATATATATATATAGACAAATACAAGAGGTCATCTGCACTCAACCCATTATCAATACATTTAAGATATATTATATATATATATATATATATATATATATATATATATATATATATATATATATATATATATATATATATATACAAACATATTCCTCTATATTCAAGGTGTGACAACCACAATGCTGGCACATATGATTTGATTTACATTTATTTATCCATGTTTGCGTGTATATTAAGAAATCAGTGTTGCCTGCTATACACTATTTTACATTTATAATTGGTTTCTACACTGTACTCCACTAGAAAGCTGCGAACAAAGGGCAACCTACAAGATCCAAAAGACACCGTTTTCGTTACTTCACCTAACACGACATCTGTATTAGCCTGAATTCATTGTTCCTACAAACTAGTTCTTATTTCCCCAGGTGTCACATTTTGTACAGGTTTGGGATCTGTTATCTGGAAACCCACTATCCAGAAAGCTCCATATTATGAAAAACCTGTCTCCTATAGACTAAATATTATCCAAATAATTTAAATATGATTTCCTTTTTCTCTGTTGTAATATAAGTACCTTGTACTTGATCCAAACTAAGATATGATAAATCCTTATTGGAAGCATAACCAGCCTATTGGGTTTTTTGAATGTTTACATGATTTTCTAGTACATTTAAGGTATAAAGATCCAGATTACTGAAAGATTTGTTATCCAGAACACCCAAGATCCTGTACATTTTGGATAACAGGTCCCATACCTGTAGAGATAACATTGGTGTGCTCTTCCAACTACTATGCCTACCATTCTTTTACAGCTGAGCCCTGTGATACCCTGGGCCCTAACTGTATATTCCTGATGGATCAATCAGCAGGAAGGTAGCCTTAGACCAGACAATGCAGGCATGGTCTAAAAGAAAGCAGGCACTCATAAAAAGGAAGGTCAGAAAGAAATGTGGAAAAATAAGCAATACAGACTTATAGTATTTTCTAGGATTGAGGAAGGGCACATTCTAGACTCTAATAAAAAGAATCTAAGCAGCCAGCATCCAGAACAAATCAGAGAGTCTAAGCAAGAAAGGACAAGGGTGATAGAGATATGAATCAAATGCAGAACAGACGTGACAGAAATGGAAGGTAAGGAAGATGCTATGGAAGGAAGGGAAAAGAGAACCACTTCAGGGTTATGTCTTACCGATGCTTCCCTTGGCTAACTTATCAGGCGCAGGGATAGAAATAAAACACACACACACACACTGATCAATATTAGATGAGAATAATATATTGTAAGAAAATTAATACATCACTGATTGAACACAACGTCTAGCCGAGCTTCCCGTAGCAGACATTTGAGAGTAACATCAGCTGGGAGAACCCGGTCCAAGTACAGCGAACTCTCAAAGCCAGATTAATCGGGCAAAGTTCTACACAACACGTCTGCTTGTAGCTGAAGTCCTGAACCCCCCCTTAACTGTCCCTTTTTATGCTAGTGTAACAACCAAATAATCAATCATAACAGAAGTTTGCTCTTAATCCTAATTGTGGACATATACCAAAATAATGGCTATACACCCAGAAATTTGACCATGAGCTTTCCATGACAAACATGTTTGTAAGTTTATTACCTCAACTCCAGTTGTTCCCTTGACTCCAACTAATGTCAGTAATTAAGGAGCCATATCGGATACACTTGATCACATTCACATTCATACATTGCCTGTCACATGTCACATTTGTATCACAGGCTACAACAAATAAGCGCTATTATCAGTATTATTATCCTTTATTTGAGAAAAAAGAAGCAGAAACATTTTTCAGGACTTAACTGGGTCCAATGAAAACTAAGCAATGAACCAATGAGTATAGAGGCACCATCACAAATTAGTCACACAAGTGAGGGTGTGACAGTTAGCATGGATATGCAGTGATACCATAGTTATGCCATCAATTGTTCCAAAGACACAAACGTGAGCTGCAAAAGTGCATCTGTGATGTCCAAATAATAATTAGAAAGAATTGGCAAAGACCTGTTCACATGTTTACTTGGCCTCCTTCAAGTTTTATATATTAAAAAAGGCTTTTAAGGCCTCCTTCTTTCACAGCTGAAGCAAAAAATGTGCCATTACTGCCATTTCAAATGCTACAGTGCACCTCACATCTGATTATCTTTAAAAAAAAGGCTTCATTTGTAACTCACTTTTTCAAATTGGTCTGTTGCCACTAAATTTTTCATTACAGAAAAGAAGCTCCCCCACTGCTCACAAACAACTGTTTTCACTGGTGCCCATCAATATTTAATCACATTCTCTTGGCTAAATGCCACTATAGTGTCTTGCATTTTGCTTCTTGCAATGGCTGTAGGTAAAACGAATTCACATTTTACTGTCTACTAAGCAATAGTTTCCTTTATGCCTCTTGAAGAATATGCTAAGCACTAGAAGAACAAGAACTCGCTTGCAATACTAAACCATCCTTCAGTTTGCTGTGATTTTCAATTATCAGCCAAAGTCAACTTTACTGAAGCAGAAGCAAAATATTTGGCCTGTTTACCAATCCTAAACACAGAAATACAAGAGCCCTGTAACAGAGAAACATTGGCAAGCTGATCCCCATCTATTTAACAGTTATCCCTAATTAACTACTCTAGACCTGGTATATCTATTAACTACACTTGTGCTTTTAAAAAAAAACAACAACATGTTCTCCAGAATCCTCGGCACCTGGGGTATTCTGGATAACAGATCTTTCCATATTTTGGATCTTCATACCTAAAGTCTACTAGAAAATCATGTAAACATTAGAGTGATACTGTCATGGGAAAAAAATAAATAGTTAATATTTAATATATACATATATATATATATATATATATATATATATATATATCACAAAAGCCATGAATATCTTGTAAATTATATCCTTATAAACGGTGACTAGGGATGTCATCAGTTATACATGGTGAGTAGTGATGTAATTTTTGTCACATGATTCACTAAAACATGTGTATTATAATAAAGAAAGTACCCCTTGTTGGAAAATATAACGATATTGGAAGTAACCTCGGAGTTCCATGACCTGTATAAAAACACTCAGCCTTCAGCCTCGTGCTTTTATATGGTCATGGAACTTATAATATCCATATTGCCTGAGTGCCTGCCATTTACCAGGCTGTATAATGGATGAGGACTGGCTGTAATTTCACTTGGCTACAACAGATTAAAATATAAGATAGACTAATAAAATGCATTTGGTCAATAAAACACATATATTGTGAGTTACATACCAAGGTATGTAATTGACAATAAATGTTAATATATAGATAAATTAGTATTGAATAAAATTTCAATAAATATACAACATTTCAATATAAATACAAAATAGTTCTGTAGGTTAAAGATGGGGGTCTTTACAATAAAGTGTGTTATAATAATAAATTGAAGTCTCTATTTAATGTCAAATGTGCCAAATAATCATTATAAAGTAGTATTATAATGGAGCACTCAGTAAGTCTGCCTAAAAATCAAAATGTATTTTAAAAAAACAAAAATGTACCCCAATTCCACCAAGGTTACATATGCCTATGGCCTTGTGTGTTCATATAATCACAGAGCCTTTTCATGGCTTCAGATATCCTTATAACAGCAATAGGGGGTACATGCTCTGATTTTAGAATAATCAGTAAGGAAGTGACTGGCATTACACCATCCAGAACTAACATTTCATTTGCTTTAAAATTCTGAAATTACTTGTCTTATAAGAAATGATTAATCCCCAGCTCTAAAGCATCCCTCTGTGAATTCTAAAATTCTTGTCATGTACCTGAGAGGGTAGACTAGCCTCTATTTTAAATGTAAGTCCACAACTATTCATTGTGTGAAAGGATTGTGTTGCTTTATAAAGAGAGAATGTCTCCACATAAAGAATCTCTAGAGATAGTGGTGTCAGACATTTGTTTTACAGGTTCATCACATCTAATTTCCTGTTTCAGATTATGATCTTTAAATGCACAGGCTTGGAACATTTTAGTGATTCTTCCCTCAAAAATGTCCTGATATTAGTCATAACATTGTTATTGTACTGTTAACAGCACTTCAGAAAATGCTCCCATGGTATATTAAATGCCATTAATGGCGTAGTCCAAAAAAAAAAAAAAAAAATATATATATATATATATGTCATTGTGGCCCTACAAAGGACATTATCTTCACTCCACTACTAGAAAAGAATGCTATTTTTGGGGGCCTATTTTCTTTAATTTACATTTTGTATACTTAAAAGAGGAAATGGTACAGGATGTTGGTTGTGATTCAATGATGTCAATTTTACTTTCACCACTACACAGCTCATATTAAAACAAGCATGGGATATAATTCATATTTCTTCATTTTTCCTGCTAAAAAATCAAGAACCTTTCAGCATAAAAGAATTTATCCTCAATTGTATGCCCCATGCACGGACTGTATAACTTTGTATATACTTTTTTCATTTTGGGTGTGCACAGAAGGCCTGGATTAAGAATCTAGTGGTTCATGGGACATGTGATTTGGAGGTAACAAAAGTGAGAGGGGAAGGGGTTCAGGTGCAACTATCACACTGGAGTCCAATAGGCATTAGTTACATGGAGTTGAAAGTTTGGAGACATCAACCACATAGGGCCCTATGGAGATTTTATTTTCCCCCTTTCCTTTCCCTTGCTTTCTTTAACGCCATATTTCCTACAGGTAAACTAGGGGGCAGATTTACATATGGTCTATTTCTTCGACTGCCGAATGTAAATCCTTCGACTACAATCGTTCGATCAAATGATTAAATCATTCGAATTGAATGATTCGAAGGATTTTAATACATCGATCGATTTTTCTAAGACCAAAAAAACATAGGAAAGCCTATGTGGCTGATTGCCATATGGCATAAGATAGATTCTAGAAAAAAATTGAAGGTATTCAGGGAACAAAAAGTATCCTTGGCAGTTGGTAAATTGAGCAATACAATTATGCATTATAATAAGAAATAAGAGGTATTAAGAAATGGGTACCTGACATGAATTTTGATTGGAGGAGGATGGGGTAGAATTGAATTGAAGTCTCCTAGGTTACTTGCTCATTTGAGGATATATACAGGTGAAATAAAAAAGAATTCCTCATAAAGGTAACCTCAGGACAGGTGGGGAGACACTTAAATGGTTTAAAGGGGTTGTCTACCTTTACATTAAATTTTAGAATGATGTAGAGAGTAATATTCTAGGACAATTTGCAATTGTATTTTATTATTTGTGGTTTTGAGTGAAGGAGGAGAAGGAAAGGTTAAAACTAAGTAAGCCTTATCAGAAAGGTAAACCCTCAACCAGTAAACCCTCAAAGTAATGCTGCTCTAAATCCTCTGTCAAAAGAAACACTGCATTGCTTTCCTTCTATTGTGTACTCATGGGCTTCTGTATCAGACTTCCTGCCTTCAGTTTAAACCACCTTGCCCCAGGCGTGAGCATGCTCAGTTTGCTCCTCTCCGCCCCCTCCCTTCTCTGCTGTAGTCTGAGCCCAGAGCTATGAGTGAGCAGGGAGAGACTCAGGCAGGAAGTGATGTCACACCAAGCTATCTCTCCTAAACAAACATAGAGCTTCTAGAGCTTTTTACTCAGGTATAGTAAAACATTCCACAGAATAAATATAGCATTCTAGCTTGCACTATTGCAGCTAATCTATTGGCAATAAAATGCCTCCGTAGCTTTCCTTCTCCTTTAAGTAGGGAAGTCCACTATATGGAGAAGCCATACCATACTTCTCTTGATGAAGAAAGGAAGGCCTTAAAATTGGGGTCAGAACTAGGCCTTATAACAGGGTATTGGAACTATATGGGCCTGGTTTGAAATACTGATGGAGGCATACCTCCCAACATTTGAAAAATGGAAAGAGGGACAAAAAGATTGCATTGCAATTTTTGACAACACCCATTTTATGACCACACCCCCAAATTACCATGTCCATTTTACAAAATGGCGGGTTATGAAAATTCAAACACATGTCTGGGATTTTTAGGGCCATGTTTTATGTATTATAACAGTTTTGCTAATGGCGGTGAAATTTCTCTTTAAGCTGTGAGTCTCAGTTTTCCCAAGAGACTTGCTTATCTTAAATTGTTACAATTGTATCTTAGATTATCTTAAATTGTTACAAATATATCAAAGTGTAGGTGCTGAGTTTTTTTAGGATCTTTGCCAAAAAACCATTAAGTTTGCATCTTTGTGCATCTTTTTAATAAAAAAAAGTCTGGACTGCGGGCTGAGCTGTAGAAACAGGACTGTCTGGCAGAAAACGGAACAGTTGGGAGGATTGTGGAGGTATTATAACTGTGAGACCAGGTAATTTGATAATGATTTGGACATGACAGCCCTTATTCTTCCTATAGAGAAGTCAGTTTCTGCCAGTTTTCTTCTTATGGTACAGAGAATTATGAAGATGATATAAACATGTGCGTAGGGGTATCCTCTTAATTATGTTAATTCAGAAGGAAAGGGACTTCTCAGTTTATTACTGCAGTCTGAAATCTTAAATACTTGCTGGAGGTGACTTGCATGGAAGTAATATATTTAGTGTATCAGAAATACCTGTCGGCAGCATTTGCAGCAAAATACATGCTGCTTTATCTGTTACAATCCCAAAATCAATTTTGGAGCCGTGAAGCGTTGAAGTGCCTCTATTCTTTATGTCATGTGATATTATTCCAATAACACTTATTACAGTCAATATATTTTTTGCTGTCACGTGTAAAAAATCTTTACTTTTTCATTGGTATTGTGAAGTACACAGCCCTGGCAGAAATTCACATAAAAAAAAGGTGTTGCAGCACCCTTCCAACTATTCCTCTAAAAAAGAAAAAGAGAAAATGTAGCGATGCAGAACCAGACAACTCTGGCACAGAATTGATTAACATATTACATTTTCTTCAGATTGTTAGGCCTAACACAATGCCACAATCATGCTGATAACAAACAGCAAAAAACTGATTACAATTCCCATTAAAAAAAAAAAACAGCAGCAGCTGTGTCGAAATCTAATCTTTTGTTCTGTCATCTGCTTATTTTCATTAGAAGGAAGCAAAGCTGTTTTGCCGCTTGGCCTAATAAAAAAAATGCCTCAGAATACATATACTAAGGGGCCGATTCACTAACTTCGAGTGAAGGATTCGAAGTTAAAAAACTTCGAATTTTGAAGTTTTTTTTGGGCTACTTCGACCATCGAATGGGCTTCTTCGACCTTCGACTACGACTTCGAATCGAAGGATTCAAAGTAAAAATCGTACGACTATTCAACCATTCGATAGTCGAAGTACTGTCTCTTTAAAAAAAACTTCGACCCCCTAGTTCAGCATCTAAAAGCTACCGAAGTCAATGTTAGCCTATGGGGAAGGTCCCCATAGGCTTGGCTAACTTTTTTTGATCAAAGGATATTCCTTCGATCGTTGGATTTAAATCCTTCGAATCGTTCGATTTGAAGCATTTGATCGTTCGATCGAAGGAATTATCCTTCGATCGTTCGATCAAACTATCTGCGATAAATCCTCCGACTTCGATATTCGAAGTCGAAGGATTTCAATTCCTAGTCAAATATCGAGGGTTAATTAACCCTCGATATTCGACCCTTGGTGAATCGGCCCCTTATTGTGTCCTTATGGTAAGAAAACACAGCAAATATAAGGGGCACATTTACTTAGCTCGAGTGAAGGAATAGAATAAGTGTTTTTTTGGCTACATTGACCATCGAATTAGCTACTTCGACCTTCGACTACGACTTCGAATCTTTCGATTATTCGACCATTCAATAGTCGAAGTACTGTCTCTTTAAAAAAAACTTCGACCCCCTACTTCCCCACCTAAAACCTACCGAACCTCAATGTTAGCCTATGGGGAAGGTCCCCATAGGTTTTCTAACAAATTTGTGATAGAAGGAATTTCATTTGATCGATGGATTAAAATCGATTTGAAGGATTTAATCGTTCAGTCGAACGATTATTCCTTTGATCGTTTGATTGAACGAATAGCGCCAAATCCTTCAACGTCGATATTAAGTCGATGGATTTAACTTTCACAGTCGAATATCGAGGGTTAATTAACCCTCAATATTCAACCCTAAGTAAATGTCCCCCTAAGTGTCCATGTTTTGTTCAAATCATTAACATGCGCTATGCAAAAATAGTACACTCAAGAAGGTAGGTGTGCGACTAAAAAAGGAGTTGCTCTACACAAAGAAAGAGAATATAATCTGCTGTGTTTATTTTTTTTTTTGATTTCAAAGACAATAAAGTGGAATGGTATTAACTAATATTCTCACGGAAACTTCCTTTCCTGCATTTCCACAATACAGTTATGACCAGATGTTTTGGTTGGATGATTAATCCTTGGCTAATTATCCTTCACTGATAATTGCACCAATGGAAGTTATTTTAATACTAGTGATGGTGCTATAGTTATTACAAATACCCAGGGAAACAATGGTCTGTGGGCATAGATGGTTATAATCCTCAGATTTTACCATGTACCCTCCCTGTAGTTCAGGTGAATCAGGAATGGGGCATGTGATAGAGACACATCAACCCGTGTTATTGTGTGAAGCTATTCTTCAATATGAATATTCACCCAGCATGCACTGCTGATGCCTGAGGTCTGAAAACCACTGGGCAATGCCTTTATATTTTAATGTTTCCACAAAAGGAAATAAAAGGAAGGTAGACCCCAATAACAGAATATTTCCATTGTGTGTTGACATACTTTCATACAGACCAACTCAATTTCCTCTTTGCATTGTTAAACAAATCACTACCTCCCTGACCATAGGCACCAACACCATCACAATTAAATCGCTAAACACTTAACCCATGACCATTCTGTACCAAGTGAAGTACTAGGATCAACACTTGCCGCATAACTTTAATAAAATGGTAAAATACCCCCAACATTTCAGAATTGAATTGTGCTTATACTGTATGAACACTCCTGTTTCGAAGTTTATGATATGGACTATGTGTTGAAGTTTGAGCCCTAAGCAGTAAGTGGATACCTTGATTAGAATCAATTTAAAATTAAAAGTGTACAGTGTTGTAGTGATGGGCGAAAAATTCCCGAAACTCGAATCTTGACGCCCTCTTCAATGGGCGGTCGACTTTTCCAACAAGCAACTTTTTCGGCATGCGTCCAAATTTTTTTGACGCCGGCAAATTTTCGCTGGAGTTTCACAAATTTATGCGGCGGCAGCGAAATGCGGAAGTTCGCCACAAATTCACACTTGCCAAATTTATTTGCCCATCACTACAGTTTTGGTTAAAGGGGTTGTTCACCTTCCAAATACTTTTTCAGCTGAATTGTTTTCAGATTGTTCTCCAGAAATAAAGACTGTTTTCAATTGCTTTCCATTTTTTATTTTATTTTTACTGTTTTCCAAAATTTAGGTGAAAAGTTTAATGTTCCTGTCTCTGGTGTTTCAGTCTGGCAGTTCAGTGATCCAGGAGCAGATTCTGAACTGTTACAATTGGATATATTTAGTTGCTACATGAGGTGATACATTTCTCAGCAGTATCTGTGGAGTATTAGCAGCTATTGTATCAATTCTAACAGCTGCCTTTAATGAAACCCAGAGATTCTGCAGGGACAAACATAAGTGATGTATCAACTAAATGTATCAATTTAGAACAGTTTTGAGGCTCGGTGGCCCCCCTCCCAGAGCTGCTTTTAGAAAGGTGAATTAGATTTACACTACAATATTAGAGGAAATAGAAAGTAATTGGAAAAAATCTTTATTTCTGGTGAACTATCTGAAACCAACTGAACTGAAAAAAGTGTTGGAAGGTGAACCACCCCTTTAAGAATTAGCACCACTACATAAGAAAAATTAAAGGCATATGATGCCACCAAAACACAGTGTGCTATAATGAACAATTTTGCAATTCACTATTTTTCTTATTATTTGTAGATTTTTTAGGTACAGTATACGTACCATAAACATCTGCTACAGTATAATAAACTTTTCCCCATGAGACTGTGCAAGTGACATGATCCAAGAAGAAAGGAAAGAATTATCCCCTAGCGATGCTGAATTTACAGCAATTGAATCAATTATGTTTTGGAAAAACTATACGTTAGACCAAAGCAACAGCCTTTTCCAAACAAACCAAGCCATCCCCAAGTATCTTGTGCCCAGAGAGCCACCCTCTGCAATGCCAGAGGCTCCTCCTCTCTACAATGTTGAGCCCTCTGGGAACAACTGGCAGAGTGCAACTCTCAAAAGATCTGAAAACAAAGATTGTTCAGTATCATTGTTTAGGGGAAGGCTACAAAAAGCTATCTCAGAGGTTTAAACTGTCAGTTTCAACTGTAAGGAATATAATCAGGTAATGGAAGGCTACATGCACAGTTGCTGTAAAACCCAGGTCTGGCAGGCCAAGAAAAATACAGGAGCGGCATATGTGGAGGATTGTGAGAATGGTTACAGACAACCCAAAGATCACCTCCAAAGACCTGCACGAACATCTTGCTGCAGATGGTGTATCTGTACATCGTTATACAATTCAGCACAATTTGCACAAAGAACATCTGTATGGCAGGGTGATGAGAAAGAAGCCCTTTCTGTACTCACGCCACAAACAGAGTCGCTTTTTGTATGCAAAAGCTCATTTAGACAAGCCACAGTCATTTTGGAACAAAGTGCTTTGGACTGATGAGACAAAAAGTTATTTAGTCATTAAAAAAATGCACCGCATTTCAAGAAAAACTCCTGCTACCTACTGTCAAATTTGGTGGAAGTTCCATCATGGTGTGGGGCTGTGGGGCTGTGTGGCTAGTTCAGGGACTGGGTCCCTTGTTAAAGTTGAGATTCGGATAAATTCAACCCAATATCAACAAATTCTTCAGGATAATGTTCAAGCATCAGTCACAAAGCTGAAGTTACGCAGGGGTTGGATATTCCAACAAGACAATTACCCTAAACACACTTCGAAAGGCATTTATGCAGAGGGAAAAGTATAATATTCTGGAATGGTGATCAATCCCCCGACTTGAATAGCATTGAAAATTAGTGATGGGCGAATTTGCGCCGTTTCGCAGAAAAATTAGCGAATTTAGTGCGAAATTCGTGAAACGGCGAAAAATTCACGAAACGGCGCCGGCGTCTTGTTTTTGATGCCGGCGTCCATTTTTTCAAAATTTTTTTTTTGATGCCGGCGAATTTTTGACACGAATTTTCGTGAGAGTTTCGCAAATTTATTCGCTGGCGGCGAATCGCGCAAATTTGCCGTGAATTCGCGCCTGGCGAATAAATTCGCCCATCACTATTGAAAATCTGTGGGATGATTTGAAGCAGACTGTCCATGCTCGACAGCCATCAAATTTAACTGAACTGGAGAGATTTTGTATGGACGAATGGTCAAAAATACCGCCATCCAGAATCAAGACACTCATCAAAGTCTATAGGAGGCGTCTAGAGGTTGTTATATTTGCAATAGGAGGCTCAACTAAGTATTTATGTAATATCTCAGTTGGGGTGCCCAAATTTATGCACCTGTAATTTTGTTATGATGTATTTTGCATATTTTCTGTGAATTCAATAAACTTTATATCACTGCTGAAATACTACTGTTTCCATAAGGCATGTTATATATTAAAAGGAAGTTGCTACTTTGAAAGCTCAGCCAATGATAAACAAAACTGAGGGGTTCCCAAACTTTTTTCATATTTTTAAATAACCAATGGTGCACAAGGTATATTAGAATAATATATATGTATCTGTCTAAAGTGAAATTCCATACCATTTACCATTCCAAGATAAAAAACCGCATTGACTAGTGAGCATCCTTTCCGGAAATGGTCAGTCATGTACTCCAGCCAGTTAGCTTCCAAACCGTTAACGCTATTTCCATCCTTGGAGATTTTCATTGGAATATTCACAGTGTAGTATTTTCTGTATCGTTTATGAGTTAAGGGCTTATTAAAAATAGCCAAAACTTCACTTGCTGCAAAGAAAAAAAAATACAAATGGAAAAGTTTTCAGTCTTTATATCAATCACTTATTTACAGTTATTCACACAAGTGCACCAGGACACAGGAAAAACTATAATTTAACCCAATTAATAGTGGGGTCTTCATTTCAGTGAGCCAGTTGGTCAACATATACCGTATCACATACTGTATCAAAACACCCATTGACTTCAATGAGTTTCGCAAATTTTTTGCAGTCATCAAAAGGATTCGAAGGATTTTAATCCAACGATTGAAGAATTATCCTTCAACCAAAAAAACTTAGCCAAGCCTATGGGGACCTTACCCATAGGCTAACATTGGGTTCGATAGCTTTTAGATGGCGAACTAGGGGGTCGAAGTTTTTTCTTAAAGAGACAGTACTTCGACTATCGAATGGTTGAATAGTCAAACGATTTTTAGTTCGAATAGTTCGATTCGAAGTCGAAGTTGTAGTCGAAGTAGCCCATTCGATGGTCGAAATAGCCCAAAAAACACTTCGAAATTCGAAGTTTTTCTACTTCGAATCCTTCACTCGAAGTTAATGAATTGGCCCCATAATATCTCTGCATTAGAAGATTGCTTATTGCACCTGACAAATACCTGATCATTGGAAAGCCCTATACTCACTAGGCCACACAATAAACTTGCTTCTCAGTTATAATTGCTTCTGTTTCTGTATCTCTCAGAGAAAACCTATAAAACCCTGATCTGCCTGAACCTGTATAGTGTTTGTGTGTGTTTCCTCTGAATACAAGTTTCCTTCCACACTTCAAATACATACAGGTCAGTTAACTGAATCTTCAAAGCATTGAACATAGCGTGTGAATGCGATAGAGACCTTAGGAATTCATGAAAATAAATTGGGTAGTACTCCCGCTGTTCTTTCTAGACTTGTCATTGTAAGGCAATGTCAGAAAAGCCCTCACTTACAAAAGAAGTGGCCTTGATATGGTTTTTCAGTTTTCTAGTTGTTTTCTGCCATTACTTACTTTTAATATTGCAGTTGTCATGTATGCCTGAGTCTGCTTTAGTTATCTTGTCCTGCATAAAAACATCCTCTGCTGATATACTGAAATTAAGATTTGTTGTCTGATGGCCTTTATTCTTAAGTGAAGACTCTTGCTTTTCTTTTCCAGTGTCTGGTCCTTCACCTTCCAATACCTTGCTGTGGTCAGTACGTTCCCCTTGTACTGCTAGGGAGGCATTGCCATTAGTGCCGTCTGGCTTGTCTAAATCCATTGAAATGTCATCTTCTGTATCACTGAATGTTTTTTTTGCAGTTGTAAATAATGGAGAGCTGCAATGGCTCAAGCTGTCAGAGGGACTGTATGGCAGGTTTGGAGCTGTGCAATATCCCTGTATGATCCCAGCAAACTTTAATCCCTGGCTGGCTGCGTCTTCAATCTACAAATAAAGCAGAACCATTAAATACTGCAGAACAGGCATGGAGAACAAATTCAATCCAGACCTCACATGATACAGAAAAAACGCTACATTTACTTAACGAAGCCAAGTAGATTGAAACAAACGGCTATTATACTTAAATTAACCATTGGCATTGGCTAAGGGACGATAAGGCTCATCAAAAGTTGCAGGATTTAAGGCTCTTAAAGTCCAAAACTAACAAAAGTTTTAAATTCTATAGATGAGGATTTGCACAAACCAGCATAATTTAAATAGACGTAACCTCATGTTAATTATTGTGTAACGAGCCAAAGGCTGCCAAGCTTCGCACCAGGCCAGATATGTCAATTTTCTGTCCCTCCTGCTGAACCATAACTAAATAATAATGAGCCAAAACTAAATAATTAAGCAGAAACTAAGCAATAAAGTTGGTTATTTGCAATTTATGCATTAGACAGCCTCTCCAAAATAATGGCATCCTTATGAAACAAATTACAGTACTTCTACATAGAAAGCACAAAAACAGTATGGACATGTTAGTAAGAACATTTATTACATTATGGCATTCATAGTTATTGGCCAATAGCCACTGGCGCTTCTATTGGATACTATGTTTTTTTTCTCCCTGCTCCTCAACTTGGAGGAAGGACCCTCAAAGACTGCACAGACCATGGTTCTTGCAATGCTCATAATCATATATTTATGGCACAATCATATATTTATGGCACAAACAGCTCACCACGGTGGTCTCTCATCTAAACGTGAACAGGTTCTAAATGTGTTCACATGACAAAGCACTGAAAATAATAGTGTTTGTGCACAAACGTTAAACTTGACTGACTGTTCTTGTACAACAATGCTATTGTGCAGTACAGTAAAGTGAAGTAATTTATGGTTAAAATGTAAAGTACCTGCTCTGGAAAGGAAGTTAAATATAGTTTTGGTTCTTCAAAAATCCCAGTCAATGTATTCGCCCACCAGCATTTTGAAAAGGCACTGAAATGCAGTAAATACAAAGAAAAATGAAATATGGCTTTAATTGAAGGGACAACTTGCATTCAGGGTAGCATCATGGGGGTTCCAATCAACTAGAATGAATGCAAGTCTGAGTCAAGTGTCTTTTTTATTGAAGCCATATTCCATTTTGCTTTTTTTCTTTTTGTTTTTTTTTTTTTTTTTTTAATAGAGAGGTTCAAATACATGTGTTTGCACCATCAAATCAGTTATATGACACATACTGCAGCTAGGGGAGGTGCTAAGAAGCCATAACATATATGGATTCCACTGAGAAAAAGCTTAAATGTTGTAAAAGTTGATCATGTTCAGCCTTATAATAGTGTAGCGCTCAAGAGACAAGCCCTGGTATAACTATGCTAGAAACACTATACGTGTTAACTTCAGCTACATAACATCTCTTCCTCCTACACTCTTCACACCCTGTTTCAATCTGCAAAGTGTGATACGGGGATTCCCCTGGAACCAGGCTGCAAGCAGAGGTGCCGACGGTGACTGGATGCACTTTTCTGTACCACAAAACACATGAGAAGAATATACAGAACATCATTCACACTATTCACACTAAAAAACGTCAGCACCGTCACTCTTATTTCTCATTAACTGTTGGGGTCCATTTGCTGAAAATTACAGTAATATTATTGTAGTTAGAAAGATCACTGCTTGTGTGGCCCCCTGATACTGGTTTTTATTATCTGTATCAGATGTCTGATATAGGCCCATTTAAACCAAAGAAGCAATCTCTACTGTATGGTTCTTAAAGGAATTGTTCAGTGTAAAATACAAACTGGGTAAATAAAAAATGTTTCTAATATAGTTAGTCAGCCACAAATATAATGTATAAAGGCTGGAGTGACTGGATGTCTAACATAATAGCCAGAACACTACTTCCTGCTTTTCAGCTCTCTTGGTTTTCCTTGGTTTTCCCAGTCAGTTACCAATCAGTGACTTGAGGGAGGCCATAAGGATCATAACTGTTGCTTTTGAATCTGACCTGAATGTTGAGCATCAATTGCAAACTCACTGAACAGTTATGTCCCCTGTGGCCCCCCTTAAAGTCGCTGACTAACTCAGAGTTAGACAGCGGAAAAGCAGGAAGTTGGGTTCTATTATAGTATGTTAGACATCCAATCACTTCAGCCTTTGCACATTACATTTTTGGCTAACTATATTAGGAACATTTTTTATTTTGCACAGCCTATCAATTTACCCAATTTTTATTTTTAAACTGCACTGATCCAAACTGCAGGGCTGCACAGAATATACAGCTACGATTCTTTTAATGAGTTGCCCTTGCTGATGTTTATATACCTCATGGGTTATTTTCATTGCAAATGGGTCTGTGCCTAATATTGCTGCCTACACTAGCATTACAAGTTTATCACACTCACTACACAGGGAATACCACCTGTGCATCACATTTCTTAGATACTTTAATCAGTCCTATTTAATATCTATTGCTTAAAGAGTGAGTTTGGGAAGTGGACATTGCTCTATGAATCCCTACAAATACACTGGTCTAGAAAGTAAAACATCTGAGTCTGCCTATTCCTGGGAATTAAGTAAAGATAGAGTTATGATAATGGTTAGCTCTTCACCCAAGTGAGCAATGGCTGAGAGACAATGGCAGACTTCTTAGTGTAAGGATGCAGAGACTTATAGTGTAGGTTGCAGAATCTACAGGCCATATACTATATACAGGTACAGCTGTAGTGATTTTTATTATATGCACAGAATGTAAAATGCTCTACATACTGTATGTGCATTTTAATGAGAGCTAAGCTCCAATATTGATAACCTCAGCTAAAAGCAGCATCTGATCACTAAAGTGCAATTGTGCATTTGGAGCATTTACAATCTGTTTTCTGCCACCAACACTGTAACTACTGTTTATAAGAACAAAGCAGTGTACACAGTTATACAATTGTTTTACGTTCATACAAGGAACTACTGGAAAATTGTTTAAAATTATGCATAGAAGATTATTCTTCATTATGCAAAAAAATATCATGGGGAAGGTATGCAGCATCACCTGACAGCGACACTCACCAACACTAACATTTATATATTGACCCATTAAATGACACCAAGACTCTGGTTGGAGAATGGCCGCAGCGTTTATTCTCAAAGATCATTAGAAAGTAACATCACTAAATCAATAAATAACCTGGCCAGCCTTGTTATGACCTTCAGGCTGCCAATAAATTCAATAAATCAGCTCTGCCTTACTCCCAAGCCCATGTAATTAAATTAATATATCCTACATGCTGCAAATTTTTTTAAAATATTTTTTTTATTATACATTAAGTAATAACTTGTGGGTCCATGCGGATGAATCTTCTTCCTGGGCTATTTATAACCTCTGCTTCTTTGTCCCACTACCTGCACAGGTGCCCACCAGCCAATCACCTTAACCCCTCATACTCAATTTATTCGCCACGGAAACACCTGACTATGTCTTAAAATTTAAAGGTGCAATCCTCCCCATGATGCCGAATGGCTGAGACCCATTTCCCTACCATTCCCATGGAACATGCAGTTAAACATATGTCTGCAAGATCCAGTGACCATGGATGGGCACATTTATCAAAGTGTGAGATTAGAGAAAAGTTCCACCATACTCCTGATGAATTTTAAAGGCATATTAATCAATGGGTGAAAGCTACAGTTCACCATTTCTCATATAGTCTTTTAAAAATCTGGAACGAATAGAGAGTAATAGTCTGCATGGCTTGTTCTCGGTAGGGAAACATTTTAGATGCATTTTTCATTTTACTTTACTTAGTTCCATATTGTTAGACAGATAACCAATCACATGTCAAGTATCAACGATTTAACAGAAAACCATTTTCTACCTATTCTCTATATATTTTGCTGCTACAGCTTTTTACAAGAACTTACATTGATTGATGGATTTGGGCTGTATATTTTGTCTGTCCATTAAAAATTCAGTCTACCAAATTCATTGTAATAAACTATTAATAGTTGAATGGATGGAATTGAATCAGGTTAAACCGAATGAGCTTTATATAGCATTGCCAAAACTGCCCAGTTATGTCTTTGCTTCCTTTAAATGACACAGAGAGATGGAACGCAAACTATATTATTTAATCAGAAATTGATGTTACAAATTGTTGCTCACTGGAGTCAAGTTTCAGTTCAAGTTCAGCACAGTAAAATGTGTGGCCAACGTGGGTTGTAGCAATGACTGGTGGGTATGAGCTGTGCCTCTGCCTACATAGACTGAATTGGGGATGTGGACAACAGTTTCTCCTTCTTTATTTTGGCAGATTAGTTGCATTTGATGAAACAGCCACCATTTAATTTATCCACTGCACTTCCATCCTGGCCCCATAGTGTACAAAATACCAATTTATATAGAATAAGAGCTAGTGACAACGGCAAACTTGCATTAGATAAATACAAAATAAAATATAGAAAAACTGCACTCCTGTGTAATGAATAGAAAAAGGCAAGAGAATATGCACAGTTGGAAGATGCCGACAGCTCATTGCCAAAACCAGTATATTTTGGAAGCAAACGATTCATTGTGTTTACATCTATTAAAATTTCTCCAGGCAGTCTTTATTTCTGGCACTTATGATAGAGTTTAATTTAAGCTGGATTTAGCGAGTAAGTGGGGCCAAGTAACTTGTTTATTTGAAATGTAAATTCCTGAGTCCTGTGAGTAGATCTGGCTCTAAGAGAACCACAAATGGTAAAGGCAGCATTATGCCAACCCTTGTCCACATTGCACAATCCTTGTTTTTGGCACAAATTATACCATGCCACCTGGGGTTCATGGCAACCATTACGGCTCAGATTTTTCTATATATAAGAATATTTTAACTGAGCATATAACTAATATTATCAATGTTTCATGACTATCATCTGATCTAATTTCTCCTAAACTGTTGCCTGGAGTTTACTTTTCTCTCCTGTAAGATTATTATTATTATTATACACAATCACTCTCTATTGGACTGGTTGGGGCCAGTTCAGACCCTCTGCTTCCTCTGTAGTTACACTCTTGCACCAGAGCCTAGTGCACTGATTTTGTTGGCATTGTACCTCCTAAAAACATTTGCCATAAGACTTGAGAAAGGACTGTGTTGGGTTCAAAATAGCCAACATGCTTCAAATAAATCACTAACTTGTGTAGTAGTACTGTACAATTTATCTATCTTTTCTTATAGTAAATATGTAATGTTTTAAAGATGTAAAATATTTGGATTATTTTGACAGCTCTATTTTTTCTGTCTATCTTTGCAATAGCTTTCATTCAGGGAAATAATACTAATTAGTTAGGGTGCATCCAGATCAGTAAGATTTACTATGCAATACAAACATTTATATCATAATCATGCCAAGTAGCAGATGTCCGTACAGTCACTTGACCAGATAGTATGTGGAGAAGTAATAATAAGGCTACATTGGGTTTATGGCACAAGTGATTATGTTAATGATCTCAGGCTTAGCTAATATACAACACACAGTGGTTGGTGATAGTGTAGCAGCTTGCACAAGGCTTTTTGCCTGGCAGGCAAGCAAAATCTAATTTTCTCTGCAATGTGCTAAGAAGGGGACTTGTCTTTTTTTTGCTTTAGCTCATATCATTATGCATGCTACCAACAGTTCTGCCTTCCACCCCCCTCACTTGTACATTGCTGTGCCTAAAGGGGCATCAGGAATAAGCAATGGCCTTGTGTATAACTACTGGTCGAGATAACTGGTCGAGATATACAGCAGTTTGTTATGCAGATGGTCCTGCATTTAGAATAACAATAATCGTTTTTATTTAAGCTTTTTAAGAAATTAATGTGCCTTAATTACATTTAAACCTTGTGCATAATGGTTCAGTTCCCTAATATTCCAATAAAGGCAAGCTGAGTTGTCAGTCGGATTAAAATCGCTACTTAAATATCTGCGTATCAAAGTGTGATCCAAAGTGTACTCTTAGAAGGAATGGAGCCATATTGCATCTTAAGACTCACATACATCGTTGTATGCAAATGTGATTGTCCATTCCGGTTGTCACTACAATTCCTATTGATGTAAAAGGAACATAACCTGCTGTACGATGATCATAGCATTGTGAGCAGCCACAGTCACAACACCCAAAGGGTCATTTATGACAGCAGTCAGTGTGCAAAGTGCAAACACCCTTTTTTACCTAGTTTCATGTCTGCCCTCAGGGGAAAATAAAGATCTAGTAGCAGAAAAGCTCTATGAGGCATGTTACCATCTTCCTTTGCAGCACCTAATATTGAATGTCATCTATTGTATGTGCTTATTTATGTTCTGTTATAGTATTGTTTAATGGAAAACTATACCCCCAAAATGAATACTAAAGCAACAGTTAGTTTATATCAAATTAAGTAGCATATTAAAGAATCTTACCAAACTGGTATATATATTTAAATAAATATTGCCGGTTAAAATCTCTTGCCTTGAACCACCATTTCATTTTCATGATGATGATCACCTGACCAGAAATACTGCAGCTTTAACTGTAACAGGAAGAAGTGTGGAAGCAAAAGACAGAACTCTGTATGTTAATTGACTCATGTGACCTAACATGTATGATTTGCTTGGTTTGTTTGTGTGTACCGTAAATCCATTTTAAAATGGCAATTTTCTATTTATGATTACCCAATGGCACATGCTACTAAAAAAAGTATATTATTATGAAAATGGTTTATTTACATGAAACAGGGTTTTATATACTGTATGAGCTGTTTTCTGCAATATATTTTTTATAGAGACCTACATTATTTAGGGGGAGGTATAGTTTTCCTTTAATGAACAGCCGTGTGTATACCACAGCAATATACATTTTATAAAAATACTATTGAAAACACAGCTTTGTCAGATGGTCTCCCCCTCATGCAGGCATTCCTTTCTACTGCTACTAGTGTAGAACTCCAACCCCATCCCATGCAGAGCAGAGTAATGCTCATGAGCACTGACACCCTGCATTCTGGGACAGCACCCATGCATGGATCAATGTACTACAGGGATAGGAATACATTTGCATTAGAAGAACCTGGTTATGGCTGTACTGGGAGTGGGGGAATGGATCTCAAGTGACACTAGACTGAACAATACTATGTTTCTCCTTAACAAAGATAACAAAGTACATAAAATAATTTCATATTTAGAAGCAAAATCATTTAGATGTACAGCTTGCTGCCAATAGAATCTTAAGAACTGTAAAACCTGTGCAAAGCATTCACAGAAACACATGCTAAAAAGAATTTTGGGAGGAAAAATGATTTGGCAATTTCAAGTGTTTATCCAAAGACGGTGCCTGCTGTTGCTAGAAGTGCATTCTGGAAAACTGCCTGGCAGAACTAAAGGAATACTTCAATTTA
The DNA here is from genome assembly GCA_038501925.1 of Xenopus petersii. Lineage (NCBI taxonomy): Eukaryota > Metazoa > Chordata > Amphibia > Anura > Pipidae > Xenopus > Xenopus petersii. The sequence goes on from CM076683.1 coordinate 38,501,025, forward strand.
CGTATTTCATAGTTGGATAGTTGGGGCACAGACATTCTGACTGTGACTATTGTTTCACTCCATGCTCAGAATTTAATTCGTTTTATTTTAATGTAAAGCAAAGGACCTTAAAATGAGGCCCAGTTGCAATCTCCTTTATAGATCTCTTCAGACCTTAAACTGCTTAATTCCATACTGGCCATGCTACAAAAGTGCTAATTATTGGTCTCTGGGAGGGAATACTAAATGATTATTCCTTTACTGGCACCTTTATTTGTGCCTGAAAACCTATTGCAGTGTTGTTTTTAAAAGCGTCGCATATAAAAAAGCCACAAAATTGAGGCCACATTCTGTTTGCATGGAGCAGTGTATTTGACTGTTGTCTACGTCATTCCTGTCTCTTTATTACTGTAATTCCTGGTAAAATTGAAAAGTCTATTTCCATAAAGCTCAGAGGACTGATGTAACACAGAAACAACAGCAGGACATGACTACTATTAGTGCATTAGGTGCAAGTCTACTGCAAAAAGATTGTCATTGCAAGAATTTTTAATATCACCCTTCCATGCACTTACCTGTAAGTAACAGCACTAATGTAATAAAGAGTAATGTAATAAAAAGTGGAAAATTGCTCCAGGTCTAGTAACCTATGGTAGCCATGTCAACATGCACCACTTACCAGTCTGTTGTTGGTTGCTACAGGTTAGTAAATAGATACAAACTTTCTGTCTTTCCTTACAGCACCCCACATAGTTCAACTTCAAAATGCATTTAGCAGGACTCCACAAATAGCTTTCTGTTTAAAAAGAAATGCAAAGTGGCTAGTACAGGTATTGGATCTGTTATCCAGATATCCAGAAAGCTCCAAAATATGGAATGGCTGTCTCCCATAGATACACTTTTAATAAAATAATCCAAATTTTTAAAAATGATTTCCTTTTTCTCTCTAATAATAAAACAGTACCTTGTACTCAATCTCAATTAAGACATAATTAATCTTTATTGGAAATAGAAGCAGCCTTTTGGGTTTATTTAATGTTTACCTGATTTTCTAGTGGACTTTAGGTATGAAGATCCAAATTATGGAAAGATCCGTTATCTGGAAAGACCCTGGGTCCCAAGCATTCTGGATAATAGGTTCCATACCTGTACCTACATTTTGGTTACTAATTATGTTCCCTGCGGAGAGAATTATAAATGGTACTATATTACAGTATAGTAATATATTATTCATTCTGCATTTAGGGTACTGGTAATTGTATGTATTTACTTGAGCTGCATGCAATGACTTCTTCAAGTCTCTGTCACATTATGATGTACAGTGTAATGAATCCATAACACTAGTTAGCTGCAGGCTCTATAAGTTATATATGCCGATTAGCAAGCAGCTAGGATGTAGGTCTTTAATTAAGCTGCAGTTAATTAAGAAAAGTTTAATTAGATACAAGTTAATTTAACTGCAATGAAATGAGGATGCACGTGTATTTTAGAGATGTTTAATGTTGTAAAACACTGAACACTTAGGCAACCACAGCCAATCTTTAAGGTCAGGAGGGGTTTCTCATATTAATGTTTATTGATTTTGTTTTACAATGCAGCTGGATATGTGAAAAAGGCCCGAACATGTGCTTCTCAGTGTGAATTGTAGTCTTAAAGGAGATCTAAAGCTTAACTAAAGAAGTAGCTAGAAATGTTTTACATTATGTTTTACATTATGTTTCAGGTTTCTGTGCCAGCCCAAGGCAACCACAGCCCTTTAGCAGGGAAGATCCGTGTCTCCAAAGATGCCCCAGTAGCTCCCCACCTTCTTTCATGCTGATTCACTGCACATGCTCTGTGCTGCTGTCACTTACTGAGCTTAGGGACCCACTCACAATATACAGTACACATAGAATATAAATATCACAATATAAGTCTGATTAGTAATTAATACAGATAATTACTACACGGCAGCTCAGAAACCAGTGCAACTAGCATCAGAATTTAATAATCAGACCTGTAGCATCATCTTAAATTACAGACAAACCTAATTTTCTGCTTGATAATTTGCGAAGACCCCTAAGCTTATCTTCTCAACAGCTGCTCAGAGGCCACTGAGCATGTGAGTGTCACAGACACTTTCCAAGATGGTGACCCCCTTTGACAAATTTGAAGTCCTGGATCATTGCTGCTATTGACAAGCTGAAACTTTAGGCTGTTAAAATAAGCTCACGCTACGAAATATGATGGCGCTATATAAATGTTAATAAAATATGTAAAATATGGCATTTTAAACCATATTCATTTTTAGGGTTAAGTTCTCCTTTAAATTAAAAAAATGTTCGTAACATAAACCCAGAAGAAAGAAAGAATAATCATTGAACGAACTGATGGAAAGTAGATTAAATCATTACTATAGGACCACAGTCTATGAGTAAATGTTTATATGTAATATTTATGATAGTGCAGATTTTATGCAAAAACGGATCTATAAATGAGCATCCAATATGTTCATTTTTGCAATGAAAAAGAGTCAAGTATGGCAGAGACATTTTTAAAAGAATGTACTGCTTACAAATTCTTCTTGGTTTTTCTATATTAATGTTCAACTTAACAATGATCTTCATGAGTGTCAATTTCATTTTTACATGGGGAAGAGTCTTTATCTTGTCAGTAGCTATGTGCACCCTATCAGAAACACCTAGAGAGACATGACATGACAAAAAGCAGAAAAGGTTTATGGAGAAAGACTAGAAGGTGATGAACATATTTGATGAATTTGGTGGGTAGAAGAAATGATACGGCTCTATTTGGAAAAAAAAATAATGACTGGATAGGATAATGTGACGCAGGAAAATACAACATATCTGAAAAGTTCCAAACTAACATGAAGGGCCAAATGCTACCAATGTGAATACTTATTTATTTAAGTGCTGGTAATGCATTTATAACGGACCTATCTGGATCAGTAAACATAAAGGGGCAGATTTATCAAGGGTCGAAGTGAAAATTAGAATTTCCAATTAAAATTTTCTTTTTGAAAAAGCAAAAGTTTATTTTAGTATAATTTGACTAGGGAACAGTAAAAATTTGATTTGAATTTAGAAATGTATTATGTACTGGCCCTTTTAGATTTCGAATTCAACTATTCACCACCTTAATCCTGCCGCATTGCTGTTTTAGCCTATGGGGGATGTCCTGGAATCAATTTGGAGTTGTTTGGAGACATCCTGAAAATCAAGTTTTTTTGGTGAAGAAACTCAAATCAAATTCGATTCGAATTCGATTTTAGTTTGCGGGTCGATCCCATTCACCCGAATTTGAAAAACTAGATTTTTTTTTTGGAAAAAAATTTCGATTGCTCGTTCTTTCTCCAAGATTTCACGTTCATGGGAGTTTATATGAGAGTTTTTACAAACTCCAATGAACTCGAAATATAACCCTTGATAAATCTGCCCCCTGGTAGAAAATTATCCTCAACAGGGTGAATTTGCTCTGATATATTTACCTCCACCCACTATTAGAGGCAAATTAGAGGAAAATTCGCCAGTGACGGCTTTGCAGCCATCGCAACACTTCGCAACACTTCGCCAAGCATAAATTCGCTAGGACAATGGCAATTCCCTAAAGTGTGAAGTTGTGTCCAGGGCATCGAACCTTGTCGAATTTTCGCTAGCGTTACTTTGGCAATCAAAGCGAAGTTGTGCTAGCATTGCCTAATTTGTATATGGCGCAAAATGATAAAGTTACATGGACATATATGTCACAGCAAATACATTACATTACACAAGTCCATGGAACCTTAATAAATAAAAGAGTTGTTATAATGGCCTACACATGAGCCCACTGTATAGTTTATGTTGCATATGTTAGAAAATAGAGGGGGGAATCTGGTTACCCAAAAAAATTTAGACAAACCTTTGCAGGCTATCACTCAGAAAAAAGGAAAAGACGCCAGTGTTTTTTGGGACTTAGAAAAACTTTGCACTAAAAACTGAAGAAGTCCTATGCACTCCATTGCACTTCGCCTGAGCTGGCGAAGGTAAGTCTGGCGATTGAGGTAACGTTCAGTAAAATCCGCATCTTAGTGAAATTGTGGAGTTACGTGCGTTTGCCAGAGATAAAAATTCCTTTCGCTAGCAAAGCGACCCCTGCGCCCGTTAGGGAATCAACAAATTTCCGAAATGATGTATTGCTGGCGAATCTTCGCTATTGTTTGTCACTTCACTCTTTTGGGAATCTACCCTTTAAAGGAAGGCAAAATGATGATGCAAAAATATTTGATCCAGAATACATATTTTGATACAACGGGAGAAAAAAACTGCTTCTGTGGTTTAATTTCTGCCATCATTGCTTGTCAGACTTGGACGCATGTTAATTCTATTTTTAAACACCTGGCGTATTCACAGTTCTGATTTTAATTGGCTTTGATTTTGTTATAAATTACAGCATTTCACACTGTGTAAGTTATAAAATGCTGGAATAAAATTAAAAATGATAAGTAACCACATTATTCAATATGACAACACTTCATGCGGCAATGACAGCATCATCACAATTAAGCCAGTTACCATTACCACAGTTCAGCGTATGTGCAATAACACATCCTTATCACCAGTCTGTTCCTCCTGGGGCAATAATAACACTAAACCATGCCTGCAGGGAATGTTCCCTGGGAAAATATTTGAACTTTGTGCAGGTTATGAAGTTTGAACACATTTCTGTGTGGTTTATTTTCAGCTATTACAGTTTTGCCAATGAAGGTGAATTGCCCTTTAAGTTGCAAGTCAGTATCCCCAAGAAACCTGCTTATCTTAAATTGTAACAAACCTAAGTGCACCTGCAACGTATTCTGGGCTCTCGGCCAAAAGCCAATTAAGTTTGAAACAATGTATCTTTTTCCTGGCTGTTCAGTGCAGGAGAACAAAGATCTCGAAGAGATCCGGGACTGCGGGTTAATCTGTCAAAATCGCGACTGGCCTGCAAAAGACGGGACAGTTGGGAGGTATGCTAATGTCTTCATATGTATTAAAGTAGGGGTATATTTTATTCCTTATAATGCACAGTTTCTGTGACTCATCTGGCACAAGTTAAATTGCTAGGGTTGCCACTTTTTGACAATGCAAAGTCTGGACAAAGCAGTGACAATTGGGGGGGGTTGAAGGTTCGAGGGCAGGTCAGAGATATTAGGGGGCAGTGCTATGGCAGAGGGATAAGGGATTGGCAAATTGCTGTATCATTATCTTCACAGTCCTGTCTAGATTTCCTAATTTGGAAATCTTGTCAGGCACTTTTTATCCGGGTTGCCCTTATGAAAACCAGGCTGTCCAGGCACATTCTGCATATAAAGTTAATACCAAAATATATTTCAGTTTTCTCTTTATAATGTTATTAACAAAGTGAACGTACAGGGTGTCTTCCTGCTAATTATTTTTTAATTGGATTTTATGTTTCCTGCTCCTGGCATCCCAGTGAATTTGTTCTCTGCAGTCTCCTTCCTGAAAGCCCTCACTGAATATAATTACTGTACATGTGCCTTTTCCAGCTGATATGGATTTGGCCTGTGAAGCAGGGGACGTGGGCACAATTTAATTATAATAATCATTCCCATTTTGCATGTTATGTATGGCAGGCATGGTGCAGTGTCTTGTTTTAAATCAAGTTTTATGCAAAATATAAGAGCAGCAAGCCAGGCTCTTTAAAAAAATTTGGATGCTTGTATATATGTGACTATTGTATGTCATATAGGATTTAGCTGTATTACAGTGCATTCATATTCATATTCAAGGTATTACATTCATAATGGTAATACCTTGCATTAAAGTGGACCTGTCACCGAGACACAAAAAGCTGTATTATAAAAGTCCTTTTAAAATTAAACATGAAATTCAATTTCTATTTTTTATTAAAGCATTCATAGCTGTTGTAAGCTCATTTAAAAATCTCTCGCTGTCAATCAAATATTGTCTGCCACTCCTCTATGCCTTAGGCATAGAGGCGGGGCAGACAATTACTTTCACTTTCCATTCAGCACTTCCTAGATGTCACTGCTCTCCCCACATTTCCCATTCTTTCCCCCATTAAATTGTGTAGCCAGGGCATGGGGATGGACATCAGGTCCCCCATTCTGGTGCACAAACAGGATTCTGAGATGATACAAGGCTTGCCTTAATAACAGTGTCCACAAAATGGCTCCTGCCTGCTTGCTATAATTATGAGTTCCCAGACTGAAGGAAACAAGATTCAAATAACTCATACAGTGTAATTAAAGCTCATTTTGCTTGACTAATGTGATAAAATAGGATTTTGAATAATTTTTTTGGGTGACGGATCCCCTTTAAAGTGGGGTCTTGGGCCTATTTATTGAACCTCAAAATTTTCTGGTTCAGTTTTGAAAGGGGAAAAACTAGATTTTTTTAGAGGAAAAAAGCTAACATTTTTCGAAATGCATTATGCTCCAAAGCTGCTAAAAAGTTGAATCTGAAAATACTCCAGCTAAAACCTGTCAAAGTCATATAAAAGTTATAGGCAGATGGTCCCAATTGGAACATGTTTTTTACCTTCAGGATTCTCTGTAGTTTCAGGCTGGTTTTAGTTCGATAATCTGATAATTTACAGTTGTCAAGGCAACAGTAAATTCAAGTTTTCATCACTACAATTTGAAAAAGTCGCACTATTTTGTAGCAACTTTTTCCCACAAATCTTTTTCGATAGATTTATTGGCAAATTAAGGGGATTCAGTTTAGGGAGTTTGGTCAACTATTTTTTTTCATTAAGTGAGAAAAAATTGAGTTTTAGTAAATACCCCCACCCCTTTGTGTTGGGTAGTCCGACCTACATAGAATTTATAAATATATGTAAAAATTGTCTATAAAGCTCATAATTACACGGGTGGCGACCCTTTCTATTCTATCTATCAATATTCTGTGTATGAATAAGTCCAGTCCTTCAGTTACAGGTATGGGACCTAGTATACAGAAATCAGCTATCCAGAAAAGCTCTAAATACAGCAATGTAAAGTTATTTTTTATTATTTCTGCAATAATAAGAAATTAGTTGCACTTGATAATGGCTAAGCCATGTTGAGGTGAGTATGTTTAAATGCGTTTCATTTATTGGTCAGATTATTGATTGATTATTGTGAAACCCGAACAGAAATTTGAGACCTGAGCAGGCCTTTGAGCCGGATTTGCTAAAGGGCACAGGCATAACTTTGCTAGAGAAAGAGACAGACGCTAGAGATCATTCGCACGCTATCGCCAGGTGAATTTCCGCTCTGGCGAATGGATGTGTAACTTTGCAAATTCACTAAGATGCGAATTTTACTGAAGTTTACCTCTTTCACCAGACTTGCCTTCGCCAGCTCAGACCGGCGAAGTGCACTGGAGTGCATAGGACTTCCTCGTTCTTCTGTTACTTACATCATGTTTTTAGTGCAACATTTTTCTAAGTCTCAAAAAACTCTGGCGTCTTTTCCTTTTTTCAGAGTGATAGCCTGCAAAGGTCAGTAAATTTTTTTTTGGGTAACCGGGTTCCCCCCGACATTATCCAATATATGGCACATAAACTATACAGTGGGCTCATGTGTAGGGCATTATAACAACTCTATTTTATTTATTAAGGCTCCCTGGGCTTGTGTAATGTAATGTATTTGCTGCAACATATTTGTCCATGTCCATGTAATTTGTCCAGATGCAAATTAGGCAACGCTAGTGCATCTTCGCTTTGGTTGCCGAAGTAACGCTAGTGAAAATTCGCCATCTTTGGCGCCCTGGACGCAGCTTTACATTTTAGTGAATTAGCGTTGTCCTATTGAATTTACATTGTTGTGACGGCTGCAAAGCCATCGCTGGTGAATTTTTGCTGGTTAGGGAATTTACCCCTAAGAGGCCCATTTATCAAAGTCCGAATTTATCTCAATATTTTCTGAAAACTACTCTGACCTAATCCACATGATTTTTTTCTCCTTATTTATCAATACACTTTCCTGAAAATTTTCTTTGCGGGAAAAAAAACAGAAAAATTGTAAAACAAAGAATCATACAAATTATTCTGATTTTCCACCCGAAAACTCTGATTTTTGCCCGAAAACCACAAAATCTTCTGATTACTGCACGAACCCCAGTGCAGATCAAGATATCTTTGGGACTTCATCCATGGACTTATAGGCAACCTCTGCAGTTCGGAGATGCCGGATTTTCAGATTCTGACTTTTTCCATCCTCGGGGTATAATAAATCCCTAAAAATCTGCTTTTTTTCCCAATTTGGATTTTATTGTAAAACAACAAGGAATTTTCAGGTTTAATAAATAACCCCCTTAAAAAAGATGTCCTCATCTGGAACAGCTATTGTGAGAAATGGTAGACTGATTTCTTAGTGATCCCAAGAGAATCCTTTGGAAGATCCTCTATGTTAGTCTGTAGGATCAGCAAGAAAACCTAATGCACATACAATTCCTTGGGAGTCTAGAATTGCAGTTTGAAGCTTTTGGGTACAATGGAACAGCGGGAAATGCATCTGACATGGGGAGTCATTTAACCAACCTTCACTGCCTCACAATAAGAATTATACAGGGGAAAAAAGTTTTTTTTTAAATTGTCATGGTGTCAGAAAAATAGCAGATAAATGGCCCCTACCCCCTGTAGGACTACATTAAAGCAGTGAGCTACATGTTTAAAATGCATGCGGTGCTGATGAAGTAAATACCAGAAAGGACTGTTTCCTGATTTGCATAGATTGACTAAGGTGTCATAAACCCTATCTCTTTGTCTTTGCTTTCAAATTACACATTGGCCAGTTATTTTGCATATTTCTATTCATAATTAAAACATTCCTAGACAGATAATCTGATAACAGATGGGGAATATGAATGAATGAATAAATCTGTCTTTGTTAGTTAAATGAGCATGCACTGTTAGGGTGAATGAAGTCATTTTTATGCACACCTACATCATAAAACAGGAGCAGATCTCTCTAAGGAGACCAACAGAGAAAGAGGGGAATGATATTGGGGTAAAAGATTAAAGCATGGGGATTTCACTGAGGAAAATAAGAGGGGGAGGTAGAAAAAACAATTAGGCACATAAAACAATATTTAAGGATACAAAGATTGTGAAAATGAGAGCTGAGCTTTAAAGCTAGGAAACTAAATGCATGTAGGGGTAACAATTAGTAAAAAATGGAAAATGTGTAGTATCTCTTTCGGCTGGGAGTCACATGGTATACTTACCTGTTGTGGCTTTATTACTGCTCATTTCTACAAAGAACAACCACACAAGCGGCAAAACAAATACCCTATAGCTACTTAGGGGCTAAGGAGTTTACAGGACCCAAAAGGATAACTCGGTGGGCCCTGCCTGTTTAAGCCCACTCCCCTTGGACTCTGGAAACCCTTCCCTGCCTCCTCTTGTCTGATCACAGTGACAGAGGAAGAAGGTAAAAGAGACACATCACAACAGGGGGATGGCCAAGGGATGCGTCACACACATCACACCAGGGAGGGTCTGCACAGACTTTGTAAAAGGACCCGTAAAGTTGCAGCCGCTCTGGCCACTGACTTCCAAGTCCGAAACTGTGAAGGTATGAGGACGCATATTACATTGCAATGGGTGCAAGTCCAATTTTGCCTCTCTTAGGACCTGTGCACATTTCACGTGCCCCAGGCACAGCACCTTGTGTCAGATTAAGCACCTTGTGTCAGATTAAGTAGGTGGTAAATTCCGGGCTCCCTAGCACCTTGCTTCAACTCTAGCTCCCTGGTTTGTAAGTCTGAATAGAGTGCAAGTTTAGGGGCATGACACAATCAGCTACCTTGCACCCGCATAGAAGCAGTAAACTGTTGCAGTCAACAGTTTGCAGTATGTTGAGTATGTGCACATTTGGCAGCAAATGCATATAGGTACAAAGTGCAAAAGACCCCATAGGAACAGGGGGACAGTCATTCCAATTTCCCACCCAAAATTAGGAACACTCTAGTAACAGATAGCAGTGCAGTTTTGGATTTGTTAGTGTTCATAGCCAAGATGCAAAAGATAACTAGAAGACATGCTTCAGCACACACGTTTATATGAAATAAATGACATTGCTGAGCATGTACTCTCATATACACCCGGCAACTCACTGTCTCCATATATTACAGCATACCAATGTACAGTCAGTGCTTGTGTTTTACAACAAATAACAAGATTAATGATTATGATTTTTCTCAACGTAGGACAAATGTTATTCATACATAGCTGAAACTAATGTATGAAGAGGTTCTTATTCTAGACAATGATATTAATATTTTAAGCATTAATTTCTATATTACACAAAAGAGTTATTATTCCATTTGTGATACTTCATTTTTTCTTAAGCCAAAAAATGGGCACCTATGCTACGAAGGCTTAAATACACATTAGATATATTTCTCAGCAGAACATTCTGAAGATTTCAATATTGCCATGGCTTACAGCTATTTATGTGGCCTAGGAAAATATAAATCTACCACCAGAATAACTGAAGCAATCAAGTTGGGCCATTGTTGGCCATGATAATGTGATAGTATTAAATATATTTTATGCTTTAAACATATCCTTGCATTGAAACTATATACAGGTATGGAACCTGTTATGCTGAATTCTTATCTGGATTTTCCAGATAAGGGGTCTTTCCATAATTTGGATCACCGTTCTTTATGTCTACTAAAATATAATTTGAAGCCTTCTGGATAATTGGTATCCTGATGACAGATCCCAAAACCTTATATAAATAAAATAAACCTAATTCACCCAACTGTTGTATCTCTAGTACTTTTAATCATGTAATCTGATGCATTAATAGCTCAAGGGCTGTCTTAACTGCCTCTCTAATAAGGCCAAAACAGGAGTGGTCAGAATGTCTCTATCCACCTGTTAATTGATCTATGGCAAAAAGCTGCCTAAAGCAGTAATGGTGACCGGTGGGCCTCCACTAGGAAATTCTTTTTGAACCCAGCTTAGCTCCCTTATGTAGAGACCCCATGATTTGGTTGGGCAGTTAAAGTAAGCCACCACTAGAGGGCAACGAGTTTATAAATAGGGAATATAATAGGGGTTCTGGGCCTTTTCTCCCCTGGGCGTCTCCCAGGGAGGTACTATAGGACCAGGGATCTGGTTATGCATAAGATTAGGTACAGCTAGTGTGAGGATTTAACTGTGTTATAGTCGCTCTAGGAGTGAAAGGTGAGTTAGGTTGTGTAGTGAGCAGCCATCGCTCCAACGAGGAGGAATAGTGGGGTTAAAACCCTGTGGCATTTGGGCCACTAGCGTAGGGACTTGTTCCAAGGGTGAGTTGAGGACTAGATAGTGTGCCAAGATCCAAGACCCCAGAAAGGGTGAGGTGAGGACCAGATCGAAGCCAAGACACAAGACCCCAAAGGAAATTCCTGACCGTTAGGACTGCCTGCTAAGAGGGATTTATCACCCAGTGAGAGAGGGTGAGATCCAGAGGAAGATCCTCCGAGAGTGGTGTGTTACCTTTCAATATTGTTCGTGTAGTAACACTTGCATCAAAACTTATCTGTTTAAGTCTGGAGAGTCTATGGCACGATTGATTCCTCTGCTATTTTCCTTTTCCCAATAAATCAGTTACGTTTGGTTGCACAGTAACTGTCTTGGACTGATTTTCTGCTGCATCAGCCTACACCAGGTACCGGGAGTTTGCAGGGAGTTGCACGGTACATTGGGGGTCCAGGGCACACAGTTTGGCCTAGTCACACACATCCTTAATCCACAACAAAAGCTACACCTATGGGTGTGCTACACTTATATTTTGTTTGACTCCTCTAGAGCAGAGGAACATACTCTCTTGACTAGTGAAGCCCCCACATTCCCTTCTAACTCCAGAGATGGAGCAGAATCATGGAAGTGTGGATTGTGGTGATGAGTGGGACAATTAAGGGGTGGCATGCTGCCCAGCCACACGGGTAGTTAACTTGATCCTGGAGTTCTAACCTCCTACCAGTATGGGAATATCTCCCAACTGTTAATTTTTCGTGGGACAGTCCCAATTTTGACAGCTCAGCCCTCAGTCCCAGATTGTTATTGAAATGTTCCAAGTTTCTCTTTGAAGAGCCTTTTTGGCAGAGAGCCCAGAACTCTGAGCGTCTGCACTCAGATACATTTACTATAAGCAAAGATAAAATTGTATTTACTTAAGATGAGCAGGTCTCTTGGAAGAACTGAGACTGCTTAAAGGACATTTCACCTTCATTAGCAAAACGGTGATAACATAAAAAATGACCCGTGTCTTCCACCTGCTTCAATGAAAAAACGCCTGTGGCAAAGCATTTGCGGTGCTTAGATTTCTGAGGAAACTTCGGGCAACTTCGGAAATCAAAGCGCCGCGAGTGCATTGCTGCAGGCGTTTTTGCATTGAAGCAGGCAGAAGACACGTGGAAGCAGTTCAGGGAGATTAGTCGCCCCAAAGAAGAGGCAATTAGTCACCGGGCGACTAAATCTCCATGAATCTCCAAGTATGCCCTTACCCTTAAATTCACAGAAATGTGTTCAAACATTCCATAACCTGCCAAATTTTGTAAAATGGACATGGTATTTAGGGGGTCTGGTCATAAAATGGGGGTTGGCAAAATGTTCCCATGCTGTGCTCACCAGATATTTTTGTCCTTCTTTTCATTTTTGAAATATTGGGAGGTATGTGGAAAGGGTGCGCATGCACGCAATCCTGTAGGAGGGAGGAGCAAATCTGTCCCTGGGCATCATTCTGAATACATATAAATAACAGCACATGCAAATCTTCAGCATCAGGAAGAACCCATCATAGGGTGTAAAATGTTCAGTATGATCTAAGATTTGGAAGACTAAGCCAAACAGAACTATAGTGTAGGCCACAGAAGCATCACAGTATACTAGAGACACACACAGTTATCCAAGTCATTTTTGTTTTGACTTTTCATCTGCATTGTATGGGAGTACCAACATCACTAACTCAGTTATATGGGGTCTTATATAATCTCATATGACTATTCTTAGCCATCTGGCAACATTATTGTCCCTGAAAATACAGCAAAGCCTTATCAATGGTTTCATTTATTGATTTTTTCTTTTAATAAATTGTACATAGGCAACCCAGTCCCCTCTGCATAACTATAATGAAGAAGCAGTTTTATTTTTGGGTTTTAATACTTCTAAAATTTACCTAAGCACTTGGATAACATTGGTGATAACAAAGGGCTACCACCAGTAAATTAAAGTTATGTATTTGTCAGAGTTCCAGCATGGTGGACATTAAAACTAACAATGGGCAATAAAAAGGATCACTGCCGGCATAAAACCCAGCAATAATATATTAGTGGCAGCTGGAGCATAGTTGCAGTAAATGCTGCCACACATAAATTACTACTATGTAGCCGACAATTGTTCATCAGTCAAGAGCAGGGGGTTAAGTTTAAAATGAAGTCTTGGTAAAAGGCCTCTGCTTATAATAAACTAATAAACAATGGCTGTTATGGAGGGACAGCTCCTCTAATACAGGGAAATGTTAGAGCCATACATTGTATTTCACAGAGTAATTGTTTTAGTAGAATATGCACAAGGCAGAAGGGAAGTTGTGGGCTAAACGACTACATGGTACAAAGCTGACAGATACACACAATTACTTTTAATGATTAACTTTATCAGGCTAAGCTCATGTCTTAGATCTAATTACACTTCAAATTAAGTGTCTATTAATTTACTCACTCAGCGCACCCTAGGAACCTGGCTGGCCATCTTGTTCCCCCATTTGTATGTGCGCGAGAACGTGCTTGCACGGAGGACCGCAATGACAGAGAGGAGAGCAGCAGAGGGGTGAGCAGGGGTGGGGAGAGTGGCAGTTGGGGAGGGAAGCAAACACAAACTTATGGTAGGCAGAATACCCTTTAACAGATACCAGCCCAGTGCTTCCCTATTGTTGTGCCATAGGCAGGTGACTTTTCTGCCAACCCCTAGTTCCGGCCCTGTACTCACTCTGAATAAAGGAAGAATATTTAATGGCTTTGCATTTCTGAGCAACATTTTCTATTTTAGCTTCAGTCATGTTTTTACAATGTACCCAAACCTTTATTTTCCTTAAACTCACACAACTCAATAAATAACCGGTATTATTAGCACTGTTATTCAAACGTAAATATCAATGAGAAATCCTTGTTCCCAGGTTAACAAAAACTCAGTATTCTAAAAGTTTTGGTAGAAAGCAGGAACTTGGTCCATGCACATAATTGTGCTCTGGTTAAAGTAAAATGTAATGGTTGCATTTCCTGTTTGTCTATATGTTAAATTGACTAATCACTAAGTAGTGATGGGCGAATTTATCGAGTTTCAAAGAAACGTTGAAAAATTTGCAAAACTCATATTTTGACGCCCACGTCAATTTGCGTCAGTTTTGCCGCTCACGTCAATTTGCATCAATTTTGCCGCTTATGTCAATTTTGATGTCAGCGTTAAAGTCAATGGGCGTCCGAATAGTGTTAAAAAAGTTTTGACGCGCATCGGAAAAGTCACTTGCTGTTGGCGAAACGCAGAAATTTCCTTCGAATTCACGCCTAAGTATTCTACATGCCTATATACAAAGGTTTCCCATTCATAAAATATACGTTGTGTAGGGCTAAGTTGAGATATATGAAGCCCTTTATTAGGGGCATGCCATACATTTTTCCTCTTTTATTAATATGGAATAACTTTACTGATTTAAAAGAGACAAATCTTGTGAAAAACAAGATTGTGCCAGTGCATTATACTTTTTAAAATACAGAAAGGAAGTGCTTAAAAAGAAGTGTTTCCAGCTGATTTATTGAGAATTTCTGCAAAAACACTATTAGTCCAATCTGTTCCATTTCCTGCTGCCTCCTTTCCCAGGTTGCGAAGGGGAGCCGTGGTACTCAGCACTGTAGCATAGGAACCAATCAGCAGCTTGACTGACCTGATGGAACTGAAGCCTTTTCTTTGCCTGTGTGTATGCAGGGCTGTCATTGGCTATCCCTCTCCTACTGTGCTTCTGGCAGGGACTGTTCTGACACACAAACCATTAAATATAATTGCATATAATACTGAATTACTAGCAATTCTGTGCTTGTTCAGTTGCAAAACCCTGCATCTCTCATTTCAATTCTTCTTTACAGCTGGCCATACATGTTCCGATATAAACTGCCAACTAAACGACTAAGGGGGTTATGTAATAAAATATGCTAAATTTGCCCAGGAGCAGTAAACCATAGCAATCAGCAGGTAGCATTTACTGGTCACATGTTTAAAAGCAAACATCTTATTGGTTGCTATGGGTTACTACTGCTTCTGTGCAAACAGTGCCTTTTATTAAGTGGGGAAAGCCCACCCAACTGATAACATCAGATATCAGTTGGGTGGGCTTAATGAAGTCGTTTGCACGTGGATAGGAAACTGGCTACAGGATTGGGTACAGAGGGTGGTTGTTAATGGGACATTCTCTACTTGGAGTAAGGTTCTTAGTGGGGTCCCCCAGGGCTCAGTATTGGGTCCACTTTTATTTAACTTGTTCATTAATGACTTAGGGGAGGGTGTTGTAAGTATCAGTGTTTGCAGATGACACAAAATTATCCAGCCCAATTAATTCCATCCAGGATGTGGCATCCTTACAACATGATCTTGACAAACTGGCAATCTGGGCAGCTAAGTGGCAAATGAGATTCAATGTTGATAAATGTAAAGTCATGCACCTGGGATGTAAAAATATCCAAGCCACTTATACCCTTAATGGGACTACACTAGGCAAATCCATTATGGAAAAGGACCTTGGAGTCCTTGTAGATGATAAACTTGGCTGTAGCAAGCAATACCAGTCAGCAGTATCAAGGGCAAATAAGGTCTTGAGCTGTATTAAAAGGGGCATAGAGTCAAGGGAGGAGGGGGTCATTCTTCCACTGTATAGAGCACTTGTAAGGCCCCATCTAGAATATGCCGTACAGTTTTGGTCTCCATCACTCAAACAGGACATTATTGTATTAGAGAGGGTACAGAGAAGGGCAACTAAGCTGGTAAAACGTATGGACAATCTTAGCTATGAGGAAAGACTGGCCAAATTGGGGATGTTCACGCTGGAGAAGAGGCGCTTAAGGGGTGATATGATGACTATGTATAAATATATAAGGGGATCATATAATAATCTCTCTAATGCTTTATTTACCAGTAGGTTTTTCCAGCTGACACGAGGTCACCCATTCCGATTAGAAGAAAAGAGGTTCTGCCTAAATATTCGGAAGGGGTTTTTTACAGTGAGAGCTGTGAAGATGTGGAATTCTCTCCCTGAATCAGTTGTACAGGCTGATACATTAGATAGCTTTAAGAAGGGGTTGGATAGCTTTTTAGCAAGTAAGGGAATACAGGGTTATGGGAAATAGCTCATAGTCCAAGTTGATCCAGCGACTAGTCTGATTGCCATTTTGGAGTCAGGAAGGAATTTTTCCCCCTCTGAGGCAAATTGGAGAGGCTTCAGATGGGTTTTTTGCCTTCCTCTGGATCAACTGGCAGATAGGTAGTTAATAAAAAAAAAAAAGGTTGAACTCGATGGACATGTGTCTTTTTTCAACCTTACTTACTATGTTACTATGTTACTATGTTACTATAGGAGAGGACTGCCTGGTTAAAGGACCAGTAACATCAAAAAATTAAATTGTTTTAAAGTAATAAAAATATAATGCAGTGTTGCCCTGCACTAGTAAAACTGCTGTGTTTGCTTCAGAAACAGTACTATTGTTTATATAAATAAGCTGCTGTGTAGCCATGGGGGCAGCCATTCAAAGGAGAAAAGGCTCAAGTTACACAGCAGACAGCAGATAAGCTCTGTCTGTCTAATGGTGTTATCTGTTATCCATTAGTTAACCTGTGCCATTTAGCCGTTTTTCAATTTCCACCATTGCTACTCAGCAGCTTGTTTATATGAACTATAGTAGTGTTTCTGAAGCAAACACACCAGTTTTACCAGTGCAGGGCAACACTACATGATATTTTCATTACTTTAAAACACTTTCAGTTTTTGGTGTTACTGTTCCTTTAAGTTAGTTAATGTGGTCCTTGCCTGTCTGGTCACCTTCAGCATAATTATGAACCAATAGCACATGGGTCGAAAAATAAAACAAAAAAGTCCACTCATTTGATGAACCCAGTTAGCAGATGTTTAAGTGCATGGCCAGCTTTATATAGCTGTTTCCTAGGGTTGCCAAACTATGGGACAAACTCACTAACCAGCGGGAATTTGACAGCGACGGCTTCGCTCACATCACAACACTTCGCCAGGCGAAAATTTGCAAGGACAACGCTAATTCACTAAAATGCAAAGTTGCATCCAGGGCGTCAAATGATGGCAAAGTTTAGATGTTAAGCAAAGCGAAGTTGCGCTAGCATTGGCAAATTAGCATATGACAGGAAGTTAAATTTCAATGGACGTATATGTTGCAGCAAATACATTACACTACACAAGCCCAGGGAACCTTAATAAAATAAAATAAAGTTGTTATAATGCCCTACACATGAGCCCAGTGTATAGTTTATGTCACATATGTTAGGAAATGTAGAGGGAAGCTGGGTACCCTAACAAAAATTTACGATCTTTTGCAGCCTATCACTCTGAAAAACTGAAAAGTCGCCAGCATTTTTTGGGACTCCTATCTACTCTATTGCACTTTGTCTGGTCTGAGATGGCGAAGGCAAGTCTGGCGCAATAGGTAAAGTTCATTAAAATCCGCATCTTAGTGAATTTGTGTAGTTACGTCCATTAGCCAGAGAGAAAATTCACCTGGCGTTAGAGTGCAAAGTAACGCTACAGTCTATCTCCTTCGCTAGCGAATTTACGCCAGTGTTAGTCACTTCGCCCTTTAGTAAATTTGCCCCTATGATGGAGTCTAAATTGTTCTGATATGCAATGTAGCATGATATACTGTATCATGGCATCAGTCTTTTGCGTGTATTGATCTGCTATAAAGATATCTGTAGATATCTGTACAGCCATAGGAATGACAGAGATGCAGATGTTTCTTTGTTTTAAATAAATGAAGTAGGGACAATTCACATGAATGGGAGGAAGTTCACTTAAGACAAAGAAAAAGCAACTGCAATTTTTAAAATGAAAAAAGAAAATACAATTTCTGAGCCAAACTTCTCTATATGGCAGCAATAAATACAGCACTGGCCCTTTTCAACAAGCTCTGTAGAATGCATGGATAATGTGCTATATATTCCGGCAAAGAGGCTTTTCTCTATCACAGGATTAAATGATGCACATGTTGTGCCACACATTCACTGTATATTTGTCTCTCTAAACCACCATTGTGGTAATCCCCTTGCTCCCAACAGCCGTTCCTTATGGCACAATGCTTTCAGCAGGTTGTGTATTTCACCCAGGTTTCACTACTTTTGCATTTAGCCTTTTATTTTGTTTAAAACCCTGTCTAAATAACATGAAATGACTACTGTGCACTGTTTTGCAATTACATGCGAGAAATAGCATGTAAGTACTGCCAGCAAATTGCCTTTCAGCAACACAAGCACATCTTTTATTTTTATGTCCATCGTCTGGGATTAGCACCATTTAGCTACCTCCACAGAGACTGGACTTTTCTTTGACATAGCAGGTGCAGTATTTAAAGAAAATAGAAGTGTAATTGTATGGCTTGATGGACAGACGAGACACAAGAGTACAAGCAATTCTCAGAAATAATCTAATGGTACAACAAAGGCATGCGTGTCGCTTGTATGGAGAGAGAAAGCTGATACAAGGGAGCCTTTTGGATAATCTGAAGGCTCATGCACCAATTGTTTCTTTGGAGTAAGTGGGAGGGTTATTAAAGGAATAGTTCAGTGTGAAAATAAAAACTGTGTAAATAGATAGGCTGTGCAAAATAAAAAATGTTTCTAATATAGTTAGTTAGCCAAAATGTAATGTATAAAGGCTGGAGTGAACAGATGTCTAATAAAACAGCCAGAATCCAACTTCCTGCTTTTCAGCTCTATAACTCTGAGTTAGTCAGCGACTTGAAGGGGGGCCACATGGTACATTTCTGTTCAGTGAGTTTGTAATTGATCCTCAGCATTCAGCTCAGATTCAAAAGCAACAGATATGACCCATGTGGCCCCCCCTCAAGTCTCTGATTGGTTATAGCCTGGTAACCAGGGTAACCAGTCAGTGTAAACCAAGAGAGCTGAAAAGCAGGAAGTTGGGTTCTGACTGACAAGTTATACATCTATTCACTCCAGCCTTTATACATTACATTTTTGGCTAACTAACTATATTAGAAACATTTTTTATTTTGCACAGCCTATCTATTTACCCAGTTTTTATTTTTACACTGAACAATTCCTTTAACCTTTTCGCTGCCAGACAATTTGGCTGATTTGGTACTTCTATTGCCAGACCGTTTTTGAACATTTTGTACTCTTTCACTTTAAGCGCATTTCCTGGGGGGGTGTTGTAGTTTAACCAGGGAAACAATATATGTTTTTTTTCAGGACAACCTGAGCTTTCAAAATATGCTAGAATTTTTGTGTAATTCAACTTCTGTAAAAAAATATAGGCTTCAAAGTACCTAATAAAATGAAACAAATCAGGTTTCACATAGTACAATTACATATATCAGAAACATCATTTATTTTATGTACGAGAACACAGCAGATTTGGAAAGGTCTATGTCTCCTGAACGCAACAATACCAAATATATATAGTTTTATTGAGATTTCTCACTAATATAGATCAAAATCTACAAGCAGTACACTAGCAAATTTCCAAAGCACCGCTCCACAAAACGGCATACTTCTGATTTCAAGGCCAAACATTCCACTAACAGTAGGTTCACCCCAGAAAACCATATCTTTTCAGAAAATACACATTCCCCCGAATCTAAATTGGGTATGCATGTCTTTCTACCCCAAAGCACCAAGCCACAAATCTTTCCTAAATTTGCCAATTTTGGGGACATTTCCAAAAATCACCTCAAAACTTCCACCCTGCAGCATCTTATATCGAACATACTATTGGTTAACAAGACAAATGACCCCAAATATGAAAGCCTAGGGTCCGCTGAACAGTTTGATGCCCAATATGTATAGGTGTACCTAAGCACGTGGCATATAGGGGCCTCAAAAGGAAGACCCCCATTTAGTCTATCATTTCAGGTGCTGCAAAATCAAACATTTACATCATTTTGGGGTGGGCAAAGGTAGAAAAAAGTACATTCACCCCAGAAAACCATATCTTTTCAGAAAGAACACATTCCCCCGAATCTAAATTGGGTATGCATGTCTTTCTACCCCAAAGCACCAAGCCGCAAATCTTTCCTAAATTTGCCAATTTTGGGGACATTTCCAAAAATCACCTCAAAACTTCCACCCTGCAGCATCTTATATCGAACATACTATTGGTTAACAAGACAAATGACCCCAAATATGAAAGCCTAGGGTCCGCTGAACAGTTTGATGCCCAATATGTATAGGTGTACCTAAGCACGTGGCATATAGGGGCCTCAAAAGGAAGACCCCCATTTAGTCTATCATTTCAGGTGCTGCAAAATCAAAGATTTACATCATTTTGGGGTGGGCAAAGGTAGGAAACAGTACGTTCATCCCAGAAAACTATATATTTTCAGAAAGTACACATTTCCCCAAATCTAAATTGGGTATGCATGTCTTTCTACCCCAAAGCACCAAGCTGCAAATCTTTCCTAAATTTTGCAATTTTGGGAACATTTCCAAAAATCATCTCAAAACTTCCACCCTGCAGCATCTTATATCAAACAAACTATTGGTTATCAAGACAAATTACCCCAAATATGAAAGTCTAGGGTCTGCTGAACAGTTTGATGCCCAATATGTATAGGTGTACCTAAACACGTGGCATATAGGGGCCTCAAAAGGAAGACCCCCCATTTGGTCTATCATTTCAGGTGCTGCAAAATCTACACATTTATATCATTTTGGGGTGGGCAAAGGTAGAAAAAAGTACGTTCACCCCAGAAAACCATATGTTTTCAGGAAGTACACATTCCCCCGAATCTAAATTGGGTATGCATGTCTTTCTACCCCAAAGCACCAAGCTGCAAATCTTTCCTAAATTTGGCAATTTTGGGGACATTTCCAAAAATCACCTCAAAACTTCCACCCTGCAGCATCTTATATCAAACAAACTATTGGTTATCAAGACAAATTACCCCAAATATGAAAGTCTAGGGTCCGCTGAACAGTTTGATGCCCAATATGTATAGGTGTACCTAAGCACGTGGCATATAGGGGCCTCAAAAGGAAGACCCCCATTTGGTCTGTCATTTCAGGTGCTGCAAAATCAACACATTTACATCATTTTGGGGTGGGCAAAGGTAGAAAAAAGTACATTCACCCCAGAAAACCATATGTTTTCAGAAAGTACACATTCCCCCGAATCTAAATTGGGTATGCATGTCTTTGTACCCCAAAGCACCAAGCCGCAAATCTTTCCTAAATTTGCCAATTTTGGGGACATTTCCAAAAATCACCTCAAAACTTCCACCCTGCAGCATCTTATATCGAACATACTATTGGTTAACAAGACAAATGACCCCAAATATGAAAGCCTAGGGTCCGCTGAACAGTTTGATGCCCAATATGTATAGGTGTACCTAAGCACGTGGCATATAGGGGCCTCAAAAGGAAGACCCCCCATTTGGTCTGTCATTTCAGGTGCTGCAAAATCAATACATTTACATCATTTCGGGGTGGGCAAAGGTAGGAAACAGTACGTTCACCCCAGAAAACTATATATTTTCAGAAAGTACACATTCCCCCGAATCTAAATTGGGTATGCCTGTATTTCTGCCCCAAAGCACCAAGCTGCAAATCTTTCCTAAATTTGGCAATTTTGGGGACATTTCCAAAAATCACCTCAAAACTTCCACCCTGCAGCATCTTATATCGAACATACTATTGGTTAACAAGACAAATGACCCCAAATATGAAAGCCTAGGGTCCGCTGAACAGTTTGATGCCCAATATGTATAGGTGTACCTAAGCACGTGGCATATAGGGGCCTCAAAAGGAAGACCCCCATTTAGTCTATTATTTCAGGTGCTGCAAAATCAACACATTTACATCATTTTGGGGTGGGCAAAGGTAGGAAACAGTACGTTCACCCCAGAAAACTATATATTTTCAGAAAGTACACATTCCCCCGAATCCAAATTGGGTATGCATGTCTTTCTACCCCAAAGCACCAAGCCGCAAATCTTTCCTAAATTTGCCAATTTTGGGGACATTTCCAAAAATCACCTCAAAACTTCCACCCTGCAGCATCTTATATCAAACAAACTATTGGTTATCAAGACAAATGACCCCAAATATGAAAGCCTAGGGTCCGCTGAACAGTTTGATGCCCAATATGTATAGGTGTACCTAAGCACGTGGCATATAGGGGCCTCAAAAGGAAGACCCCCCATTTGGTCTGTCATTTCAGGTGCTGCAAAATCAATACATTTACATCATTTTGGGGTGGGCAAAGGTAGGAAACAGTACGTTCACCCCAGAAAACTATATATTTTCAGAAAGTACACATTCCCCCGAATCTAAATTGGGTATGCCTGTATTTCTGCCCCAAAGCACCAAGCTGCAAATCTTTCCTAAATTTGGCAATTTTGGGGACATTTCCAAAAATCACCTCAAAACTTCCACCCTGCAGCATCTTATATCGAACATACTATTGGTTAACAAGACAAATGACCCCAAATATGAAAGCCTAGGGTCCGCTGAACAGTTTGATGCCCAATATGTATAGGTGTACCTAAGCACGTGGCATATAGGGGCCTCAAAAGGAAGACCCCCATTTAGTCTATTATTTCAGGTGCTGCAAAATCAACACATTTACATCATTTTGGGGTGGGCAAAGGTAGGAAACAGTATGTTCACCCCAGAAAACTATATATTTTCAGAAAGTACACATTCCCCCGAATCCAAATTGGGTATGCATGTCTTTCTACCCCAAAGCACCAAGCCGCAAATCTTTCCTAAATTTGCCAATTTTGGGGACATTTCCAAAAATCACCTCAAAACTTCCACCCTGCAGCATCTTATATCAAACAAACTATTGGTTATCAAGACAAATGACCCCAAATATGAAAGCCTAGGGTCCGCTGAACAGTTTGATGCCCAATATGTATAGGTGTACCTAAGCACGTGGCATATAGGGGCCTCAAAAGGAAGACCCCCCATTTGGTCTATCATTTCAGGTGCTGCAAAATCAAAACATTTACATCATTTTGGGGTGGGCAAAGGTAGAAAAAAGTACGTTCACCCCAGAAAATCATATATTTTCAGAAAGTACACATTCCCCCGAATCTAAATTGGGTATGCATGTCTTTCTACCCCAAAGCACCAAGCCGCAAATCTTTCCTAAATTTGCCAATTTTGGGGACATTTCCAAAAATCACCTCAAAACTTCCACCCTGCAGCATCTTATATCGAACATACTATTGGTTAACAAGACAAATGACCCCAAATATGAAAGCCTAGGGTCCGCTGAACAGTTTGATGCCCAATATGTATAGGTGTACCTAAGCACGTGGCATATAGGGGCCTCAAAAGGAAGACCCCCCATTTGGTCTGTCATTTCAGGTGCTGCAAAATCAATATATTTACATCATTTTGAGGTGGGCAAAGGTAGGAAACAGTATGTTCACCCCAGAAAACTATATATTTTCAGAAAGTACACATTCCCCCGAATCTAAATTGGGTATGCATGTCTTTCTACCCCAAAGCACCAAGCCGCAAATCTTTCCTAAATTTGCCAATTTTGGGGACATTTCCAAAAATCACCTCAAAACTTCCACCCTGCAGCATCTTATATCGAACATACTATTGGTTAACAAGACAAATGACCCCAAATATGAAAGCCTAGGGTCCGCTGAACAGTTTGATGCCCAATATGTATAGGTGTACCTAAGCACGTGGCATATAGGGGCCTCAAAAGGAAGACCCCCCATTTGGTCTGTCATTTCAGGTGCTGCAAAATCAATACATTTACATCATTTTGAGGTGGGCAAAGGTAGGAAACAGTATGTTCACCCCAGAAAACTATATATTTTCAGAAAGTACACATTCCCCCGAATCTAAATTGGGTATGCATGTCTTTCTACCCCAAAGCACCAAGCTGCAAATCTTTCCTAAATTTGCCAATTTTGGGGACATTTCCAAAAATCACCTCAAAACTTCCACCCTGCAGCATCTTATATCGAACATACTATTGGTTAACAAGACAAATGACCCCAAATATGAAAGCCTAGGGTCCGCTGAACAGTTTGATGCCCAATATGTATAGGTGTACCTAAGCACGTGGCATATAGGGGCCTCAAAATGAAGACCCCCATTTAGTCTATCATTTCAGGTGCTGCAAAATCAACACATCTACATCATTTTGGGGTGGGCAAAGGTAGGAAACAGTACGTTCACCCCAGAAAACTATATATTTTCAGAAAGTACACATTCCCCCGAATCCAAATTGGGTATGCATGTCTTTCTACCCCAAAGCACCAAGCCGCAAATCTTTCCTAAATTTGCCAATTTTGGGGACATTTCCAAAAATCACCTCAAAACTTCCACCCTGCAGCATCTTATATCAAACAAACTATTGGTTATCAAGACAAATGACCCCAAATATGAAAGCCTAGGGTCCGCTGAACAGTTTGATGCCCAATATATATAGGTGTACCTAAGCACGTGGCATATAGGGGCCTCAAAAGGAAGACCCCCCATTTGGTCTGTCATTTCAGGTGCTGCAAAATCAAGACAGTTACATCATTTTGGGGTGGGCAAAGGTAGGAAACAGTACATTCACCCCAGAAAACTATATATTTTCAGAAAGTACACATTCCCCCGAATCTAAATTGGGTATGCATGTCTTTCTACCCCAAAGCACCAAGCTGCAAATCTTTCCTAAATTTGCTAATTTTGGGGACATTTCCAAAAATCACCTCAAAACTTCCACCTGCAGCACCTTATTTCATACATATTATTAGGTATCAAGATAAATCACCCCAAATATGAAAGCCTGGGGTCCTCTGAACAGTTTGATGCCCAATGTACATAGGATTATCGAAGTACATTGCATGTAAAGACCCCAGAATCTACCTTTTGCATACTTATTTGATGTCTTACATTTACACTAATTTCCAAACATTACCAGTTTTATATGGGATAAAAGCTACAAAAAGTTATGGTAACCCCTAAAAGCCATATATGTTTGGAAAGTACACATTCTGACGAATCTAAAATGGGTAATTATGTCTTTCTACTCCAAACTACTTTACTGCAAAGCTTCGATAAAGCCAGCGGTTTTTATGACATTTCTGAAAATTGTCTAAAAATATTGCAATTGGTCACATTTATCTCACCCAATTTGTAACATACAATTGTAAAACACCCTAAATATTGACGCCAAGGGACTACTGAACAGTTTGATGCCCAATATGCATAGATATACCAAAGCAGCTGGCATGTGCGGACCCCCAAAAAATTTGTGTATTTGAATTTTCTCCGCTGTCTTTTCACCTTCTGTGAAGAATGGCCCGTGACTGTGTATTATTTGCCAAAAGACCCTCCTAACAGCACATAGACCCCCAAAACCATATATGTTTGGAAAGTACACATTCTGACGAATCTAAAATGGGTAATTATGTCTTTCTACTCCAAACTACCTTACTGTAAAGCTACGCTAAAGGCAGCGTTTTTATGACATTTCTGAAAATTGTCTAAAAATATTGCAATTGGTCGCATTTATCTCACCCAATTTCTTACAAACAATTGTAAAACATCCTAAATATTGATGCCAAGGGTCTACTGAACATTTTCATGCCCAATATGCATAGATATACCAAAGCAGCTGGCATGTGCGGACCCCCAAAAAAATTGTGTCTTTGAATTTTCTCCGCTGTCTTTTTACCTTCTGTGAAGAATGACCCATGACTGCGTATTATTTGCCAAAAGACCCTCCTAACAGCACATAGACCCCCAAAACCATATATGTTTGGAAAGTACACATTCTGACGGATCTAAAATGGGTAATTATGTCTTTCTACTCCAAACTACCTTACTGCAAAGCTACGCTAAAG
Organism: Xenopus petersii; assembly: GCA_038501925.1. NCBI lineage: Eukaryota > Metazoa > Chordata > Amphibia > Anura > Pipidae > Xenopus > Xenopus petersii. Next base: position 38,527,091 of record CM076683.1, read on the forward strand.
GCATCGGTTTTTATGACATTTCTGAAAATTGTCGAAAAATATTGCAATTGGCCGTATTTATCTCACCTAATTTCTTATATAGAATTGTAAAACACCCTAAATATTGACGCCACGGGTCTACTGAACAGTTTGATGCCCAATATGCATAGGTATACCAAAGCAGCTGGCATGTGCGGACCCCCAAAAAATTTGTGTATTTGAATTTTCTCCGCTGTCTTTTCACCTTCTGTGAAGAATGGCCCGTGACTGTGTATTATTTGCCAAAAGACCCTCCTAACAGCACATAGACCCCCAAAACCATATATGTTTGGAAAGTACACATTCTGATGAATCTAAAATGGGTAATTATGTCTTTCTACTCCAAACTACCTTACTGTAAAGCTACGCTAAAGGCAGCGGTTTTTATGACATTTCTGAAAATTGTCTAAAAATATTGCAATTGGTCGCATTTATCTCACCCAATTTCTTACATACCATTGTAAAACGCCCTAAATATTGACACCAAGGGTCTACTGAACAGTTTGATGCCAAGTATGCATAGATATACCAAAGCAGCTGGCATGTGCGGACCCCCAAAAAATTTGTGTATTTGAATTTTCTCCGCTGTCTTTTCACCTTCTGTGAAGAATGGGCCGTGACTGTGTATTATTTGCCAAAAGACCCTCCTAACAGCACATAGACCCCCAAAACCATATATGTTTGGAAAGTACACATTCTGACGAATCTAAAATGGGTAATTATGTCTTTCTACTCCAAACTACTTTACTGCAAAGCTTCGATAAAGGCAGCAGTTTTTATGACATTTCTGAAAATTGTCTAAAAATATTGCAATTGGTCACATTTATCTCACCCAATTTGTAACATACAATTGTAAAACGCCCTAAATATTGACGCCAAGGGACTACTGAACAGTTTGATGCCCAATATGCATAGATATACCAAAGCAGCTGGCATGTGCGGACCCCCCAAAAATTTGTGTATTTGAATTTTCTCCGCTGTCTTTTCACCTTCTGTGAAGAATGGCCCGTGACTGTGTATTATTTGCCAAAAGACCCTCCTAACAGCACATAGACCCCCAAAACCATATATGTTTGGAAAGTACACATTCTGACGAATCTAAAATGGGTAATTATGTTTTTCTACTCCAAACTACCTTACTGTAAAGCTACGCTAAAGGCAGCGGTTTTTATGACATTTCTGAAAATTGTCTAAAAATATTGCAATTGGTCGCATTTATCTCACCCAATTTCTTACATACCATTGTAAAACACCCTAAATATTGACACCAAGGGTCTACTGAACAGTTTGATGCCAAGTATGCATAGATATACCAAAACAACTGGCATGTGCAGACCCCCAAATAAAATTAGTGCATTTGAATTTTCTTCTCTGTCTTTTCACCTTCTGTGAAGAATGGCCCGTGACTGTGTATTATTTGCCAAAAGACCCTCCTAACAGCACATAGACCCCCAAAACCATATATGTTTGGAAAGTACACATTCTGACGGATCTAAAATGGGTAATTATGTCTTTCTACTCCAAACTACCTTACTGCAAAGCTACGCTAAAGGCAGCGGTTTTTATGACATTTCTGAAAATTGTCGAAAAATATTGCAATTGGCCGCATTTATCTCACCTAATTTCTTATATAGAATTGTAAAACACCCTAAATATTGACGCCACGGGTCTACTGAACAGTTTGATGCCCAATATGCATAGGTATACCAAAGCAGCTGGCATGTGCGGACCCCCAAAAAATTTGTGTATTTGAATTTTCTCCGCTGTCTTTTCACCTTCTGTGAAGAATGGCCCGTGACTGTGTATTATTTGCCAAAAGACCCTCCTAACAGCACATAGACCCCCAAAACCATATATGTTTGGAAAGTACACATTCTGATGAATCTAAAATGGGTAATTATGTCTTTCTACTCCAAACTACCTTACTGTAAAGCTACGCTAAAGGCAGCGGTTTTTATGACATTTCTGAAAATTGTCTAAAAATATTGCAATTGGTCGCATTTATCTCACCCAATTTCTTACATACCATTGTAAAACGCCCTAAATATTGACACCAAGGGTCTACTGAACAGTTTGATGCCAAGTATGCATAGATATACCAAAGCAGCTGGCATGTGCGGACCCCCAAAAAAATTGTGTATTTGAATTTTCTCCGCTGTCTTTTCACCTTCTGTGAAGAATGGCCCGTGACTGTGTATTATTTGCCAAAAGACCCTCCTAACAGCACATAGACCCCCAAAACCATATATGTTTGGAAAGTACACATTCTGACGAATCTAAAATGGGTAATTATGTCTTTCTACTCCAAACTACTTTACTGCAAAGCTTCGATAAAGGCAGCAGTTTTTATGACATTTCTGAAAATTGTCTAAAAATATTGCAATTGGTCACATTTATCTCACCCAATTTGTAACATACAATTGTAAAACACCCTAAATATTGACGCCAAGGGACTACTGAACAGTTTGATGCCCAATATGCATAGATATACCAAAGCAGCTGGCATGTGCGGACCCCCAAAAAATTTGTGTATTTGAATTTTCTCCGCTGTCTTTTCACCTTCTGTGAAGAATGGCCCGTGACTGTGTATTATTTGCCAAAAGACCCTCCTAACAGCACATAGACCCCCAAAACCATATATGTTTGGAAAGTACACATTCTGACGAATCTAAAATGGGTAATTATGTTTTTCTACTCCAAACTACCTTACTGTAAAGCTACGCTAAAGGCAGCGGTTTTTATGACATTTCTGAAAATTGTCTAAAAATATTGCAATTGGTCGCATTTATCTAACCCAATTTCTTACATACCATTGTAAAACGCCCTAAATATTGACACCAAGGGTCTACTGAACAGTTTGATGCCAAGTATGCATAGATATACCAAAACAACTGGCATGTGCAGACCCCCAAATAAAATTAGTGCATTTGAATTTTCTTCTCTGTCTTTTCACCTTCTGTGAAGAATGGCCCGTGACTGTGTATTATTTGCCAAAAGACCCTCCTAACAGCACATAGACCCCCAAAACCATATATGTTTGGAAAGTACACATTCTGAAGAATCTAAAATGGGTAATTATGTCTTTCTACTCCAGACTGCCTTACTGTAAAGCTACGCTAAAGGCAGCGTTTTTTTTGACATTTCTGAAAATTGTCTAAAAATATTGCAATTGGCCGCATTTATCTCACCCAATTTCTTACAAACAATTGTAAAACATCCTAAATATTGATGCCAAGGGTCTGCTGAACATTTTCATGCCCAATATGCATAGATATACCAAAGCAGCTGGCATGTGCGGACCCCCAAAGAAATTGTGTCTTTGAATTTTCTCCGCTGTCTTTTTACCTTCTGTGAAGAATGACCCATGACTGCGTATTATTTGCCAAAAGACCCTCCTAACAGCACATAGACCCCCAAAACCATATATGTTTGGAAAGTACACATTCTGACGGATCTAAAATGGGTAATTATGTCTTTCTACTCCAAACTACCTTACTGCAAAGCTACGCTAAAGGCAGCGGTTTTTATGACATTTCTGAAAATTGTCGAAAAATATTGCAATTGGCTGCATTTATCTCACCTAATTTCTTATATAGAATTGTAAAACACCCTAAATATTGACGCCACGGGTCTACTGAACAGTTTGATGCCCAATATGCATAGGTATACCAAAGCAGCTGGCATGTGTGGACCCCCAAATAAAATTAGTGCATTTGATTTGAATGGCCTGTGACAGCATATTGAGCCGCAATACCCTCCTAACAGCACATAGACCCCCAAAACCATATTTTTTTAGAAAGTACACATTCTGTCGAATACAAAATAGGTAATTATGTCTTTCTACTCCAAACTATCGTACTGCAAAGTTACGCTAAGGCAGCGGTTTTTATGACATTTCTGAAAATTGTCTTTTCGCCTTCTGTGAACATAAAGCAGTGACTGTATATTGTGCCACAAGACCCCCTAACAGCACAAGACCCCCCCAAAAACATACATTTTTGTAAAGTACACATTCTGACATATACAAAATTGCAACAAAAAAAAAAAAGCCTGAAAAGAAAAAGAATAAAGCTAACTTAGTAAAATGTGTATTGTGTATTTGTACATGCATGTAATTAGTATGTAAATGTGTGTATAACTGTAAAATAAATGCTACTTACAGTTCTGATGTCCAGCAGGGTCCTGGGCAGCTAGGGGGGGTCCTAAAGCAGAGTGCACGCAGCAGGAAGCAGCAGGCTGGCTGGAACAGGCAGAGAAGACGCAGCACAAGGAGCAGACACGTGTCTGCATAACTGTAGACGGGTCCTGCGACGATCGCAGGACCCATGTGACCTCCCCTCCTCTCCCCCTGCTCGTTGCCTAGGGGGTGGGGAGAGTAAAAGATCCCTCTGCTGAAGCGGCAATCGCCGCAGATGCAGAGAGGAGCAGAGGAGAGGAGAGGAGAGGAGAGTCAGCACAAGGAGCAGACACGTGTCTGTGTCTGTAACTGTAGACGGGTCCTGCGACGATCGTGTCGCAGGACCCACGTGACCTCCCCCTCCTCTCCCTCTGCTCGTTGCCTAGGGGGTGGGGAGACTAATGGAAGCCTCTGCTGAAGCGGCAATAGCCGCAGATGCAGAGGGGAGCCCTTTACAGCCAAGAACGTAGGTACTACGTGCTTGGCAGTTAGGGCTTTTCCCTGCAAGAACGTAGTACCTACGTTCTTGGCAGGTAAAAGGTTAAGGAAAATATAGCTGTGTTTTGAGCAGATTTTCTTTTAGAAGGTTTTTTTTAATTTGATTCGAGTTTGCGGGTTGATCCTATTCATCCAAATTTAAAAAATTCTAATCAAATTTCGATTGGTCGTTTTTTTTTAGTTTCGAGTTTATGGAAATTTTTCTAAACGCTCATAAACTCTAAATTCGACCCCTGATAAATATGCCCCTAAGTGCTCTGTTGAGTACAATACAGCTGTACTATCACCTTGCAAGGTCAGAACCTGTCAGGCCTCCACCATGAAAATATATTTATGCTAATATTTACTGTAAAATTACTGATATGTTCATTGTAGAATGAAATTGACCTCTTAAACACCTACTGCATCTTGTGTTTGGAAATTAAATACCAGAAGCATCACTCCGATGTCTTCCTGCAGTTGCTTCTCTCCATGCGTCCCTTCTCTAAAAAGTCAAATGTCCTGCAGTTTGCTTAGATCATTTCAGTCTTGTCTCCAATGGCACAGTTGCTGTAGCTGTGTTATATACCAACTGTGCTCCAAAGGCATTTGAACTCACATGCCATTTCCATTCCATTTTTGTAGGGGAATTCACAAAATATGTATAACCCTAATTTGGCTACTGTCTCTTTAAATAGCAATTTACCCTTGGTAATCCAGGGGCCCTGAGTCCCTTTTGCATATGAAAAGTACTGGGAACTGGGATTTACAGCGCAGTGCCTCCAACTAGTGAACACTGAGAAACACACCTCAGGGCGATTCCACTAGGAATAATAAAACACACAGTTTGCAAATGAACAAATATAAACTTTATATAAAATGTAGTAAACATTTGGGCAAACTAATACACCATGCACTGGGGACACGTGGGACACTACCTAAATCACTATTAGGTACTTAGCTGTTGCTTCAACACAGTCCTTGTTAAATATCAAAGTCCCAATCCTCTAGAAGGGGTTAATTACCACACAGTTCAAATGAAATGTCCCTTCCCCAGAACTCTTATTCCCCAGGTAGTGCTACCATTTCCCAAAAGTACCTCTCCCTTTGGTATTTAGCAGCAGCTCTCACGTAGCAGGTAAATACACAAGACTTGTCTCCGTGCCAGTATCCTCCCTTGGGTGGCTCACTCACCGGGGTGCTCTCAGAGGAAATCACACTGGAGATTACAGGCAGCTCTGCGGCAGGATAAATCTCACCAGTGGCACCTTTCTCCTTCTGAGTCTGTAGCAGCTTGGCAGGGAACAGGCTGGGCTCAATCTGTACCTCCACAGATTCCACAGATTTAACAGCTTCTCTGTACTTGACAGTCTTACAGCTACTCGTGCTGGCTCTGTCCAGCTCTCTGGGAGAACTTGCATTTGGCTCCAAAGTCAGGCACACCCTCTCTCCCAAGGATGCACTGGGGTGCCCAGTCAATCGGATCGTTCTCCAGTCTGTAACTGGGCTGGATGATGTCACAGGCAGAAAAACAGGGGAAGGATTCCTATTGTCCCCTACATATGTAAAGATTACTCTGGGGTAGTAATCCAAAAGAACCAGACAGAATTTAGGTTTCATCATTTCATCCTTCTGAGGTCTTCAGAGCTAAGTTCTGATTGGTTGCAATGCATTTATATACCAGAGCAACATTATAGTATTCGGGTAAATCTGTCCCTCTCTTATCCATATACAGGCCAGGGTTTAATCCTCTAGTAGAAGTTTAGAAATGATTAGCAATACAGAAAGTATTTGTATATTTTTTTTATGAATTCTTATAACTAATTCTCTATTTTTGTCCATAACTCAAATTGAGCATAGTTATATTCAGTGACCTTTCTCCATCAGCAGGCTGCTGTGCTCCAGATATATTTAGAATAGAAATCACTATAATTTGATTTAGCAAATGCGGAACACAGACACAACCTCATTTCAAGTTAATGGGACAGATATTGTGTTGCTCTGCTCTGAATGTTCCGGCAGAGCATGTTTAACCCTGAAAAACTCAGCAACAAGGACATTTTTTGTGAATGTCACTATCTAATTGCCACCATAAGCACTGATTAAGCTATTTCATGTCAGGTTGGTTAGATAGTTGTCGTTGGCTTAAAAGAGCATTTATACACATCACAATGAAATTCTGTTGGCAGGTTTTAAGAAAAGCAACAGCAATTACATTCCTTAGTGAGTGTGTCTGTGTTTGGATATCATTTGGATAGTTTACGATATAGATATTTCTGAACCTGACATTAAGCATTAAGCATAAACAGTGCAAATTACATAGACAACAAATATAACAAGACTATGAAAATATAAGCTCTTTGGATTTAATAGTTTCCATTGCAGAACCCAAAGTTGGGCAGTGCTCATAACCATCGAGACTACCTCAATCATGCACCATTCCATATAGGATCACCATGAGAAATCATAAAACCCTATACTCCGTTGATAGAAGGGCCCTCCCCCTCAGATGTTCCACATTATTAGCCCCACCACACGCTTATAGATAAAGTACATCTGACAACCAATCTGCCTGTCTATTCACCCACATAAATCTTACAGTCTTGTCAGTATGGGCCCCCACTGACCTTTGCCGCTTACTTGAGTCACATTCATAGCATAACTATAGAGGAAACAAGGGAGTCTCAGGTCTGCTTACTTATTAAAGGGGTCCATGGGGGGTTCATGTGTGACGTACGATTTCGGGTCACCCGTGGAAGCCCAGAAAAAATATTTGCGAGTTACGCCACTGACTGACACTTGTCCCCTCCTGATGGCAGTTCTGAGCCTGTCCAAAGAATATATTCTCCATTATATTGCAAGACATTACTTGCTAACCAAAACATAAGCTGGGCATACACAGGTCCATAAAAACAGCCAACTCAGCCCCTCCTTATCGTGTGTAGGGGCCCTTAGAAGGTCAAAAACCTCATGGATATTGACCAGGCAGGTTTAATATTGTCCTCTCTTGATGTATCTCAATAGGCTACCCTTATAACCCAATCGCTGGCACGGGGTCAATAGATCAGATCATCATGATCCTGGTTTCTGAACTGGGTAATGATCTGCTTGATGACCTTGCCAAACAAGCAGATCTTTACATGTATGGCCAGCTTTAGTTTATACATATTTATAGTAAACCCTTGATACAATCTAAAGATAATTGTTTCAGCAAAAATGGAAATCTTGGGATCTCTTGGGAGATCTCACAAACATTTCCATAAAGCTAAAATGATCGACTTTTAGAACCTCGTAAGACATATGAGATATGAGACAGCGGACTCAACTGGAACAGGAACCAGCAGTTCTATAGATACGTGGAGGGGGATAAAGAATAACTAACTGAAGGAGACAGAAATGTGAGGACACATCACAAAGAAAATGCATCTTACAGACACCTGTAGAATAATTGTAATATAGTAAGCTCTTACAACCAGGGCCCTGGGTAAAAATTCTTGGTTCATTTCTGTTGCATTATTTGTATTTCCCCAACGTGCAATGACACACACAATATGTATAACTATAACTGAGAAACACTTACATATAAGCCTAGTTTTTGACCCTTTATAAGGGACAGTTCACCTTCTTGTATTCAGTTTGTCAGTCAGACCAAAAATAATAACTGTTTTCCATATCGTTTTGGAATCAGTACAGTTTACTGTATATGTGTTAGAATATCTGTATAGTAACATAGCATTCAATTTGTGGCAAGTGTATGCAATGAAACACAGGCTCAGCACAACCGGTTTCTCCTCATTTGTTGGGGATGAGTAGTTTTGCATGAACTATTAATGCACATTTTTATACTACTTGGTGGAAGACATGAAGCCTGTAATAACAGGAACCCCGTGACTATAAAAGAACATAGATTTTCATGTGAATGCTTTTAAATAACCTGCAAACATTATAGGGGCTTTTGTCTCCATAGCATGCTGAAGGGAATGAGGGAGTGAAGTGCAATCAGTAACAGATGTCTCTTTTCACACTTCATGCAGCTTTAACAACCTGTGATTTTTCACCAGCGAATACTTTATGCCTGCAATTAAAGTTACAGTACTAATGGCGCAAGGTACAGTGAGCTCTCAGTATACTCACCCTTGAGATAACCTTTCCTGTGTGTTTTAAATTGTTTGTGTTATCATTTTTATGCTACATTAGGCATTCTCTCACAAATCCCCACAGTCTTGACAGCAGAGCAACAATATGCACATACAGCCTCAATCCGCTGAGAAAAGAAGCAGATTAACTGCTGAAATTCCTGTAATTCAGCCCTCTGCCGTAATGATCAGCTCTTGATAATATACATTAGCGGTAACTTGGTAGCAAAAATCTATTAACAACCTTTAATTAGAAATGTAGTAATAAAGTGGCAATATGCAAGCACAGGAAAAAAGAGTTCAAATGTTTTATGTAAATATGTGTGACCTTTTCTAGCACTTTAATAATAATAAGTCCTTTATTTGTATTTAGAGAATTTAACTCCTAGGCTCACACATGAAAAGTTCTACGGTGCTGGCAGTCAGATCCCTGCAACCATGTTCTTAGAATTTATCTACTGTAGGCAATCAGTCCATGATTAACTTTTGAATAAAAAAAAGTCAAATCTTTCCTAGATAATAAACCTTAAAAAGATAGCACCCTTTAGGTCATGATTCATTTGGCACATATAATCTGCATCTTGTTAAAAATAACTGATAGAGTAGTATACTACATGAACAGAGACAGATTAAAGTGCCACAACCTCTTTTGTGAATTCTAATATACTTTTATTTCACAGTAAGGATATATTACTTCTTTTAACATACATTATGACTTACATACTGCATATCTGGCCAGGGGCAATGACTCTCCATGACCAGAGCAATAATAATGTCAAGTGTCCAGCACACAACTTTACCACATAATTCAGGGTAAATGGGGCCGGCCAATGGAAAGGTCAGGGTTTGTTCTTATTATCAGGGATGTCCTTATTACTGCACACATCGTGATTTGTAAAGATGAGATTGAGCACTTAGCTAACAGGGACATTTCCTCCTAGTTACAAGACTTGATTGTGCAGAAGCCTATAAGAGATCTGTTTCACAAAGGAAATATATAATATATGAAATCTGCTGAGGCAAGTACTGGCAGGCAAGTACAGACTTTATCTGCTGGAAAAAAAGCATTGCTGAAGAAAACATTGCACTGTTTTTCCAAACGGTAGAAATCATAACTTGTATAAAACAATATCTTAGCTTTATTAAAAGCTTACAGTATATGTGGGCTGTTGTAATTAACTGATGAGGAGTTGGCTGTCTTGGGGGTAGAGTTGGGTGCGGGTCATTCTGGGGAAGTACACTCCTCCACTGCTCTCGAAGATTCCCTGTTTGGAAGCAGAGGTGTGCACAGAAGTAGTGAACAGAGCCAGATGTGGTTATGGGTCCTACAATGGCAACATTTTGCTGGGTTACAGTTGGGTGTAGTTTGAATAATTAGAAGAGAACAAGGTGCTCCAGATTAAAATGTAAATGACTCACCAAATAGTGAAAGTGGTCTGGGTGTACTATCCCCAGACCCCCAGCTTTAGGGAGCGGTACAGCAAAGGATATATAGAAAAGACAGGGCTGACCGGCACTCAAACGAATCCACAGGACTAAAGGAGTTCAATTAAAAAATAATTTTATTTATAGAAAGTTAAAATTGTATATCTGCATTTCCATCCACCCAACGCGTTTCGCACCCCTTCAGGGCACTTAGTATATGCTTTGATGGCAAGTCACAGGATATGAGCATTTATACAGAAAACAACCAATCAGAAAAATGGGGAAAAAAAACAGAATAAAAAATTATTAAAGAGACAGTACCTCTAAGTTCTTTAAGAGGTTAAATATTACAAATATTATTTTAAGATTATTTATCATTATATATATATATATATATATATATATATATACTGTATATATATATATATAAAATATAAAGAGAAAGATGTAGTGGAAAAATATACAGTAAAATAACAGAGTATGAACAAGAAAATATAAGTAATATATATATATATATATATTTCTATTCAGTCAAAGCTAGATCACGTTATTAGATTGTATTGAATATGGAGAAAATATAGACAGTTTCTCAAGAGCAATAGTATGTTACATCAAATTCAGAATTCATACCACAAGGTATTCTAGTTTTAAGGTAAAAAAATCCAGTATACTTCTCTTCGAGACAGAATTTTAGATAGATCACCTCCCTAATTATAAAGATGTACCTTTTCTATACCTTGGATTCTGAAAAAGTTTAGATCTGCGGAATTGCATAAATGTTTAGAAACATTACTTTCTCTCTGAGTTTTAAGATCGGACATATGTTCTCGAATTCTTTCCTTCAATTTGCGTGAAGTTTTTCATATGTATTGACTCTGACATTTCAAACATGTAATCAGATAAATCACATTTTTTGTGTTACAATTAATGTATTGTTTAATTTTGTGAGTTCTACTGTTTAGATTGTCTGAAAAGATGTCACTTTTTTCATATATGGGCAAACTACACATCTCCTTTCACCACATATGAAGTTCCCTTTCCTCATTAACCAAGTGGAGTGTGATACTTTTTTGGTATTTACCATGCTTGGAGATACCATGTTGCTTAAAGTTAGACCTTTTCTGGTGACAAACCTACAGCCAGAGTTTAAGATTGTATTAAGTTTGTAATCTGTCTTCAAAATGGAAATATTTTTTTTTCTATTATGCGTTTGATCATAGGATATTGTGGACTGTAGGTAAATATACATAAAGGTTTATCCATAGCTGATGGTAATTTTGAGGTACCTTGAGATCTACGTGTTTGATTTTGAAGGAGAGAATGTCTTGGGGTCATAAGCACTTATAAGCAGGTTACGTTTGGGTGCAGGTTAAGACTAAGGCTGATCGCACATCCCTAGTTCGTGTCAAGGCCAGGTCATGCCGGCGAAGGCTACCCGGCGGGCAATCTGGCTCCACACCAGGTCCAGAGCTTGACCACGTGACTGTGCATGCGCACACATGCAATGACAGTGGAAGTTAGAGATGGAGAGAAACGGGAGCAGGAGCATCGGGGTAGTGAGCAGCCTGTACTTGAGGGACACAAGAGTCTGGACTAGGGGAATGTAGGTAAGAAGAACGTACCCAGCTCCCGACCTATGGTGCACCCAATGCATGCAAGTCTTCTGCCTACCCCTATTTTCGGTTCTTGCCCTGGTTCTTGCATTAGTTAAGTCGGTTTTCCCTCCCGTGTTGTTTGGATTTCCTCTGGGTACTCTGGTTTCCTCTTCCACTCCAAAAAACTTACACAAAGGTTACGTATCTCCTGAGAGAACTGATTATAAGAACCTTAAACTGTAAGCTCCACTGGGACAGTGACTTATGTGAATGATGCATAATCTCTGTAAAATAGAATATGTAAAGAACAATATGTATACAAAAAAAGTATAATTTTTTACAAACATAAGTTTTTAGTAGGGAGAATCTGGTATAGCACAGCAGCAAATTACATCTCTTTTTGGTAATCCCTGAATTACAGGGACACAGGCACAAACAATCTCCTCACCCCAAACAGACATAATGCAAAAGATTACACGTATTTGATAAAGAAAAACAGTGATATTGGCCCAGTTATGAGACACTTTGATAATCTATTAGCATTACCCAGTTCTGTCATGCAGTTTGTTCTATTTTGGTCAGGGAATTATTAAATGCTGTGAAGGAAGTGTGTTTTCCATTAACAAACAGATAATAATAATGAAAAAAAAAACAGCTCCAACTTTAAGCCACAGCATCTCACAATGGGGGCAAATGCAACCCTAAACACAAAAATGAAAGAGGCTGATTTGGAAACTATTACAATGAAATTTTAGTTTTAAATAACCTGATTTTAAGTTTCTCTTATTTTACAATGTTTTTTTTTGGTCCCACCAATATACTGTATGATGCCTGCTGCATCTCCCTGATTTAAAATTGTCCTGGATGTTACAACATTTTTTCTGGTCCTCTGAAAAAATAAATTGGGATTTTGCTGTACTGAAATCTTTGTATTTGTAGACAAATACAGTATTTTTAGTGTTGCAGTGCCTCTTCTTTGATTATTGTAAACTGCTGTATAATGTTTGTTGCTATAAAAATAAATGACAAGGGAGATGTCAAAGGAACCAGCATGGGAATCAAACCCCACACTCTAAGGGGGTACTGTAATAAATTATCTTAAACGTGATTCTTGTCTAGTAACCCACAGCAACTAACCAGCAGACAGCATTTACTGGCCAGCTGCTATAGACTATTTCATGTGGGCAAATTTAAGACTTTCAATTGCATTACACTGCATCAAGTGGCCAATTACTGTAGCTACTTCTGAACAGCCTATGTTAGATTACTTCCGCAAACAAAGCTAAACCTGCAATCAATTATATGTCACAAGATAGAGGTAATTCTTATTACTTTTCTTTTTTTATATTGTTGATCAATTTTCTCTCCCATGTAGTAGTACAGTAAAAACGGTTACAGAATCTTTAAACATTTCCTTTTTCTCACACATAGAAGCTAAAGCAAAGAAAAGCTTACCAAGGATAAGCCAATTACTAGTCTTTTCCTACAATGCTAGGGTCAGTTTTCCCAATTCTACCAAATGTTTAATGCCCTGCATTCTACAGATGGGACTTATCTAAGCAAACACCATTTGCTTGCTTCCAAAGAATTTACAGTTTTTGGAGGAAGGATCAATGTTGTGTTTTGAAATTGCTGTCTGGTGGGGTTATACAGGGTATAGAAATTAGCTCAATACCAAACAACTTTGGAAATTAGGCTACCCATGCTCTAAAAACAAAGAAAAAACATCATTACAATGTATTCACTTTCAAAACATGAACAGTTCAGTAATTAGAAATTATTTATTGTAATTAATAGAAAAAAACAAAAAAATATACACACGCATATATTTACGTAATCTCTAACTTTTCCAGGGTATTGTAGCTGTTGAACTATGGCTTCCAATATCCATCCACCATCAAACCAGTGGTTGTCCAAGGGACCAAGACACCAGTGAGTCTATGCAAAATTATAAATCTCAAGTTGTAATTAGAGCTTTGGAAGGAATCAGCTTGGGGTGTTATGTTTGAGTTTGAATGGGGTAGATTTTTAGGACAGTTTCTTGCCCCAACTGTTTTTGCCATAATAATAAATCCTGAGAGGTAATTTCTAACTAACTACAATGCTACAAGAGAGGCTCTAATCAGAGACAGCATTGTGATTAGCACTGGATTCCTGATATAATGGTTGAATAGTGGTTTTAAACACTATTTTAATCCATGGTAAGTAATTTGCAGTGATTTTAGTATCAGCTAGTCTTTGGGCTGCTGCCCATTTCTCTTATCCCCTGGCCCAGAACTCTAATGGCCTAGCAGGCATTTTTTCTACTGGAAGAAAAGTTTGTCCCGGCCTAAGTCACCTTGTTATGGATTTAAAGCCCCAATTAAATATCTACAATGCAATGTTTATGGATAGAGATCCGCTCTAAAATGCACATTGTGTGATTTGTTTTTCATTTATACATGTATTATTTTGTTTGTTTCTGAATATATAAATGTCCCTATTTTGTGTTTCTTTGATTACAGGACACTGCATTGATGGAAAGTACATATGTGTTATATTAAGACCAGACCATAATGCATTTAGAGTTTAATTTCTAGTTGTAGCTATCAGTTATAGGGCTGTCATTTCAGACAGTAATCAATGTAAAAGATTTTTTACTCTGCTGTTATTTGTTTTTAAAGAAGTTCAATTCATAAATACTTTATTATGAAATCCTGACTGGCAATGATGACTTTTTTTTATATAATACCATCAAGAATCTGCATACATTACCTTTTCAACATCCTTAAATCTTGTGCTTCAGGCCTGAGAACACAATCCAGCTGTGAATCCTTAATATTACTGTCATTGCAAAAGAGCTGCCTAAATCTGTATCAGAAATTTGCTTGATGGAATAGTTTAATGTGACCTATTTTTCCTAGTGCACTTAGAAACACAAATTAAGTAAAATAAGACATTAAAGATGCCAGCCTGTTACTAATAATAAATAACTAATAATAATTCAATAGATTATTGGGGCACGTCTACGCAAACATCAGAAGTTCATTAAATGTAAAAGTTGTGATCTATATAGATCACACAGAACTAATAATTAGAGTGCATCTTATCATGGTTCCTTGCGTAACTATTTTTTATGACTAATTTGGGGAATTCTTCAGTATGATGTCTTCCACTCAATTAAACATTTAACTGTACAAAGAAGGAATTTTACTTTTATTAATCTTTACTATCAGCTAAGCCCAAAAAAATAGACTGCTATGAGTCTTTGCTTAGTAAACACGACAGGAGGAATCACAGATAATAAGGCTACAATACACAATAGAATAATTCTCTAAAGTATAGTTTTGCACTGCCAAGCTACCCAGGAGGTTGGCACTACTTTAATGCCATACCATGAGTGATAACTTAAATGGATACAGGAAAAAAGTACATTGCAAGTCTTAGGGCTATGAAACACATGGCACTGGGAATCAGTCTTTAACTATATTTTAAGGCATCCCATGAAGACACTCTGTTATGGCACACAGTTTTAAAAACTCCATCACTGGTAGTAGCAATTGGTACTTTAAAGGGCATGTAAAGTCTAAAATAGAATATACTAAATATAAACATGAACTCACTGCACCACAAGCCTACTCAAACAAATAATTTATGCTTTCAAAATTGGCTACAGGGGGTCACCATCTTGTAACTGTTAAACAAGACCAAGACATGCACATGCTCATTGTGGTCTGGGCTGCTTAGGGATCGTCATAAACAAAGCTGCTTGAGTTCTGCATGGCTGGGAAGTAAGGCGGGGGCTCCCCCCACTATTCATAAGTATGATTGTTTCCCTGCTCAGCAGTTAGGGACCGTCTGCCAATTCCTATCCACAGCAGTAAATGAAGGGAGAATTTCACTGCATACAGTCAGGTTTCTTATAAACACGGTACACATTTTTTAATTAAGGTTTCTTTTTTATTAAAGAAAGTAAAAATGGGATTTTATTTTTTTGCCTTTACATGCCCTTTAAAGGAGAGCTAAAACCTAGGAATTAATATTGCTAGAAATGCTATATTTTACATACTGAATTTATTGAACTCGTCCGTAGTAGTAATGATCCAGGCTTTCAAAGTTGTCACTGGAGTTTCCTATCTTGGATTTTGTTAGGAGTGTCACAGACAATCACATGCTCAGTGGGCTCTGAGCAGCTGTTGAGTAGCTTATCTTACTATACCACTGACCCACTGCACGGGTCAGGGTCAATGGATTGGTATCTGCCCCATTTTCCCTACAGTCGATGCCCACAATCCCCCTTTCTTTTTGCCCTAGCTATTGAGCCTTGGCCATTGCCTTGCACCAAATTGCTGGCCTTACCCATGGCCCCCTCACAGAAAATATATCCTTATAAGCAGATGACCTGCTTATCTATTTATCAGATACCCAGAACTCCCAGACTACCCTTCTCAGCATAGTGGAGCAGTTTGGACAATTCTCTGGCCTAAAAAATAACTGGGACAAATCCCATCTGTTCCCCATAGATTTTCAAGTCCTCCCCAACCTCCCCCTTAATGCTCCTCTAAAGTGGGTTCAGGGACTCAATGTACACATAGACCCATATCAGTACATATAGGACAACCATAATCCCATAATTTCAAAATTTGACTCCAACCGCCATATCTGAGCAAACCTCCTCCTAATAAACCTTATTAAGCTGATGTATCTGCCCCGATTTCTATACCAATTACACAATGCTCCAATCCATATCCATATGAAAACAAATGAATAGCCTGGTTCTACCCTTCATATGGAACTGCAAAGTTCCAATTATTGCTTGGGAGAAGCTGACTGCTGACAAAGAGGATGGAGGTCTAGCCTTACCCAACATTCAGCTATATTACCTGGCAACCCAAGTATACTACCTGCATTGGTGGTACCACCCTGACCATACAACTACAATGACATCGCATGCCATAGAAGTAGAGGATTTCTTATACTGGCCGAGGCAGGGAATCAAATACTTGGGTTACCTTTTGCATAACAATCTAAATGCACCACCGAGAATCTCAGGGTACACTCTCCAGTAGAGGATACCGTCTCTGTAAAACAGACTGTAAAGTTGGTATACAGGCTCCACCACAACCCATTGGCCAGTGTCCCCCTCCATTCCTTACAGCACAAACAAAATGGCAAGCAAACATCCCTGATTTTTCCCAGGATGACTGGGAAAAGGCCACAGAGACCATGTATAATAGCTTAATAGCCATGAGGGATAGACTAATCCAATACAAAGTCTTACACCAGCTCTATATAACACCTCTAAAACTTAAAGCAATGGGCCCTGTGGCCAAAGTCCTATATATGATCTGGGCCTGCCCTGGTAATAACATCACTATGGAACTGCTTTCTGACAGGCTATTGTTTCTCCTGTTCAATGTAACTGAAGAAGTCGCAGTAGGACATTAATATTTTCTATTGAGTGCTGTTCTTATATCTGACAGGGTGCTGTTACTTGTTTACCTTCCCATTGTTCTGCTGATTGGCTGCTGGGGGGAGGGGGAGATATCACTCCAACTTGCAGTGCAGCAATAAATAGTAACTGAAGTTTCTCAGAGCACAAGTCACATGACTAGGGGCACCTGGGAACTGATAATATGTCAAGACCGATGTCAGATTTCAAAATGAAATATAAAAAAAACAGTTTGCTCTTTTAAAAAATGGATTTCAAATGGACGAATCTTGTTTCAAACCAATGACACATGTTGCTTCAATTAATATCTTTATTATTTTGTCTTCTTTAAAAAAAAATAAAACCCTACCTTTAAAAAAAAAAAAAAAAAAAAACAACAGCTGGAAGGTTGCCGGTTGGACATTCATGATTTATCTTTAACCCCCTTTTGGATAGGAGGCTCCCTACAATGCCTGGGTCCATGGTCCCAATACTACTCCCATAAGGAGGGTCAATGATTGGCCCACCAGGGTCAAAGAATTAGCATTCACATGCAAGGTAAAGGTATTGATGTGCCAGGAACCAACTAAAGCAAAGTTCTGCATATGATCTGCCTGAACCCGGCCAATTCCACTGTAATCCCCACCCCTTTCGTCATAGTTCCATCTCAGAATTCCCTTGGCTTCAGGGTCCCTGATGGCAATGCCCCTTGTACCTACTTGATGGTGGCCCTGCCTGCCCTCATCCCATTTTTTCATCCCATTTTCTTCCTTTACCATATGGTGCTTATTTATTCATCAAATGTCAGGATTGGGTTATACAAAGTACAAAACTGTATGCAAGTTTTTTTTCCATTACTCATTTTTGACAACAAGCTTTCAATTTTTTTGAAGAAAAACCAAAAAAAAGAAAAAATTTTTAAGAAGGCCAAAAAAAAGTCAGATTGCACATTGGAGCAAAATCTGCATTTATGTATATATATTGTTGCGCTTTTTTTATGGCATGGGCAGATACGACACGTTAAGACTGATAACAGATCTATACGTACGAGCATTTGTGCACCAGATAAAAAACATTAAGTACATATAAATGCAGTACTGTATGGAACCTAGCAAACTTCCATTTTATTAGTGCTGACAATATTTTCATGACAGAGTCCAAAGTCCCCTTCCCCAGCCCCTTTATTGAGCTTTACAAGCTTGGGGGGATGCTAAAACAGCAATTCCAGTTATAAGGTCCCTACAACAGGAATTATATGGACCTGGGAATTGCATCGTTTCCTGTCCTACTAGCCTGAGACCATTAAGTCAGTCAGATTGCTTGAGCTAAATTTGTGACACTTAACAGGGCAAATTTTATAGAGCTGAACCCAGATTTTATGGTTGTTCAGGGATGCTCCTGCCCTTGATCTGCTGTACCGCTTATTACACCATCAGGTAAGATTCTGGGAAATGTAGTTTTCAGGAACTGGAGGCTAAAAGTTGAGTGTGACAGGATTTGGATTGTGCAGCAGTTTCCTGTCATACAACAGCTGTATTTTCTCTTCCCTCGCCTGGAACTATAAATATTCATTTAACTAAGTCAAACAGTATTGGAGCCATAGTAAATGCCAAAGAAATTGGTTTATATTACTTTCATTGTGTATTTTTAGACAATTAATATTGACTTGTTTACTGGTTAGGTTAAAGGAAAATTATCCCCTTGGACAATGTCAGTCTCTATAAAAATATTCATGTAAATAAACCATTTTCATAAAGTATACTTTTTTTAGTAGTACTGTATGTGACATTGGGTTATCCTAAATAGAAAATTGCCATTTAAAGAACTAGGGGCCGTCCCCCTGGGATCCTATGATTCACGGTGCACACAAACTAGGGCACACATACATGCTGGGTCACATGAGCCAATAAATGCACATAGTTCTGTCTTTTACTCCCACACTTCTTCCTACAGTTCCTGCAGTTAGAGCTGCAGTATTTCTGATCAGGTTATCTCTGAGCCGAGGCAGCACAAATAATATAATAAAATGGGGGCTCCAGGGAAAAGATGTAAAAGCACAACTATAAATAAAATTATACGTTTATAATTATAAACTATGTATTCCAGCTTGGCTAGATTCTATAACAGGCTAGTTAATATGATATAAAGTATCTGTTGCTTAAAATGACAGTGACACGTCTAGTTTTGTGCTTAGATCTCTACTTTGATGGCAATCTTAACTATTAATATCTCTTAAAGGAGAAGTAACCTATGCCAAATTTACATAGAAAGAGGTCCCATTGAGGAAAACGGTATACAGCACATATTTTGATGAAGAATTCAAGTATGCTAAAACCTGAGAAGTGTCACTATATAAGTGGGGGCTAGATTTTTCTTTTTACTAGAATATACTGAATTCACATGCAGTCTATACTCCCTGGATTTCACACAAGCGACAAGGAGGTGGTCGTCTCTGTCTCCCAGTCAGCATTTTGGGATTTTCAATGATTTTAAAGGCAGCTAAAATATTAATTTCTCATTTCACAGGTGGCATTGGCTTATAGTCCTGGTTATGCAAAACATGAAACTGATTGGATTACTTTTTCATGGATAGAGTCAAATGCTTCTGGTCCTACTTAGAAAAAATTTAATTTATGGAATGCCTGACGGATGGAAGTTATAAGCAGTGTGACCAAAGTTGTTAAAAATTAGGTTGAACAACTTCAAAGGCAGGGGACTAAAAGCTCTAGCACTCCAACTTATTATTATTAATATTGTTATTATTTTAAGGCCTCATCAGTCTCATAGATATTGCATTTCTAGGATACTTTCAGTGACCGTCTGTGCATCATAGACAAATTTTCTTTTCTTTGGAACAAAAAATTTGCAACATGGGATTGAATGATGCATGCAAAACCCATATGGGTGCTATTGATCATGTGCACAGTAAATTTCAGGACAGAGACAACACCTGCCCTGGGCCTCCAGTCTTACAAATTGCCTCTAAAGCAAAATAAAAAACCCTTGGTAACAGTGCAAATAAAGTATTACTACATTATTTAAATTATTTTTTAAAGATATCTTTGGTGCTTAGGTCAGAGAAGTCAAACCTGCTAATTATGAATTCCATTATCTAACTGATGGATGAAGTCTGCACAACTTATGGATCTTGTGATGCTAAGTCACATGGAATCAATAAAAAACCATAATGAGAAAAATTAGAACAGCAAAAGCAGACGTTGCCAATATAACTGAAGGCAGAATTGTGGCCAGACATGCCCATAACAAAAAAAGAGAGCCCACTTGATACACAAATCCCTGGCATTCTGGCTGCTCAGTTCAACCCTGATTAGTTCTGTAACATTCTTAACTATATGTGGCTTTTTTATCAAAAAGGCATTCAGCCAATAAAGTTACATGATTCACCTAATCCTATTCATCTTATGAATGTGCAGGGCTACAGATAAATGAGCCAGTTACTGATTTGTTCAACCCCCCAGAGCCGAGCGGTGGAACAAGCGAATACAGCGGATCATTTGTACCAGCTACACATATACTGTAGCTCTAGTGAGTACTGCAAAGGAGACGATATGACATATAAAACATATAAAGAAGTCTTTACACTTTACAGTATAAAAGGGAAAAATTATATTCAAGCACAATATATTGGTATGATATACTGTAATAAGAGCCACTGGAGCAGAAACACTTCCACATTTTTAAGACATGACACCTATGTAGCAAACCTCTAGAGTTTCCTTTTTCATTGTGTAGGAGGGTAAAGGTTTTGCTAACCTTTAGGTTCTTCGGTTTCATTTTTCCTGTGAACGTATTCTGTTGGCAGTTCAGTGACTGGCCAGTAGATGTCACTATAGAAAAGGGTAAAGGTTTTTCATGCCCCAGTGAAAGTGTTAGCCAGCTAGGCTGGGTCCTTAGCAAGCTAGGCTGGGTCCTTTTTCCCATAGGGGAGGGGGAGTAGTTCCCCAGTGGTTATAAAATGGGATGTTGCCATGTGTTCTGTGTCTGTCCAGTGCACCCATTGGAAGTGTGGTGTGCTGCTTGGGCTGAGGTGAAAGTAGGCCTCAGTATAGAAGTTAGTGAGCATCAGGTCAGAAACTATAATAGGTCACTCTAGGAGTGACAGATAGTTTCAGGAAAGTTAGTGAGCAGCTAAGGCTCCACGAGTAGTTAGTGAAGGTTTAGCACCCTGTGGTGACATTGCTGCCAGGTTAGGGACTCAAGTGGTTAAGCTCAGGGATAGAGAGATCCTTGGAGTGTAAAACCAGCTGTGAGGTCACCTTCAATGGGAAATGTGCACCAAAGGCAGGAAAGGCGCTCAATTCACAAAGCTGATTAACAAAGGATCAGACGGTATCTGTGATTAATACAATTGTGTGTAAATGACCTGCTGCCACCACTTGCTTTATGAAGTGTACCACCAGTTGAATAAATGTTCTGCTGTTTTAAAGAACCACTGGCACCCAAAGTTTAATTGATCAAGAGTGAATACTGTGTGTGCTTATACCAGTGGGTAATCCTTCCTCCATACCATAAGCGAGGGCCCCATCTGAGGATAAAGAGACTAATTATATCTGGAGTTGCTGGGAGTTTGACCCCTTGCCCAGCAGGGCCGGACTGGGAATAAAAAGCAGCCTGGGCAAAAAAATCAAAGCAGCCCACATGTAAGCATGTGATGGTCTTGTACTCATCCACTCATATATTGGGGTACAACTGCAAAAAAGCTGCCTTTCTCACTTAAGTGTAATTAATGTAAAATATGTTAAAGGTTCTGCTGCCTGAGCCTTTATGTGGTCAAAGAACCCCTCAGTGACTTCTAATATTCTTATCATTTACAGTAGGGGGTACATTATCCCTTATAATACATGAGTGATACTCAGAGTTCCCTGTATATCAGCCTGCAGCCTTGTGTCTTTATATGGTCACAGAACCCCTCGGTGACTTCTTTTCGGGACGTTCAATGACACTAAGGTTTGGCCACCATTAAGCCTAGGTACTTGAGCGTGTTCACCTTCTTAATTATCTTGGAAGCGGCACAGCATTTTCAAGTGGCTGCGGGAATGCTGGAATATTATGGGGAAAATGAATACACAGCTTGATTAAAATGCTGTTTGTGTACATGTCTGGCAATCGTAGGTACGTTAAATAGGCCGCTATATATATCCCCTTTAAGGGGCCAACACACAATCCTAAATGCAGATATTGAAGAATATGAGGGACAGGAAATAAAAACAGTCAATTAAAGAAACCTCATTAGGTCTTTCTATTTCTACCATATCCTTTACAGTTTATAAAAACATAGAATGGTGCAAATCAGATAATGTATAAAAGCAGCATACAAATGAGCCCATTGTAAATGGTAATTAACCCTAACATTGTTGCTGCATTTTTTTTCTTTAGGGCTCATTAACAATTATGTTTAGTTAAAAGTAGTACTTGGCTGATAGTATCATTACAATGTGCAAAATAATTCTCCCAACTGTGTGGTTAGAAAGGCTTGTTTAATAGGCCAGTGGAATGTTCTTATTAAAGCAACTGTAATTCTGTAATGTGCCACAAATTCAACTGAATCCCTGTGACTAATGTGGAATTAGAGCTAAACAGTCTAGCCACGGGAGGTAGCTTTCTAGCACATTTGCTTAACACATATGAAAAAAACATTTTCTTTCTGAAACTTTAAAGTTGTCCCCAACTATTGCTTCAATTATTTTGCTCAAGAAGAAATGTCAACAGGTCAAGCTCAAAGGCATGTGGGTTTTATGCTACTTCAGCAACACAGGCTCCATCTGTGTCATACTTCTTTTCAGTTCAGCCTTCTATTAAGCAGCTGTACAATTAAAGAAAAGTACTACATTTTTTTAAAATTATACTTTTTTTGCAGTTATTTGTAAAGTACATGATTACCCCAATCAGCAAAATCAAGCTTGCTAAGAATTTCATTAAAGGGATCCTGTCATCGGAAAACATGTTTTTTTCAAAACGCATCAGTTAATAGTGATACTCCAGCAGAATTCTGCACTGAAATCCATTTCTCAAAAGAACAAACAGATTTTTTTATATTCAATTTTGAAATCTGACATGGGGCTAGACATTTTGTCAATTTCCCAGCTGCCCCCAGTCATGTGACTTGTGCCTGCACTTTAGGAGAGAAATGCTTTCTGGCAGGCTGCTGTTTTTCCTTCTCTATGTAACTTAATGTGTCTCAGTGAGACATGGGTTTTTACTATTGAGTGCTGTTCTTAGATCTAACAGGCAGCTGTTATCTTATGTTAGGGAGCTGCTATCTGTTTACCTTCCCATTGTTCTTTTGTTTGGCTGCTGGGGGGAAAAAGGGAGGGGGTGATCTCACTCTTACTTGCAGTACAGCAGTAAAGAGTGATTGAAGTTTATCAAAGCACAAGTCACATGACTTGGGGCAGCTGGGAAATTGACAATATGTCTAGCCCCATGTCAGATTTCAAAATTGAATATAAAAAAATCTGTTTGCTCTTTTGAGAAATGGATTTCAGTGCAGAATTCTGCTGGAGCAGCACTATTAACTGATTCATTTTGAAAAACATTTTTTTCCCATGACAGTATCACTTTAAGCACCCTAGCAGGGAATTCAATAAGGAGGCGCAAGCAAATGGTCCTATTGTACTAAATGAGATAATTATATAAAACCATTATTGTGACTCAGGGCTGACTAAACCTTTTTTTTTCATAATGACAACACTCTCACTTTGTGGATCTAGGTATTTGCTAAAATAAACAATTGATTTGAATGTATCCTCAATATATATACTATATATGTGTGTGTACTAATTAAAGCCTAGAGTAATAGCAAAGATCAGTAATTTACAGTTACACATTTATCTCACATAAGGACGTGATTAGCTAATCTCATATTTCTACATGGGTGTGTTAGTACATGACACACAACACAAAAGTCACTAACAAATATTTAATTAATAAGAGGTGAAATGTAACATATTTAGAAATGCAGTGTTTATTTGTTAGCGCCAACCAAAGGAGAAATACCTGATTTCTAAAAAATTTCAAATTACAAGAAAGACATCTCCTGAAGATCTTATTTTAATAAATTCACATTTTCTCTGTAATAATAAAATAATACCTTGTACTTGACCCCAACTAACATATAATTCCTTATTGGTGGCAAAACAATCCTATATGGTTTATGTATATACTACATAACTGTTGTATATACTATTCACTACATAGAGAGGTTTAGGGTTAGAAAATAATACAAGTATGGGATCCATTATCTGCAAACCCGTTATCCAGAAAGCTCTGAATTATGGAAAGGCCATTTCCCTTAGACTCTGTTATAATCAAATAATCCAAATTTTTAAAAATGATTTCCTTTTTTCTGTAATAAAACCGTACTGTGTACTTGATCCAAACTAAGATATAATTAATCCTTATTGGAAGCAGAACCAGCCTGTTGGGTTTATTTAATGTTTACATGATTTTCTAGTAGACTTATGGTATAAAGATCCAAATTATGGAAAGATCAGTTGTCCAAAAAAAATCCCAGGTCCAGAGCATTTGCCCCATACCTGTACAACACAGTTTGTATACCATTCAGTTCAATAGGACATTACCAAATGATTTTCTTATCCAAGGCAGTGGCGGAACTACCGGGGGAGCAGGGGGTGCAATTGGGCCAGGGCCCGCACCCCCTCAGGGCCCCCCGGCAGCATGCGCACCGCTGCTATCTGTTCCGTGCCTCTGTTTTCTTTGTGGAGTATCGTGTACGGAAGGGGGTGTCCCGCGCCAGGGCCTGCCCCCCTCCAGTTACGGTACTGATCCTATGTTGCATATTGTCAGAGCCCTATAACCATGGAAGCAGCAAGGCATTAGCTAGGGATTGTGGTATGTGCATGAGGTATTTACTGTATATAAATATGTGCATGTATGGGCATAAAGTAATATGCATGATAGCCTTCATGCACATCAAGAATGTCAACCCATCTGTATGGGATGCTATTATTCTCTAACCATGTGCCTCATACACCAAAATTACACTGTAGTGAGAAAATTAAGCACACCTTTTAAAATTCTGCATATACTGAGCCTTAATTAATAAAGAGTAACTAAAAGAGCAAAATACTGCTCACAAATGTGGTTTTATAGTTGTTATAATTAGAAAACAATATCAGTGTATTTATATATTCATCTCCTAGAAGTTACTTATGTAGAATAGTGTGTATAGTAGGGCAACATGTTGTCTAAGGAAAATAATGCAACTATAGAAGAATGGGTATAGCCATATTGTCCCAGTTTTTGACACCACTTGGCTTGGCTAGACTTGTTGTTACTTACTCTTTTCACAATGTCTGGTATTATTTTGTGGTCCGCTGGTTGGTCTGGAGACAAACACAATTCCGTTTCCAAGTGATATTCTTCATTGTTAAGATCATTTGGCGAATTCCTGAAAAGAAGGGTATATATATATATATATGCATTACTCATGAGCAACCTTATCAGATACAAAACACAATTAAGCTAAATTTGAATATACAGTAATGTTATAATTGTTAATCCATGCACGACTTAGATCCTGATAACTAGTACAGGTATGGGATCTGTTATCCGGGAAACCAGTTACTTAGAAAGTTCCGAATTATGGAAAGACTGTCTCCCATAGACTCTATTATAATCAAATAATTATAATATTTTTTTTTAATTATCTACTTATTCTCTGTAATAATAACAGTAGCTTGCACTTGATCGAAATTAAGATATAATTAATCCTTGTTGGAAGCAAAAAACAGACTATTGGGTTTATTCAATGTTTACATAATTTTCTAGTACACGTAAGGTACAAAGATTCAAATTACAGAAAGACCCGTTATCCGGAAAACCCCAGGTCTCGAGCATTCTGGATAACAGGTCCTGTACTACTAATGTAATTGAAAAACTTAAAACGTATTTCTGCCTTTCAGAACCTTCGTATAAATCTTAGAATTTCATACTGAGAACTGTGGTGTACAAGTCATTTTGATACTGAGTCGTGTTCATCAGAAGACTTGGGATCCTTATTGGGTCACGTCTGAATGAGAGCAATAGGGAGCATCATAATTAGTATTTAGACCAGTGGTTTCTAGATTTAACTTTGACTTCCAAAATTTGCCTTCAGGATGGGACACCCGTAGTTACTAGTTTGAACTCCGTAGACAAATACAAGAGGTCCTCTGCACTCAACCCATTATCAATATATTTAAGACAGAGACATTTTGTGCATACAGCTACTGAAAAATGCCTTACCCTTTAAACAAAACAGGGATTGTTTGTCCATATATTGCAATATATTTAAGCTGGCCAACTACGTCAAAGTCATCCCATAGATAGGCAGTCAGTATATCCTAAAAAGGATGGTCATGGATAGATAGCTACCCATTTCTATAAAACCACTAATGCCAGATTTTTAGCTACTTTATATACTCCTTGCTGCAAAAATCTTTCTCTTTCTACCAAGAGGGTGTTAAAGACCTAAACATGACAGAGAGGGGGGTTCAGAACATTTTATGTACATTTGAGGGGTAGCATGAAAAATATCAAAGTCATTGGCTATTACTTTGATAATTTGCTGTTCCTAACGGTAAGAAATATGATAAAGTGCCCAGTGAAGGCAGAAACGCATACATTTTTTCTTTTGATAGATTTGGGATGCTCTTGCCCTTAATAAATTTTAATGCACATAAGGTCTAGCCCGTGAGAAGAAGTACAACAGTATTATCCTGGTGTATTTTATTTTACGACCACCCAAACACACGGATTTGACGCCATTATTTTAGTTTGCTGTAGACCTTGTTTAAGTAAGTTCCGGCAGAAGTTGCTCTAAAAAATACATTAAAAAAAGTAAAATCAG
This sequence comes from Xenopus petersii, assembly GCA_038501925.1. NCBI lineage: Eukaryota > Metazoa > Chordata > Amphibia > Anura > Pipidae > Xenopus > Xenopus petersii. The sequence continues at coordinate 38,554,200 of CM076683.1, forward strand.
TGAAGTCTGGAAATGTGTGGCAAAGTTTGTACTTAGTGATGGGCGCATTTCTCCAGTTTCGCCGAAAAATTTGCGAATTTTGCAAAATTTGCAAGACAGCAAAAAATCTGGGGAAAATCGCAATACTCGAAAATTTACACCTGCGTCCAATTTTGGACGCGTGTCTGAAAAGCAGCTTGCATCAATTTTGCCTCTGTTGTTAAAGTCAATGGGCGAGCGAATAGTGTTGACGCACATAATGACTCTGTTCCATCAAGTGTTGGGTTGTACTGGCATGGATTCCGGTAATTCTTTGACCAGAAGTACTTTTAGTGCCACCAAAGGGAAAAGCTCAATTGCTTAAATGTTCACACTGTGCCAGAAAGAAAAGTAAACCCTCAAACCAACATACTGTTTTTGTATTATGTTCTAATACACAAGTGACATAAAAAGGATATTATCTGCAATAGCAGCAATTGCCCAGCTCTCATCTGATATTTTCTTGCTTACGGAATGAACTCTAGCTAGGTTCTGATAGGGAATCCTTCATCTGGGAGCCATCACGTTTCTTATTCCCTTTGTAACAAGTAGAACAGCTATGGCAATTTATTTTTCAGATCTGTGATGCATTTCCCACTTCTTAAAAGAAAAATCACTATAGCTACAAGGAACAAGCCATTTTGTTAGCTTCTTGCCTGGTTAAAGACAAAAGCCTGCCCGTTTGTTCAAGCACTACACACTGCTTAATGAATATATTTTATATGAGCAGGTACAAACCTAAGCCTTGTGTTCTAAACTTCTGGCAGCAGGTACACTTGTGCGTGAGGAATATTTATCGGCTGTTGTTTTCAGATATTTAGGAGCCAAGTGTTCCTAAATGCAAGTGCGATGTTCTCATTTTATAGATAAATAGAAATAGATACTGTGTTAAAAGAAAGGAAAAATATTGTATAAGCTTCATCTCAGAGATAAATCCAAACAAATGCATTTTCAAGTCTGCTTTAATTTAGCACAGATAATTCAGCCTCCCTCCCTTAATGACATTATTTGTCTTTTTCTGAAACATAACAAGAGAGCACTGTACAGGTTACATGCTGGTGCATCCCACTGAGTATTCACATACACGAAAATTCTTTTCTATTCATTATGCTTCATCCAGGGTCATATACTGTGCATTAATGAGACATGTCTTAGGGCACTTCCTGGGATTTTAATGACCACTTGGGAAAGATAACAGCCAAAGCTAAGCCTTGCGGCCGTGTGTTCCAGCTGATTATAAGTGTTTCTCATCGAAGTGATTATGAGTCTTTCTACAGAAACAGACTAAATATGTATATGAAATGAAATGTGCAAGACAATAGGACTATTCATATTGTAGCATTGATATGTAGTATCTACATGTCAGTCTTACAGGAAAGCTCACACAGAAGCTAAGCTTACACACCACAGCAAAGCTGACATTAAGCCTTTTACTTTGACAGAGTACTGTTACCTTTCCCTAAATTAAATGGATTTAATTAAAAGACTGAGAGTGACCAAGAACAACAGAAAAAAGAACCCCTTAGGCACACCCTTCCTTTAAAGCTACAGAGGAAGAAATGTCCAATCATCAAGCCTCCATCTGATGCTCAACTACTAACCAGTTAGTTCAGGTGTGGTAGTATAGAATTATTTGTTGTTTTGTTCAATGTAGCCCAGCTGTCTTATTAGATATTGGTAATAATGACAATTATAATGGAAGATGGAAGACCTTCAAGGATCTATGATCTAGGCTAAATGAAAGGTATTCCAAATTCAATCTTTTTTAAAATTCTACCTGTTCCACGTACAGTACATCAGGAAGTCCTAAACGTATTGAGTTCCTACAGCATTGAGCAGATTTTAAAGGTACAATCTCTGTAGCCACAATGGGCCGCAGCTCAGAGTAAAACATGAATAAGATTATGCTAGGGTAATAGATGTAAATTTACCAGTATTTAAACTAGGGTAGACCTGTTAGGTGAGTACTAGGAACAAGTGTGTGTAAACAGGGAACTGAGATTAATTATGGGATAGAATAGCTACTAATGAAATCCTGCAGATACAGTTAAATCATCTGCACAATCTGTACTTCTGTCATTGACAGAAGATTGGTAACGAAAAACATTTAAAACCTTCAGGTTACCTGAACAAAGAGCCCAAATGAACATGCACAAACTGAAATATATATTATGTTGGTATAAAAATGAAGAAGGGCATTAAAAATTGGCTGACTGACTACTTAACAGATTGGTTGACTGACTACTTAATCTTCTGTCTAGAGATTGGTGAATTGGTCCTGTTCTCAGCCAGATAACTAGGGATAGTAACAGAGAGAACCATAGCCTCACAGAACTTCTGAACAGCCTTCCTCTCCCACCCATAACACACTATTTGGTACACCCCAAAGCCGCCCCATTTTGAATGTGAGAGTGAATCTTGATTTACTAACGGGAGCTGCCGTAAATTCACTAGCGAAGTGGACCTACTCTAGCGCTACTTCACATCCTTACGCCAGGCAAAGTTGCGCTATGGCGAAGGGACGTAACTACACTAATTCACTAACTTGCACATTTTACTGAACGTTACCTCTTGCGCCAGACTTGCCTTCGCCTCCTCAGAAAAGGCGAAGTGCAATAGAGTAGACAGGGATTGCTTCAAAAAAAGTTAAAATTTTTTCTAAGTCCCAAAATGCCTTTTTTAAGGGTGATAGTCTGAAAAAGATCGTAAATTTTTTTGGGGGTACCCTCCTTCCCCCCTACATTTCCTTACATATGGCACCTAAACTATACAGTGGGCACATGTATAGGGCAAAATAACAACTCTATTTTATTTTATGAAGCTTTCCCAGGATTGTGTAGTGTAATGTATTTGCTGCTACATATACAGTACGTAGCAGCAAATACATTAACCTGTCGCCGTATGCAAATTAGGCATCGCTAGTGTAACTTCACTTTGCTTGACAAATTAACGCTAGCGCAACTTCACACCCATCCACCTCCCTGAGCGCAACTTTGTATCTTAGTGAATTTGCTTAGCACTGGTGAAACTACACCTGGCGAAGCTGTTGCTGGCGCAACTTCGGATCTTAGTGAATTTGCCCCTAAGCATGTGTGGCTGAAGCTGATCCTGACTTCAACTACACATGCTCAGTATGTGGAATAACTTGGGACAGAAAATTAAATGACTTAAGATAATGCCTTTCAACTGTACAAATATGCCACAGACAAGAAAAAGAAGGTGGATTTGGGGAGGCCAAAACTGGTGAAATATATTTAGGGGGGGCCTCCCAGAAAATATTAATAGTTCTATGAGGCTTTCATTTTCTTTAAAGGGATAAGACACAGGAATGCATTTTACATCACAATAAAGAGCCTACTATGTAAATAAAAAATATACATAGGGCTCAAGGTAGTTTCTGGGTAAGGAGTCTGAAGCGGCTCCTTCAATGCTGCACCCCAGCGTTCACCATACCCTCCTGTGCTGAAGGGGGTCCAAGGGGCCTCATCACTAGTGCGGAGAGCGCCATTGCACTCTCTCACACTAGAAGAGTTTTTGTAATTCTGGAAATTTTGGGTTTGTTTATTTCTGGAGAAAAGGTATTTGTGAGGGGCCATTATTACTGTTAATGTACATGCAAAAATAAACAAAGGACAAGAGGCTACCAATTTAAACTAGAATTTCCATCCAATGTGCAGCAAATGGTTTTTCACTGTGCAGAAGAAGTTGAATGCTCTGGCAGAAAATGTGTTTCAGAGCAATTCAGAGCAAACCATAATAGTTTGCCTCTGACTCACAGGGACCCTCAACTTGTTCCATGTTGAAGTGCTGGATTCTAAGACTTGAAGTACTTCTTCTTTTCATGGTGGGTGGTACACAGATGCTCTAGAAAGCAGAGGTACTTCAATTCGCAGAATCAATTTAAATTTTTATACAGCACAATAAAAATTATTACTAGAATCCTTGCTGTTACGAGACAATATACAAAGACAGTCCTCAAAAACGAAATTCTGGAGGATTAATTTTTATAGAATTACATTAGTAGTGAAACCCTTTCAAATCCTGCCATGCCTGCTCTGCACTGATTTCCCATCCACCCCAGCTCTCTGGTCCCACAACCCCACACTGCTAATTTGCCTCTGTTCTGCATTTGTAAAATAGTAAGTCAATAACCATATCTTGAAATGGTTCTCTTTGAACTGCATTCCAAATTATTCCAGGTTGACATCTTTGTTGACAACTGTGGTGGAAATTTAGTGGAGGAAACTACTGCTAGGGCCTAGATCATGTTTGGAGGACATTCAGCCCAGGTGGATACAGACCATACCCACTGCCTCAGATGATGGGATTACCTGCTCAGTCTAATCTAATATTTGCAAGATTCCCAATCATATATCATTCAAGAAGACAATAGTTTTGGTCCCCATTCACAGGATAGTCAGCAATACATCTGCCTTGGCACCTACTGCATCACTATTTGTTGACACCTTCAGAAGGGATTGACTTCTTCCAACTTGGTATTTTTGCTACAAAAATATGAAGTGCCATTATATTTAGCATTTTATCATAAGTCAAACACACTGTCTGTCAGTTCCTTCTGCTACAGCTATATTCATTGATATTTTTAAACTGTTCAATTACTATTTTTGTGCAATCAAATTAGAATAAAGATTCTATGTACTTCCAATCACGCAATCCAATCCCTCGTAGCAGTGAAACAGTCAAATTACTATACTCGCACCTCCCTGGGGCCATGCCTACAATAATTATATTTAACATTTACACAATCAGTCTAACCTTCATATATCAAGGCAGCTTCTCTCATGAGAAGGTGGAAGTGTTAATTATGTTGCCTTTCCAAAGGTAGTAGTTTTAACTCGAAGCACAAGTATGAAGGAAAACCCAATTTAGAAAGTCAAGGGATCTGAAAATGAAAGGAGAGAATTGGCAGTGGCTCCTTTTTCAATATGAATGAAAATTGTTGCGATGGCAACAACCCCAGGAAAAGCTTTTCAATAACATACGCTCCAGCTCAGCGATGGAAGGAAAACCGTTTCCTCCTACTGGGCTGCACTCAGGTGATATTGGAGATAAGCACTTCATCTATCAGAGGGATGTAGCACCTCACACAGCAGTGATATCATAATCACATTATTAAAGCATGGAGGGATTACATTGCAGGTTACTTATCATCACCAATCTCCTGGGTTTCCTCAAAGGTATCTGATAGCAGCACATTCCATTATTTTCCTTCCAGCTTTCTTCTAAACCAATTTCTTCTTTTCTACTTTCTACTTCATACACACCTGCATATGGTGTGCTTCTTTTCAAATGTTAGCAAACCATTTTTAGAAACAGATTTTATTTTTTTTATCACAGCCTATGGAAATAATGGGGCAGATTTACTGAAGGACAAAGTGGCTGACGCTAGCGACTTTTCACCGGAAATCACATACACAGGGACATCGCCAATTCACTAACAGGTGCAGACGACAATTCGCTAGCAAAAGAGAGTCACTATGGTTCGTTCGCACTCTATCGCCAATTCACTAACAGGTGCAGACGACAATTCGCTAGCAAAAGAGAGTCACTATCGTTCGTTCGCACTCTTATCGCCAGGAGACTTTTCGCTCTGGCGAATGGTCGTTGCTCCACAAATGCAGATTTTACTTAACATTACCTCTTTTTGTACTTACTTACTGTTATGTTTTGGTTAGCCGAGGATGAGTAGAGTATAACAGTGCTTTATTAGCAGAGTCATGCAGGCATTACACAACAGTAAGCTTTCACTTTTAAGCTACCAGGAAGTATGCCCAGTGTAAGTATGAGCACAGTGACATCTACAGGCCATTTGCATGAACACCACACTTACTTTTTGTAATAAAAAGTGGCCACTTCAAGAATTTACACCAGGGGTTCTCTAAAAAGTAGATCGGGATCTACAAGTAGACCTTTAGCTGGTGATCTCAGCTTGTCTAAATTATCGTCCTGTTTCATGCTTTTCATTCACATATTTATTACATTAATACGTTTACATATAATTATATACATTTTCTCATAAATCAATATTTAAGTAATATTTTTCACTAACAATACTTTTACGGATGTAGATCATAATACGACAGTATCACTTATAGTATACCTCGCATTAGCAAAGTATAGGCACTCCTGATTTACACCATCTTTAAAAAAGACATGTATATGACTTTTACGTGCCTCCCCTAGTCAAATTCAACAAAGCGTAAGAATTTTCGCTTGGCACAAACGAACGCTAGTGAGATACTCGCACTGAAGAAGCATCGCTAGCTAAAAGTTGCCAGTGTTCGACGTGCAGGACGCAAACTCGCATATTACTGAATTAGCGTAGTGAATTTGCGCTTGGCAAAGTGGTGCAAAGTGTGTGAAGCGGTTGCTGGCGACAATTTGCCCTAGTGAATCTGCCCCAATGTCTCCCAGTAAAAGTATTAGGAAGTGGTACTGCCATGACACTTCTTGTTTTCATGTTTATATTCATATTAGGATTGAAAGGTACAAAAGTATTGCTCTCTATATAGTTTTAAAGAAACCTTATGCATTGTTCTAGAAGCCAGGTTTCACAAAGGTTTTTATGTTAGCTGTCAGGGTTTTTTTTGTTTGACATTATTAACAATTTGGCTTACAAATATAAAATAAGCGCCTTCCGATAAGAGATACAATTTTCAGTACTACATAACAAAGCTAATTTTAGCTTTAGGCAATGGCTTTCACTTTTCACTTTCAAATGAACCCCCTCACTCTATTTATAGCATGAAACAGTACATAAGGGCATAAAACACATTGCTTACTGTTTCCATTGCATGATGATTCACCTCACAGATAGATGTGCTTCGTTATTGAGTTCAACTGTTATTTTTAATGAGGAGCATAAGTATTCTTTTAACATAACTGGCTGTTTGAGACAGTAGTGGCCTACACCTACTATATTCTATTGAGTCTTTTGAGATAATATATGAAGGTACTGTATAAGAGCAAAGTGCCAAATTGTTTTTGCTTCTACCCTTGGGCCCATGAAAAACGCTTGAGTTTTTGTTCTGGTTTGCTAGTTTATCCAGCACAAGGTGAAGTGCAGTGTTGTAGAAAAAAATTAAATTACAATATAGAATGACACTCCCAATTTTACAGAGGACTCAGTAAAATTTCAGCACATGATAAGGCAATAGCAATATTTCAATCAACATGTTGTCTTGAGCATTAATGACAAGCCATGCAGCCAAGAAATATTGTCCTTCTGTCTATGTACTTATTAAAGTAAAAGCCATTTCACCATCTGAAGATAGGCCATGAAATGCCACACTATTAAGAAGCCTCATCCATGTGGGTGGCCAGGGATTGCCCATAGTAACCTCTTACATGGCAGGCACAAATAGCCAGATGCAAACTTTGAGACAGTGAAGCATGCAAAAATAAAGGAACGTGGTCAACAAAATGAGGCGCCTTTTCTGCATTTTACACCTTGTTCCCTTTCATAAATGACATTCATTGAGTCAGATTCAGAGAAGAGATACTTAGATACCTCTAGCTTAAAGACATGTTTTTTTTACAGTGTTGGCAGTAAGCAACAGCTGGAAGACATATGTTGAAGATCACTGGGCTTATAATATAATGAAGTATTGGAATATCGGGAAACAGAAAAGTATTTTCTACAAAGCAAGAGATGACAGTAGGGACATGAGTACTTGTACTAGGAAGACAGAAAAGTAACAAAAAAGGCCTGAAATGGTGACAGATACTTGGCATAACATGCCAGCATTCATAGTGTGGTGCAATATAACAATATATATAAAGATTGTTATTGGTTATACTTCACATAATTTGATGATTTGATACTGGGGCCTGTTCAATGTTAACCAACTGAGGGAGAAATTCCCATTAATTGTCCTTTAGCAAAAATGTGGAAAATTAAGTGATAGGGTTACCACCTGACTGGTATTCTTCTGGTCCAACTTGTCCAAATTATGCTTTATACAAGTTGTTCCCAGTATACCATGCCCTGCTCTGCCCTGGATGGGCATATGCCCAGTATAGATCTCAGAGACTTCTGTACTACCAGCTTAAACCAGCAAAAGGGATACCAGCAAGCACTGAAGAAGTTGGATATGATCCCTTTGCAGTTAAACTGTTTAATACAATTAAAAATACGAGAATGAGTTGTGTAACTGTGAATAAAATAATTATTGGGTCACAAGCTGCTCCCTCAAGTAAAAAGCTTAAGAAACACTGTTTTGATCAAATGTATGACAAAATAATAGGGATTTATTTTGACATTTAATTTACACTTGAATACAGCCTGGTATATATGATTTATTTATCAGGGCTGATTTTTAGTCTCAACTGTCAAATCTATGATCCATGGACTTCAATGTAAATGCATCTAATATCTACTTCTTATAAATTATTCACTTCTTACAAAACTCTCACACACAGTGAGAAACCCTCCATACGACCCAAATTGTATATTACAATACGATTACAGCTACACACGGAACACAAAGTGATTTCCCTCTATAGCGGATGCCCACTGCAAATAATTCAGGAGCCTCCTGGAAACATCTCAAAAGAGTGGCCAAGTTCCTCTGGTCTACAATTCACCCTGCTATTTTATTAGTGAATACAGGTCTGTATGAAATATTAATAAGTTGCATGTATTCATGTAATATTAATAAATCACAGACTGCACATTATTCATCTTAAAGAGGAAGCTTTATGAAGGCTAGCACTTGATTAAGCAGTTGAATTAAAGGTCACCCTCTTTAAAAATGGCAGTTTGATATGTTTCGTTCAGGTTATATATTGACGTATATTGTAAAAGCAATATTTTGGTCCAATTTAGAAATGTACAAATAAATTAATACAGAAATGTAAACTACAAGTATGGGCAAGTTATGCAGAATGCTCGGGATCTGGACCTTTCCGTATAATGGATCCTTCTGTAATTTGGAATTATAGCTTAGTTTGGATCATGTACATCAGGGGTGTCCAAACTGTGGCCTGAGGACCACATGCGGCCCGGCTTGAAACGCTTGGTTCCTGAGGAAACGTCATGTTGCAAAGGATATAGGAGGAGGGTGGACTCTGCCCATTGCCCAATTAGTAATAATATAATAATAAGTCTATTTAATAGCCAGGTGTCCCATATTCTAGTGTACAGCTCCATCTGGTTATCCAACTAGTGTTGTAGTTCTGTGTATTTCCTTTACTTTTACAAATCATGTTTGTGTGTTTGTGTATTTCATGTGTGGCCCCAGACAATTTTTCTTTTACTTTTGGACACCCATGATGTACATGGTACTGTTTTATTAATACAGAGAAAAAGGAAATGAATTTAAAAAATTTGGATTATTTAAAATGAAGTCCATAATCGGAGCTTTCTGGATAACTGAATTCCGAATAATGGATCCCAAAACCTGTAATTTAAAGTGGACCCGTCACCCAGACACAAAAATCTGTATAATAAAAGTCCTTTTCAAATTAAACATGAAATCCAATTTCTATTTTTTATTAAAGCATTCATAGCTGTTGTAAACTCATTTAAAAATCTCAGCTGTCAATCAAATATTGTCTGCCCCGACTCTATGCCTAGGCATAGAGGCGGGGCAGACAATTACTTTCACTTTCCATTCAGCACTTCTTACATGTCACTGCTCTCCCCACATTGCCCCGTTCTCTTCACAGTTTAATTGTGTAGCCAGTACATGGGGATGGACATCAGGTCCCCCATTCTGGTGCACAAACAAGATTCTGAGATGATACAAGACATGTCTTAATAACAGTGTCCACAAAATGGCTCCTGCCTGCTTGTTATAATTATGAGTTCCCAGACTGATGGAAACAAGATTCAAATAATTTATATAGTGTAATTAAAGTTCATTTTTCTTGCTTAATGTGATAAAATAAGATTTTGAATATTTTTTTTCGGTGACAGGTCCACTTTAAAGGGCTATATAAAATACATAAAAATATATAATATAATGTGAGCCTGTTAAAAAATTTAAATATTATATGTAACCAAGGAGATAAAAACTCATATTATTATTGCATTCTAAACCAGGTGTGTCTTTGCCACACCCTGTCCTGCCCTAGCCATGCCCCTAAGCACTGGATGAGGGGGGAAAATTTGGGTGATACTAGAATTGAGAGTATCTGTTTAAAATGGTCTTGAAACTCATAGGTAGCATCTAATTTCCTTTTATTAAATATCAAGTTTTACACTATTACTTACTGAATACACACATTCAGTGACTTGTGTGACACCCAAGTGAAATCACTAAATGCTGATTATTCAGTAACTGATGCATTAATTGAGAAGTGAGTGTCTTTAAATGGTCTTTAACCATTGTCACTCTTCTAACTTGCTAATGCTTTTTAACTGGTAATTGTGCAAACCTCTACCTAAATGTGGCTTGCTAAATGTTGCATTAGCATATACTGTATAGAGCATTTTGTGGAAAAAAAACCTGTTTATTTTGCAAATCAGTCAACTCTTCCTCAATGTCCAGTTTTCTACTACATGTTTCTATGGTTGACATCTAACTGTCATGCAGTCCTGCTTTTATTCTATCCAATGTGACATCTGTTTAGAACAGGGTCGGTCTGGACTGGTGTGCCTCGACTCTTGTGGGCCCCGACATTGTTTTAGAACAATGATTATTAACCTATAAGTGAGGAGTAATCACATGATATTTAAATGGCTCTTCATAATACTCTCAATAAAGTGAAAAGTTGTGCTACAAAATCAATAGTAAAACCTTTTTTTATGGTCACAAAAGAAAGTCCGCTGAGAAAAAGGTTAAAAAACCATGATATAGTCTCGGTGAGTTTGTGTGGGTTTCCTCACTCAATCTAAAATAAGATGTTAATTTTACAGGCCTCTGATAAGACTCTGGGTCTTATGTTTGTGTGATAGTTCTATGTAAAGTGCCATGTAAAATATCTGAATAATAAAAAGAATGGGGGGGGGGTTGAAGACAATGTGATAGGTGATATTTCCATGAGTAGAAAAGAAAAAGGTGAGACACACCAAGAAAGGACATTAGAAATTCACATCTGTAATCAGGCTGGACACTATTCAGTATTCCAATATGACAGTCTGATAGCTGGAGAATCAAGAGGCTGCCGTTTTAGGCTGCTGGGCTTATTGCTATTAAAAAAGTATATTAAGGAGTCACTAAATAATTAACTCACATAACATTATATAATGTATTCATTTTGGAGGATGTTGGCAATGACCCAAATGTCTGCTTTTTTCCAGCTGTAATAAAATTTCTTAATAAATTAAGCCTGGTTAACACTGAGAACATATTTATTGCTCTGATTTGCATCTATTTATTTATTTCGCTTCAGCCTGTCCTTTGGCTGTTTTTTCCAAGGTCAAATATAACAAAACAAGAAAAAAGGTAATTGGAGAAGGTGCTATTATCACATCATTTTCAATGTATGCAATGATATTTAGTTTGAATAATGCACACATTTTTTTTTTGCTGGATTTCGAATATTTAAAATTTTCACTTACATGGCAGTGCATAAAACTAATAACACCAACCATTTGGCCAAAACTAAACTAACTGATGGCTTTCGTGCTGTTTACTTTGGGGGAAGAGCCAGAACCAGAAACCACCTATGCTGCCTCCTGTTCAACAGAATGGGCAACATCTGACAATGTCAGTATTGTCAGTTTTCGGTTCAATAACATTTACTATCTTTGCACAGAAAAGCACCATTGGCTACAAGACCATGGCAAAGAATAGACCCTGTGTGCCACTAGCCTAAGGGTACATACACAGATGTTTAATATGCACTTGCTAAGAGGTGGGTTTTAGGCATTCCATGACATTACAAAGCAAGTTTTAATTGATTTAATTCGGTCCTGTTGATATGCTTTACCCTCTGGTTAATTATGCATTCAGGTTTCAGCTTCTACTAAAGCTAAAGAAGTGCTAAGCATATGGGAAAGTGTGTGGATAATATTTGCATTAATTGATATCAGATAAGGGTCAACAATTCAAACAGTGAAAAAAGACCAGCAACATGATGCCCTGTTCTTCAATGTCATTGGCCAAATATTAATGGTTGATAAATTTATAAGGGCTCTTACTCACGCGTGTTTTTACCTGCGCTCCCCTGCGTTCCGTTTTTCGGCGTTCAACCGCAGGGGAGCGCAGGAATAGACGCATTTCATTATTTGAAATGGGGCTGTACTCACACAGGCGCTTGTAGGCGCCGAATGCAGGAAAAATGCAGCATGTTGCGTCTCAACCTGCGTTCGGCGCCTGCATGCGCCTGTGTGAGTACAGCCCCATTTGAAACAATGAAATGCGTCTATTCCTGCGCTCCCCTGCGGCTGAACGCCGAAAAACGGAACGCAGGGGAGCGCAGGTAAAAACGCGCATGAGTAAGAGCCCTAAGAGTCCTGTTGTTGGGACCTGTTATCCAGAATGTTCAGGACTTGGGGATTTCCGGATAATGGATCTTTCTGTAATTTGGATTTTCATACCTTAAAGAAATACTGACACTAAAAAAATATTTTTTTATATGAATGTACATTAAAAGTTTCCTATAGGTCATGTTGATCGTTTTTTGCTGAGAGGTTTGTTTTTGTAAGCAATTGTTAGATGAAGTTTCTAAACTTGGCTGTCCCATCTCAGCCTGTCAGTTCAAGTATCTCCTGCTGCACAAATATGGCAGCCCCCTCATACAGGAACATAGGGCATCAGACAGGTAAATACTTTATGGCAAAGTTATAAGTTGCTTTCAAAGGCAATATTATAATAAATGTAAAAAAGAGTTTAATTTCTGGTGTCAGTATTTCTTTAAGGCTGCTAGAAAATTATGTAAACATTAAATAAACCCAATAGGCTGGTTTTGCTTTCAATAAGGATTAATTATATCTTAGTTTGGCTCAAGTACAAGGTACTGTTTTATTATTACAGAGAAAAGGGAAATAATTTTTTAAATATCTGGATTAAATAAATAAATTGGGAGTCTATGGGAGATGGCCTATTCGTAATTCAGAACTTTCTGGATAGTGGGTTTCCAGATAACTGATCCTATATCTGTATTGGAGAGCAAACTATAAATTCACCCAATATCTTACCCTAACTGGCATTTAGGCTGAGCCACTCCTGTCATTTATCCAGGTCTACCAGGGGTGACACTAGGATAGGATATGGAAGGAAGCATATACTGTAGGCTAGAAGAGAAGATATGGTGTAGCTCTCATTGCCAATGCAGTGTATATATCTGTGTAGTTTTAGCCTTTGGTCCAGTTTGGGCTCTAAAGGTAGATTTTGCCAGATAGAAGGCGATGATTGGAAAGAGAGGATGAAACAGCAGAATATGTAGATGTCGATTGTTTCTAGAAAATATCTAGTAAAGGCACAGGCTATAATAATGATTAAGTATTAGTCCCCTGAGAGATCAAGATATATATATGAAAGAAAAGAAGTTTTGAGAAAAGTGTGTGCATTTGTTTAATTAACAGGAATACTAATGTCTCAAAATGAGGGCATGTGTATCAGAAAGGAAGAAGTGGGGGTAGCCAGGCTACATTTATCAGCTTGTTCATAAAACTCAGCAAAGTTCTGCATTGTGTAGGGGGCAGGTGTTTAGGGGGAAGGCTACATTATTAAGAGTTGAAGTTAGTGTGACTAGTATGACAATAATACCTTTTAGCTTCAACACCATCTGCATTTTTATTTTTATCCAAACTGCTCTTAAACTAGTACTAGGGAGGTCTTAAAAGATATGTGCAGGGAACAAGGTAAATATATCCAGAACTGGATCTTCACAGTTGAATCTAAGACAGCTGGTTGGTAATACAGAGAGTGGCAAAAGAAGAATCAATAGTTAAGTGTGGAACATAGGAGATGGTCAATACAGCTATGAGAGAGTATATGGTTTGGAAAAAAAACCCAATTAAAGTCCCCCCATGACTCATTAAGATTATACATATATGAAAACATTGTAGTTTCAGAATGTTCACCATACACCTCACTGTAATAAACATTCAAGATGGTATTCCAGGAGTATCCAGATGCAAACTGACATTCTTCCCAAATCTCATCCTACTGGTCTTTAACCTGGGTCCCCCAGCCACTGCACTGGGCCCGCCTAGGGTTTGGGAACCACAACTGTAGAGGGTCAAACTGCATTAAACACCCCATGTATGGTTGTGGGCAAAGTAGCAAAAATTATACAAGATAAGATACATGCGTTACAAACAGTAGAGTACAGTCAGAGGAAGCCAAATTCACTGAAACAGCTTAAGTTAAAGCATCTAACACAGTGTGTGGGGCCGCAGTATCTCAACTGAAAGCCCCCGTTGGTTCCTCTGAACAAGAAAAAACACAAAACACTAATTATCGTCAAATCTATGTTAATGGATTGAATAAAAGGCACACAGGATCTGTAATATAATATTTTTTACAAGCGCTTGGTCTAAGGGGAAATCATTATAGTGCTGTAATATAGAACAACTTTAATGAGTCATTTCTAATACTTCATTGCTAAATGACCTGTTATTTCTTATGTTCCTGTTTCACTATTGCTCCTAAAGAGACTCCATGGAACAGATATTGCTTTGCTGATGCATTGTGCCTTGAGTCAAGCTTTGCCTAGAAACCACAAAGGGAAATACCGGAAAGATAAACACCAATAAAAGTGAAACTTTATACATAAGGCTGGGATCTACATATACAGTAAGAAATATCTTACTTGAAAACCTCTGCTGTGCAAAACAATTAATGATTAGCAGGGGGGATATCTAATTTAACCTAAAATTGTGAAGTACAACAGCGGGAACATGATTGATTACTTAATAAAACCAAAGATATATGATTTTGTTTGTGCAAGTAAGGGGGAATAAGTTTACCTGTTCAGATTGCATGAGAATTTGCTAAAAATATGAAATAAATGCCAGTTGAATGATCTTGGGGAGATACAGTTGCATGCCAGAATGGTTTGTGCAATCAGCCTTGTAAATATACAATAGTTTCCTATATAGGGCCTGCAGTACAGAGGGTGTGTCCCCCAAATACATTTTGTCTAGTTGAGCATAATTCCACTAATAAAAAGCTATAGAGGTCATATACTTTTCTCATGGGCAGAACTGCAACACCATTAAGGGGTGCAGGCCACTCCTATTATAGAATAGGGTTAAGGATAGGGCCCTGGTGCGGTCTGTATCTTTTTCTGCTCCCTAACTTTAACGTCTCAAAAATATGCAAGATAGGGGATGGGTAAAGGGTAGCACCCCCCATTGCCAGCCTTGGTACCAACTTGTATTGACTTCTCAGCTGGGCTGTTGTTGCTAGGCCTAAAAACAGGAGGCTTGTTACCCAAGGCATGTATTCAATGGCCCAGGTCTCATGGACCACATACAGTTATTTTTTTTTTGGAAGCTGGCTGTATTTACACTGACTGTACTGTTAAAACTTCATGTATAATTACCTCAATCATGCTTCTTGTAGGAATTCATTAGTGTTAAAATCCACCCATGGGGTTATCATGTGTACTAGGTGCACTGATTGTGATCATTCTTATTAATCCAGTTTATACTGATAGCCTGACATTCTGATACAACACATAAGCTACAAATAGTACCAGATGTTTATGGAAACGTTACAAAAGGAACCCAAATGCTATAGGCCATTTTTTTTATTTTCAACACATTATGAGAAAAGCACCAGTTAAATATTAAACACATTATGAATTAGATCCAGCAAAGTAGCATGGAATTTCTGCTGAGTCTGAGACCTAGCAGACATCCATCAAATCCATCCATGTACGTGCATACGGGAGCATACAGCTGTGTGAATTGTATGATGAAGAATGTGCAACAAGACATTCACAAGTAGGAATAAAGTTTCTGCTCACTGAACAGAAAGGAGCTCAGACCAGTGGTGCAGAGTATGAAATGTTGATGGGCATGCTCGTATCTCAGAAACAATAATATACAAATTGAAATGAAAGAGGAGAAAACGCTCAAGACAACAAGAATAATGCCAAATATGGGGTGTTGCTGCTGAAGATAAAATGGCCGAAAATGTCCACGGTAAAGATTCTGGTAACAGCAGTGCTTACTGAAAGAATAATAGGTATAATGATAATAATACCTTATATATGCTATATACACCTTCATTCCCACCATTTATACAGTAATTGAAAGCCATTCAAAAAGGATTCCTGGAATATATTTTTTACAATTTTCCCTGAAAATAAACACAAAATAACTGCCTCTCGTGCCATTAGACACATAAATTTACTAAAAGAGTATTCTAGACAAACACTTGGAAAACTCAGCTTGCTCTTTTGGTTGGTAACGTGAACACACTCTCCCTTGGGCTGATTCAAGAGATATTATTACATCTCATATACTGTATGTTTCTGCTCATTCATGATATTTAATAAAGCTGGAGGTCAGAGGAACTTAGCAGCAAAAAAAAAAAGAATTGAAGCCACTTTCTGGTCAATCCTTTTTGAGACAACTACAAACATTTATTGAATACAACTTTTGGCAACTTTTCATCCATAGGGACCAGATCACAGTCTTACTACTCAATGTGCAAGATTCCCCCTATTTAAAGTATAAACCTGCAGTACATCACAAGCAGTAATTCCTAGGTTACTTTTTCACCCTACACCTTGTAGACTCTGGTCTTCATATACAAGACATCAGTTGAGACGCACAGGGGCACCCCTGATTCACAAAGCATCACTCCCTAGCACCAGCCTAGCATGGAATGTTGCACACACTGATGTGAAGTGATGGAAAGGGGAATTCAGGGGAAAAAAATGGCTGATGTTCTCTTCCAGGATAGAGGTAATAATTAAATACCTGCATGGGAAAAAACATGCATAGTGCAGGGACAATATAGCAATATAGTATGCTTGTCTTTTCTCGGAATCACAAAATTCAAAACCAATGCAGCGGAATACATCCACATAACCAACCAATTCCAGGAACCTTTAACAAAACCAAGATTCCCCTGAAACATTTGGCCACAGTAACTGTAAATATATTGACATTAACATTTAAATCTATAAACTTTTCGTCTTTGATGTTCTTGGGCATTATAGTAGTTCAATTATTAATACAGACTCTCCCATTAAATATTAATAGGAACCAAGATTTCTAATGTGAATATTATGTTTAGCTTCCAAGCTCAAGCCTATATATAAACTACATTTTATATTCTGTATACCTGATTTTATTTTTATCTTCCCATTAGACTGTACATCTACACATTTAAAGCAAATACAGTAATTGTCTGTGTGCCCTAAAGTATAGGAAGGAATACAGGAATAAATTTCTAATGTGTCATTTTACTAAGGAGCTAATGCAGAAATTAAAAAACACTATAGTGATTGAATTAGTTGTATCTGTCCTATGTGGCAATGGAGCCTATTTTTTTTTTGTAGAGAAATATGCATGGCTATTCATTATTTTTTATGATTTTTAAAGGACAGTCTAAAAATAGAATAAGGCTAGAAATGCTGTATTTTGTATACTAAACATAAAAATGAACTTACTGCACCACAAGCCTAATCAAACAAATGATTTATGCTTTCAAAGTTGGCCACAGGGGGCTGTCATCTTGTAACTTTGTTAAACATCTTTGCAAGACTAAGACTAAGTGCACATGCTCAGTGTGCTCTGGGCTGCTTAGGGATCGTCAAAAACAAAGCTGCTTGAATTCTGCATTACTGGTAAGTAAGGCGGGGGCTCCCCCTGCTGTTCATAAGTATGATTGTTTCCTTGGTCAGCAGTTAGGGACCGTCTGACAATTCCTATCCACAGCAGTAAATGAAGGGAGAATTTCACTGCATACAGTCAGGTTTCTTATGAAAACGGTACACATTTTGTAATTAAAGTATATTGGAGATAGGTTTCTTTTTCATTAAAGAAAGTAAAAATTGGATTGTATTTTTTTGCCTTTCCTCGTCCTTTAAAGGTTTATTAGTAAAAAAATAAATAAGCACATAAAAGGAATAAAACACTTTCAGTAAAGCCCACCACACTACTTACTTGAGAAAGAACATTTAAACGTGCCTCTAAATAAATCTTTGTCATATAAACAGCACAAAATCATATAAACATAATAATGATAATGATATATTTCAAAAAAAGCTTTTATAAATATATTAAAAACTTCATCTGTTTCTTTGCAGAATTCTCAACAGGAGTGTTTAGAGGGAAAGCATACTGTGTTTTAGATATTATAGAGAGCACCACTTGAAAATTAAGAAATAACCCTAATATGTGCCTATATAGCCAGGCCCAGTGCACTATTTAGGGTGATCTAAGGGAAAATTACGTAAGGCCTACTACACATGTTTTGCCATTCTGTTCTTACTGTCCAATACAGTACAAACCTCCAGCGCTGGGTGGAGGTAGATTCTAGGAATTTTTCCATGTCTGCTTAAATGAATATTTTTTTTAAATTTAAGCATGATGATCTGCATCTGCCCCCTGACCCAAGCAACACCTATTCGGATTGTTCGAAACAGGATCTTCTATCAAAGTAAAAGTTTGTAGGAATGTCTCTCATCCCGTAGACAACTCCACTGATTGTCGGTTAATTTTAGTACTGGGATCTACTGGCATCACAGCAGAAAAGGGTTGTATTGTATTTCTATGAAAAAAAGAATGTCAGAGAATCTGTGTAAAATGCTACACTAAACACTACACTAAATTACATGACAAATACAAAAATTTCAATTACTGTATTTGATATCTACAGTATCATTAACAAGTTCTAATGATTTCTTGTATTGTCTCCTGAAAATAAATAAAATGAACAGGCTACTCTCTGACAGGGAAGATACAGAACTTCACAACTAAGGGTAAGGGCACACCTGGAGATTTGGGGAGATTTAGTCACCTGGCAACTAATTGCCTCTTCTTTGGGGCGACTAATGTCCACCAACTGCTTCCCGTGTCTTCCACCTGCTTCAATGAAAAAACGCCTGCGCCAATGCACAAGTTTACTCGTGAGGACACTTCCAAAAGGCGGAAGACACAGGGAAGCAGTTTGGCGAGATTAGTCGCCCCAAAGAAGAGGCGATTAGTCCCTGGGCGACTAAATCTCCCCGAATCTCTAGGTGTGCCCTTACCCTAAGGGGCAAATTTACTAATCAGTGAAAATTCACCAGTGACGGCTTCGCACCCATCGCAGCACTTTGCCAGGCGAAAGTTCGCTGGGACAATGCTAATTTACTAAAATGTGAAGTTTCGTCCTGATCAACGGACACTGGCAAATAAAACCGAAGATGCTCTACCACACAATTCTGCCTAGCGCAATTTCGTTAGAGGTCTTGCACTAATTTGCATATGGCGGGAAATTTAAAGTTGAATGGACGTCGTTATGTTACAAGTTGCATCAAATACATTACATTTACAATGATAAGTAGACATGTCCAGGGAACCTTAAAAAAATCAATAGAGTTGTTATAATACCCTACACATGAGCCCACTGTAAAATAATATTCCATATGTTAGAAAATGGATGGGGGAAATCAGTACACAGCTGCAAGCATGACAAAGGGGTTTACCCGGAAACGTTGCATGCTGCAATAAACTTACAGCAAGGGCTCACCCTGTCCCCATCACCTTCTGCTTTGTGCAGACACAGGCAGCACCCCTGCTCTTCTGGGAGTACTTTACACAGCCAGGTCTCCTACCTGCTGTGCCCTGCTGAGAGACACACTCCAAATCTCCAATTAAGTTTAAATTCCTTTTCCACAAGACAGCTTTCCTGTGGAAAGTGAGCCCCAATCTCCGGACCGGACCTTTAAACAGAGAACGGATTATCTGTTTAACAACTCCCTTCCTGGAGAATATCTCAGTCCCTGGGGAGAAACTGAAGGCTAGAGTGGCCTTTTTTTTTTACAGCTTTATTACTCTACAACAATATACTCAGTAATGGCATATACTATAGAAACTTCTACCACAAACACATTGATCAAAAGAAAAAAAGTACCGTATGTGAAAATAAGTAACGTATCCTCCAACCATAAGATGAAAAGGGGTCTTTTGTAAGAAATGAAAGGAGTCAACACTCCTGTGCTGCAAAATAAGATGTTTGACTTATGCAGGTAAAATGCTGATTGATTAAAGTGCCATTAAGCATTCTTCTTGGTGGTATACATCCAGAAAATGGAACAGAATCCTGCAGGGTAATTTTTTTGTGTGATTTTAGGAGGACAAACACTTGTCAAAATGTTCATCTTTTTATAGTCACTTTTTGTCTGGAAGAATTTTAGCCAGTGTAGAAAGCATTTATGAAATCCTCATTCATTAGAATGAGCAATAATATCCTTTTATTTAGTTATACAAGATTATAAAACTCAAGTAGAATTTGGGAGGAAGAAATGGAAATGATCGCGCACACACACAACAGAGTAAAATTGTATGAATAAAAGCAATGTGCAAAAGGTAGCAAGGAGCCACATTTCCTCTTTACTGTAGAAAAGCATTGACCCTGGGTAACTCGAAATAATGTCATTTCCATAGGCCTCCTCTAAAGCCTGCACAGAGATAAAGTATATTGTAAATAACTGTAAGCGTCATTTCCTGCTCAGCTGTTTGCAGTTATGCTTATGAAGCAATAAACTAAGAGCAGATGGATGTAGAATTTGAACTGCTCTGAAGTCATTACAGTGTGGAATGCTGGCACTACAAAAGGTCTCTCATGCATTTTACGCATGGTGCACAGCATTTGGTTCTAATTTGGAACCAACTCGTTTAATTTTCTGTGGTTAAACAGCTGATACTTTGCATATTAAGGGCTACAAATAATAAACATATCAAAACGTTTCATAATATAGACACACATGTAGGCACGGCACATTATTTTGGCTTAAACCATCCCATATAAATAGGCGCACACACAATGTAGATATGCAATTTCTTTGAAACAGAGCAGGGTACTCAAGAGTAAGCAGATTCACAATGTACTGAATTTCATGCATATGCAATAACTGTGCTTGGCTGGCTTTCTCTGGGAAATCTGTGCTGCCAATCATCTGAGAAAGAGCTTGTTATGATTTCTTGACCTTGAGGAGCCCCATGGTGTGTGGATTCAGCTCTAGGTCAACTTGGTGGACTTTCTGAGGGCTGCCGTTTGAAGCCCTGTATAATTTTGATGTCCGGCCTTTCTTTCATTTACTGAATGCTAGCCAACATTGTTTGGCCCATTCCATTATCAAATCCAAGGAGACCACAAATTTATGAATGTTAATTACAACTGTATCCTGAGCTCTTTAACTCTGTAAACCGTATTAGAACCTGGTTAGTAAATTACTGAAACTTTCTATTAAGAATCTGTCCAAGCAAATTGCAGGCACACACAACCTACGTTTCTACCTTTAACAATCTGCATTAGCTGCTGTGGCTCTACAAGAAGAATAAAGAAGAATCTGCATGTTCTGCTTGAAGCTTTGAAGACTGAAAGGTAATCTATAATGACTCATGTGTCATTTTGCTACCTTGCATTTTAAGTAAGAGAAAAGCCCAATCGACTTTCACAGGCACAAAAATGCATAATTAAGCATTTCCGTGCCAAAATCCACTCCATGTGTGTGCTGACAGTCTTACATAACACTGGAGAAGTGGCCCTGGAGAAATATTTGGGGTACTAAGACCAAAGGGCTGGTTGATATCTGGGAAGAATCAGGGCTGGACTTAAACAAATGGCTCCCCTAGACCGGGACCACTCTTTGTCCCCCCCCCCCAATTCCACTTCCTGCTTCTCCGCCTCACCCTTCATATGAGTGCAGGCATGTGCAAGTCCTATCTCGTCGGGTCAGGAGAACTGGATTGGCATAGGAGATATTTAAAGAGCTACCAAATCTCCCCAGTGCTTCCGAACCATTGCAATGTGGCTGGGCATCATGCTGCCCCTCAAACTCTGTTGCCCTAGGAGAGGTTGTACTAACAAGGACTGAAAACCTCTGTTGTAGACACTGAGGGGCAGATGTATCAAGGGTCGAATATTGAGGGTTAATTAACCCTCGATATTCGACTGCCGAATTAAAATCCTTCGACTTCAAATATCGAAGTCGAAGGATTTTGCACAATTCGTTCGATCAAACGATCGAAGGAATAATCGTTCCATCGAACGATAAAATCCTTCGAATTGAACGATTCAAAGGATTTTAATCCATCAATCGAAGGATTCTCCTTCGATCAGAAAATTGTTAGCAAGCCTATGGGGACCTTCCCCATAGGCTAACATTGGCCTCTGTAGGTTTTAGGTGGCGAACTAGGGGGTCGAAGAAATTTTAAAAGAGACAGTACTTCGATTATCGAATGGTTGAATATTCGAACGATTTTTAGTTCGAATTGTTCGTTTCGAAGTCGAAGTTTGCAGTCGAAGGTCGAAGTAGCCAATTCAATGGTCGAAGTAGCCAAAAAAACATTCGAAAATCACTTTTTTCCCCTCTATTCCTTCACTCGAGCTTAGTGAATGGGCCCCTCTGGGGCTAATTTATCAAAGTTCAAATTCTAATTTTTGTGATTCCAGTTTTTTTGCGCTAAAATTCGAAATAATTTAAATAATGCAAATGTTTGGTATTTATTGATCGCAAAAAAACTCACATGTGCAACTTTAGCATCTAAAAGCTTGCAAGCTCATTTAGAAGCCAATGGAAGTTGTCCTAGGTGAAATTGAATCCATTTTTACAATTTCAGTTTTTTTTTCAAATCTTTTGACTTTTTCAAAAATGATGAATAGAATACGAACTCAATCTGAAGACTGAGTTGAAGCTGATCACGCCACATAAGTGTTTGTTCTGCATTTAATAATGAGATATATGAACTCTTTCTTAAATGTGCCACATTGCTTACAATTTATTTAGTCTTTTTTGATTTAAATATGATCATGTTGGAAATAAAACCAAAGAGGATATATAACTGTTCTGCAGTATCCTTTCCACTTGCATCTTTTTGTGGGTGGGCCCCGGCTCTCATGGGCCCCGCCATCACAGACCCTCTCCCTGCCCAAATCTTCCACTGCTGATCCTGAGCTCCCTCTCCTTCCCCAGTCGCAACAAGAAAAAGGTATGCCCGGCAGGGGGAGGTTGGTAGGGAGACTGGAGTAGGGGTTGTTGCAGGGGTGGAGGGGGCCCGGAGGGCAGGGCCCGATTTGTGGTGAGGCCACAAAGGCCCGGACCTAGGGAGGCAAAGTATTAGGTACGAAATGCCGCTCCGGCTGCTTTCTCGGGAGCACAGGGGATGCTCAGTTCCCCAGTGCTTCAGCTCTTCTGCCCTCCTCGAACGGGAGGAGGTAGTGCCGGCAGGAGATAGGGCCGCGCGGCCTATGGGTGCCTGTCCGTGAAATCCAGCTCTGACAGAGGTTGGCCTCTTGACCGGTAGGCCCCGGGCCCTCCAATCCGACCCTGCAGATTCATGATTCACTGAGTAGAATTGCCCCGTTTATATTGAGTTGAGCATTTATTGTTTCCGAGGGCACAAATTAGTATATCTATATCTGTCAACACAAATGAGGAACCAGTAAGTGAATGTTTCCTTCTTAACAGTCCCAATTCTAGTAATACAACTAATGATGCATGGTTCACACATGAAGAAATTCAAAAGAGACTAGAACATGTTAAGATTAACAAAGGTCCAGGGCCAGATGGTATTCATCCCAGGGTAAACCCAAACCTCTTTACTTAATTTTTCAGGATTCATTGAGATCTGGCATAGTGCCGAGAGACTGGCGAATTGCTAATGTGGTGCCTCTATTCAAAAAAGGGATCCCGTTCTCAGCCTCAAAACTATAGGCCAGTTAGTCTGACGTCAGTGGTAAGAAAGCTTTTTGAAGGGTTAATAAAGGATAAGATACTGGACTTCATAGCAAATCATAATACTATGAGTTTGTGCCAGCATGGTTTTATGCGTACTAGATCTTGCCAGACTAACTTAATTTCTTTTTATGAGAATGTAATTAGAGACCTCGATTCTGGGATGGCAGTGGATGTGATTTACTTAGATTTTGCTAAAGCATTTGATACAGTGCCACACAAAAGGTTACTGGTTAAATTAAGGAATGTTGGCCTGGAACATAGTATTTGTACCTGGATAGAGAACTGGCTAAAAGATAGATTACAAAGAGTGGTGGTAAATGGAACATTTTCTAATTGGACCAGTATTGTTAGTGGAGTACCGCAGGGCTCTGTACTAGGTCCCTTGCTTTTCAACTTGTTTATTAATGACCTGGAGGTGGGCATTGAAAGTATTGTTTCTAATTTTGCAGATGATACTAAATTGTGCAGAACTATAGGTTCCATGCAGGATGCTGCTACTTTGCAGAGTGATTTGTCTAAACTGGAAAACTGGGCAGCAAACTGGACAATGAGGTTCAATGTTGATAAATGCAAGGTTATGCACTTTGGCAAAAATAATATAAATGCAAGTTATACACTAAGGGGCAGATTTACTAAATTCGAGTGAAGGGTTCGAATTAAAAAAACTTCGAATTTCGAAGTGTTTTTTGGGCTACTTCGACCATCGAATGGGCTACTTCGACCTTCGACTACGACTATCGAACGATTCGAACTAAAAATCGTTCGACTATTCGACCATTCGATAGTCGAAGTACTGTCTCTTTAAAAAAAACTTCGACCCCCTAGTTCGGCAGATAAAAGCTACCGAACACAATGTTAGCCTATGGGGAAGGTCCCCATAGGCTTGCCCAAGTTTTTTTGATCGAAGGATATTCATTTGATCGTTGGATTAAAATCCTTCGAATCGTTCGATTCAAAGGATTTAATCGTTCGATCGAATGAATAATCCTTCGATCGATCGATCGAATTTCCTGCGCTAAATCCTTCGACTTCGATATTCGAAGTCGAAGGATTTAAATTCCTAGTCGAATATCAAGGGTTAATTAACCCTCGATATTCGACCCATAGTAAATCTGCCCCTGTATGGCAGTGTGTTGGGAGTTTCCTTAAATGAGAAGGATCTAGGGGTCTTTCTAGATAACACGTTGTCTAATTCTGGGCAGTGTCATTCTGTGGCTACTAAAGCAAATAAAGTTCTGTCTTGCATAAAAAAGGGCATTAACTCAAGGGATGAAAACATAATTATGCCTCTTTATAGGTCCCTGCTGAGGCCTCATCTGGAGTATGCAGTGCAGTTTTGGACTCCAGTCCTTAAGAGGGATATAAATGAGCTGGAGAGAGTGCAGAGACATGCAACTAAATTGGTTAGAGGGACGGAAGACTTAAATTATGAGGGTAGACTGTCAAGGTTGGGGTTGTTTTCTCAGGAAAAAAGGCGCTTGCGAGGGGACATGATTACACTTTACAAGTACATTAGAGGACATTATAGACAAATGTCAGGGGACCTTTTTACCCATAAAGTGGATCACCGTACCAGAGGCCACCCCTTTAGACTAGAAGAAAAGAACTTTCATTTGAAGCAATGTAGGGGGTTCTTCACAGTCAGAACAGTGAGGTTGTGGAATGCACTGCCGTGTGATGTTGTGATGGCTGATTCAGTTAATGCCTTTAAGAATGGCTTGGATGATTTTTTGGACAGACATAATATCAAAGGCTATTGTGATACTAAGCTCTATAGTTAGTATAGGTATGGGTATATAGAATTTAATTAAAAGTAGGGAGGGGTGTGTGTATGGATGCTGGGTTTTCATTTGGAGGGGTTGAACTTGATGGACTTTGTCTTTTTTCAACCCAATTTAACTATGTAACTATGTAACTATGTATCCTATGAATAACTGTATATTTATACAGACAAAATGGCACTGTCTATAACAACAACACCATTCAAAAAGAACAACAGGGCTCATTTGTTTAACTTGTTCAAAATGCCAAAAAATACATTACCTACAAATGATTTGTGTTGCATAGTGAACAATGTGCATTTGGATAAAAGCTATGCCCCCTTGAAAGGCGTGAAACAATTGTGCAACATAGGCCACATGCACGCTCTTTACTTGCACATTACAAGCACCTGTGCCAGAGTACAAGTACGCACAAACCCTATGGTCCAGGGGCAGTTGGGAACCCAACCATTATTGTGCAAAGATATGTGCTGGGTAATGTGCTGGGTAATTAACAGTGAAAATACAGTGCAAGTTGCAACCCTGTGTAAGGTGTGACATGGGTTTGAAATGCAATTCTTTTTTTTGTTTTGTTCTTTTGTTTTTGGTATTCAGACTTTAATAAATAAGCTTTAATAATCATATAATAAAAATAATATCAGACAAACTAGATTGTAGCTCCCACTCATTGGTTTCCCAGCATATATATGCAGGAAAGGAATATTTTGTGTATAACATAAACTATTCCCTTCTATAACTTCAGTTATACACATGGCATTTAATGGCATTCTGTAACATTAAAATGAGCAATATATTTGTGTTACTATTTTCTGCATTTTCTATTACTGTTTGCAAATGTCTGTCACATTTTGACACAGCAGCATGTGGGATTCCCCCCCCCCAACAGAAAATAATAATATCCCCAACAATGTGGTCTTCTAGCAAGCAGTCAGCATTCACACCTGCTATATCACAGGCTCCGTCAACTTCCACAGGGAGAGGGCCCTATAAATAACTGATTCCCTGGTGTGAGTTAGGGTTGGGGAACAAAACAATATATGCATTTCCATTTCCAAATGAAGGAGAAATTTCTGTAAAGGAAACAAATGTTTGGCACATTTTCTAGCCTACCATTTTCTCATTTTTGAGAAATTGACATATTCATTATAGGTATTGGACCTGTTATCCGGAAAGCTCGGGACCTGGGGTTTTCCGGATAACAGATCTTTCCCTAATTTGGAACTCCATACCTTAAGTCTACTAGAAAATCATGTAAACATTAAATAAATCCAACAGGCTTGTTTTCCTTCCAATGAGGATTAATTACATTTTAGTTTAGTTTAGTTCAAGTACAACGTACTGTTTTTTTACTACAGAGAAAAAGGAAATCATTCTTAAAAATTGGAATTATTTGGATAAAATTGAATAAATAGGAGACGGCCTTTCCATAATTCAAAACTCTCTAGATAAAGTATTTCTGGATAACGGATCCCATACCTGTATATTCCATAGCTTTCCCCAGTTGCGTACTGTAAAGTAGGTGTGCATACACAGACAGACAGACAGATAGAGAATGACAGAATAAAGATTGCAGAATACTGGAATAGGGTACAGGGGAGATCTAGATTGCTTCTAGCCTTTAACTCTTGCTTTCAGAAACAGTCCTGAACATACTAGTAGGGAATTTAAGACCAAAAGCACATTTGCACTCCTTTGATTTTCCCCACAGTGAGTTGCACATTAAACCCCATTCTGTAGTGGTACTTGTATCAATATGCGCTCTTTGCACTTTCGTATTGTTGTTCTTGGTGCCACTCAGTTCCACCTGCCTTTCGTTCTGAATCGAGTGCTACTGCATCTATTGATGCAGGGGAATCCTGAAGCTACTGACACCTCCTTACCAGGTGGTAGCTCCAGCAGGTCTGGTTTTGTGAAAAGGCCACAAAGGCCTGGGCATAGGGCGGCAGGGTTTTAGGGGCGGCATGCTGCCTAATCAAATTCAAACGCAATGGATATGGGTAGAAGATACTATAGTTTTTTAAATTTCCCATGTGCCAATATCCAGTGCTCCTGACCCGATGATGACAATTTGCACATGTGTTCCAATAAAGGGGAGCGGATGGGGCGACGAATGGCAGCGGGTCTAGGGGTGCCCGCTAAGTAAATCTGGCCCTGTGCTCCAGGGTTTCCTTCTCGCTTAGTGTTAACAGGTGCAGTGCACTTAAGAATTGCTAAGAATCAGGCGCAGACGTTACTTGCGCAGCAAACACTGGAAATAACGCCAGACTGACTTCCATGAAATTGTGCCAGTTGCTTTCATTTTGGCAATTCGGTTGCAATTGCATCAGATGCGGCATAATTGTGTCAGACGCAATGCCAAAGCACTCTTGCAAATGGAATGTTGGAATTCTGGGGGGAAGATGCATTGTGGGAAAAAACATGGTCACTGCACTAAAAAATGCAGTTTGCTCAATGAACTTGCAGATATAAGTGAGGTTGCAGAGGGGACAGTCCTGATAAAAACCCCTACATTCAACGTTTGCCATAGGTTTCGCCCATCCATAGGACTGTAGAATACTACAGGCTCTTAGCTGCATTTAACACATGCAAAGAGCTGTGATAGTTTCTAACTCAGCTATGCTAAAGGCGCATGTATTATCCTTTACATTGGAAGGACTGGCTCAATAAGTGTAGGTCACTACTTCATCTGATATCACGTATGGGAGAAGCTGAGAAAAAGGACAACACTTAATTGTTTTACTGATTTCAAGATTTAGTATTGTACAATGTATACACACACACACACACTTCATTCTATTTTAAGGTTACGTTGTGTATCCTTTCCCTACCATACTTCATTTCCTTTAGTCATGTGCATGTCTGCAAAACCCCACTGTCAATGGCTTACCTGTCGACTCTCTTTATAAGTACTGCCCTGAAGACTTGTTCCTGAGGAATGCTCTCTGCCCCGTCGTAGGACTGCACAAAAGGGTGTAGCGCTGCCATGGTAAAGCCCTGCTGGTACATCTCTCTCAGCTGGGCAGGGAGCTCACGCAGAGAGGAGAGGCGGATAGCAGCGAGATTTGGGGCTTCAGCTAGAGAACAGAAGGAGTGGAAACATACACTTAAGATAGAAGTCATATTTTCAAGAAAACAGCTGTGTAGTATAAAACTATAATTAACACATGGTTTTATATTTCTAGCAAGACAGAGAAGTATGCAAGTAAATATTCCATTAGTATGCATCGATATTTCTCACATTATGTACAGGGCTTCTGAGTCCTCATACTGTAGAAAAATCAGCATGAATGCAATGAGTCACTGTGCTGCGCAGGCTACTATTAGTATGTCACTCGGTACACACAGACACTTATAAAATATGATAATATAGTTGCTAAACAGTCACATTTTATCCAGTCTAGCATTTTCTATCTTTTTTTATTAACTAAGTTGAACTACCATTAGTGATACAATCACAGACGAACACCTTGTCCCGTTCAAGCAGTTCTTAATTTATGTGATGGGACCAAAATTATGGTTACCATGCAATTAATAGAGGGTCCCCATTTTACACTTTAATCTTATCCTACAACATTATCTTATCCTACATTCAAATGTAAAAAAAAAAGTTGGAGAGCAACACAAGAAATGGCTCCTGGGGTTGCCAATTATGGGCTGTGATTGACTATTGGGGGCCCCTATGTGGACTGACAGCCTACAGGAGGCTCTGTTTGGCAGCACTGGTCTTTATGCAACTAAAACTTGCCTCCGAGACAGGAATTCAAAAATAAGCACATGCATTTGGGCCACTGGGAACAACATCCCAGGGGTTGAGGAGCAACATGTTGTTTGCAAGCCATTGGTTTTGGATCACTGTTTTTGGGTCCCAAAAATATCTCACAAGTTGGGTCCCATGAGCCACCACAATTAGTTCATGTGACATTCATGCTTGTCAGGTAAGAGTTCTCAGCACACAAGGAGATGATACTTTGATTTGAACCAGGATCTCCAGATGACAGTTTGTAAAAGTTGCCAAATGCTCAGACTTCCTAACCAAATCCACAATGTATATATTGTTTTTCATGAAACTTTTCCCTGAGCTTTTATTTAACTCACTGAAAAAAAATCCTCCAGCTCTTTCTAGTATACTGTAAGAGCCCACAGAGGACTACTTCATCTATTCTACTGCAATTTCTGTTTGTATGCTCTTCTGATTACCCCAGAATACATCTGCACCCTAGCACGACCAAAGGTTCATGTCCCACTTAAGCAACAGCTTTGTTCTCTGGAAATTGTTCCCTGCTCTATTTAACAATGAGTATTAAATGCTCTATTTCATCCTCTCCACTTGTCATTGTACTGTAGCTCGGTTTAAATGCAACATCAATAGCAAGGAGATGCTTTTTCAAAGATGAAAAAGAAGTAAAAAAAAAACAGAATAAGGTCACCATATCAGAAGTAGCAGCGTTTTCAGGTTTATAAATGTATGTATTGGTTGCAGTGTTAATGCTCCTAAAGGTGGCCATACACAGGCCAATAAAAGCTGCCGACAGACCGACTTGGCAGCTTACTGGCCTATGTGGGGCCCTCCAACGGGCTTCCCCGATCGATATCTGTCTGAAAGTTGGCTAGATCTCCAGTCCCACTCCATGCTCACATTCACCCACCCAGAGCACCCCTCCTACATCTTCATGGGAATGGAGGGATCCAGCTAGAGCACCCCTTCAGGGAAGTTGTGGGTGCAGCTGCTGGTGGTAGTTACAAATCAGCTCAGGGACTGATCAATAAATATAGATTTTGAGCATAGCCAATTTGTACCCTTACAGAAGTACAAAAATGGAAAGAGAAAAAATAAATTATTTTGGATAGATGAATTGAGAATGTCACATGAGATAAACCTAAACCAAAGGTCATGCTTAGGGGGTTTGTTGCTATAAAGCTCCTCTCACTTCTCTTTGACTGAAGCCCTTTGGAAGGTCAGGGGAACTGTCAAATGTAAATCAGGTTCAGATCAAATGGGAAAAGGAAAGAGGGAAAACAGTACAAACAAACAAAGAAAAAAGAGAACTGGGTGACCATGGACAGAACAAATGGCTTTTCGCAGTCTTAGCTTAATTACTCCTCCAAAGATTTTCACTGTGAAAATAATCCTGATTTTGATCCCCTATTAGCTAGCTGCCACATTGATATACCCAAACCCCACTCCATTTCCTTGGTTTATAGAATCAGGACTGTTCTGTGGACAATGGGGTACACATTAAATAACTGCTGGCAGAACCTCTTGCCTTCATACATCTAACTTTAGAACAACTTTAGAATATGTTTGTCTAATAAATGTATACTAAAGGCGGCCATACACGGGCAGATTAAAGCTGCCGATATCGGTCCTTTACCGATGGGTCTTCCCATTGCTCTTCGTTGTAATCCGATTGTTTGGCCCTAGGGCGAACGTTTGGAATATAGCCCTGCGTTGGTGGGAATATCGGGGAAAGATCCGCTCGTTTGGCGCTGTCACCAAATGAGCGGATCTTATAGTGTATGGCCAGCTTTAATCTCACCATTGCCTGTCAAACAGATATTCAAGAAACAATAATATTTAATATTGTTCGGGCATCTGTGGGAAAGAGAGATAATGTATAAGTAGCTGAATAGGGAAAAGGTAACACACAACATTATCCATGCTAAATGCATCTGTGCTCAATGCTAATTTATGTTTGCAGTGCTTTAATGCATCCTATTTTATAAACTGAGATTGCTAGAACATGTGCTTTGAAATAAGGGTTAGTTGACTTTTTTAGAATCAGGAAACACAACATTTATTCAAACACATTCCACACCATTTTTATTGCATAGAGGATGCTGTAATAGCCGACTTTGAACTCTGCAGATACAATGAATTAGGGGCAGGAAACAAATGGTTTTCCAATAAAGAAACAATTAATTATCAGCTGGGAGGAACATCCATTTCTGTTTGCATGAGTATATAGGGGACAGTAACACCATAAACTAAAAATCATATCCTTACCCTGTATATGTCATGGTTTTATCTGTACCACAGTCTATTTAAATATTTCCAAAAATATTATCATTGGAACTTTTAGAAAATACTATACAGATTTACTTAAATGACATTAGAAAGGCAAACTCATCCCATATATTCTTGTCCACATTCCCTGGTGCTTTTTAGTTTCTAATGTGTGGCAGCTACTTGTACCTGCAGAGCCTCTTATTTCAGTGAAAGGGAAACAAGTGATGTTGGGAACGTATAGTGACATGAATTCAAGTTAGATTCAGAGCTGTCTGGGGGTGATGGGGCAAATAGGGGAAACTTGGAGTAGAATATGAAAAAGGAAGAGGGTGGGATAGAAACACAGAAGGATAATAAAGTAATTATGAGATGACTTCAAATATCTATTGTCATCAATTCTTGTTGATTCACAGCATCCACTAAAAGCCAAAGGCAGCCCAACAGTTTCCTACAAGGTCCAGTAATAACTAGAGACAGTTTATTGACACCTACTGCCACAATAAATCAGGTTATATGGTGATAACATCCTTGTGCAACTGAGTTTTTGTGTGTTTTTCATAGAACACGTGCATCACCCATCAAAATATTTCAATATATTAGTGTTTTGATGGGTACAGGAAACCTTATGATGCAATCTACTGTGGTCCTTTAAAAATACAATTTTAGTTCACTCTAAGTATTTTTGTCATGCCGGTGCTTGCATGATTACCTGCCAATTATAGTGTTTCCATGTTCCAATGGAACATTTTGAGATCCATCTTGATTTAAGATCTGTAATATGGATTAGGGACCTGCAAATCATGGTGGAGAAAATATGGAGGGTTTGACCAATAGGTCTATAATTTAGTTACATACAGGATTTGAGCCCTAAATGTTCAGGGAGGTACAGTATAAAGGGTGAAATAATAATATAATATTATTTTAAGTTCCACAAGATAAGGTGTCATTTATTTAGTAAATGAGCCCTGTTATACCAAGAATGAGCATAAGAACTTATTTTATTGAAACACTGCATAAAACTAAAGGTATTGTTGTGATTTGGTTAGCAGTACAAAGGCATGGAAACATAATAATACCAATTTCTTTGCTCTAAGATATTCAGGTTATAAGAATTAAGCTTTCCTCAAAAGGAAAAGTCTTTAAAATTTCATGCTGCTTTTCCTGATTTTGCACAATTAATGACAATCTCTGTGGCTTTGTTTTTTTGCACAGCAAATGAACACGATTCAAAGGCAGACGTCAGAAATGCCATCTTTCTTTTTTGTGGCTTCGATGATCCAAGGAGTTTTTCTATTTAATAATTCATTAGTTGGAACCTTGCCACAAGGGTTGCAATGTAAGTAAGAAAAGCAATATGCACATTACCTTTTAGTTTATTCTTTCTTAAGGCAACAGACTAGTCGTATTATTAAAATTCTGTCTAATTACCTGTCACCGGCCTTATAAGAAAATTTCACAAAGCACAATATAGAGAAACAGCAATAAAGCTCTAGGCAGGTTCAGTATACATCACTTGTGCTGTTCAGGCTTTGATCATAACATAGAAAACTTGAAGGCACCATCATTCAGATAACCTCTAAACAGCTCCATGG
Organism: Xenopus petersii; assembly: GCA_038501925.1. Taxonomy (NCBI): domain Eukaryota; kingdom Metazoa; phylum Chordata; class Amphibia; order Anura; family Pipidae; genus Xenopus; species Xenopus petersii. Next base: position 38,587,421 of record CM076683.1, read on the forward strand.
TTAGATTTGTCATTAAACATATTCTAACACCAGATGCCCAGCATTCCAACAACGCTTCCCTTACCGTTGTCTCAATATGTTCTACAAACAAAACGAAATGAACTCAATGTTCATTGTGTCTCCAATCTTCAATGTAATGATCAACAAAGTTCTAAAACCTATCTTCTAACAAACGAACATTATTTGACTAATACCTCCTGTATACCTCCCCTGGTCACATTTATTCTACAAGCATTGGGACACCAGTGGTGCATAAAGCAAAAGTTTTGCTTGTAGGGCTGATAAAAAGTAATGTAGAGTAGGAACAGGAGGAACACTATTTTTTTTATATAAGATAAGGCAAGGAAGGTAACGCTCATCTTAAAGAATGGTCTGTAGATCTCAGACAGCGTCAGACTGGGTGGTCCGGGTCCTGCTGGGCCACAAATTTAAGAGCCCTCCTCACAACATCTATAGGCCCCCCTTCCAAAGTCCACACAGACCCCACCTGACATGATGTGTCCCCTGGCCACACCTGGCAATGCATCTGTTTTGCCTACTTCCTCCATCTCTGTCATTGGGGAAGAGATGGGGTAAGGGTTTTCAGAGTCCAGAGGAGTGGCCTTGGGTCAGTGTGGCCCATGAGATTCGAGGCCAACCAGATTTCTTCACTGTTTCCCACTGGCCAAATCCAACCAGGTTTTAGGGTTAAAATCTGAACTGCTGTCTGGTTACTGACTAGTCACAACTGAAGATGAATAGGAGATGGCTAGAAGATAAAGATAAGCAATAATGAACAATAACAAGTGTAGCTTCATTGCCAAGGTGGTTTTTTTTTGGTTACCAAGGTCAGCGACAACATTATCGTTAATCTTTTGCTTCAGAATATGTAAATGGGACCTCTAGGGTTAAAATGTTTGTCTTTCTCTGCAGTAACTGTCAGTAATGGCAGGCAATGACAAATTCCGAAACAAAAATAGCCAGCAGCAAGTTCTTTCAGCAGTGTGAATATTCATTTAAAGTCTGTCCCTTGGTGGAAAATCTTTAGCTGTGTCTATAAATGAGGAGGAAACGTATGTAAATACAGTACACAGCTCAGTTAAGTAAATGAGAAAGAAAGACAAGCCTGGAAGAAGCTAAAATATACATTAGATGACTGTTCATATATTGTAAATCTGATTAGAAGGCATCATATTTTTCCCTACTGGTAAATTTGCATTTAACCCTCAAAACACTTTAAGCCCCACACAAAACAAAACAGACTGACAAGGGTTAGATCATTATTATTACAACGTAGAAACATGTTATGTTGCACAGTTATTCTAGCCGATTAAATGATTTATATACTCTTTACTAGAGAAATTAGTTTAATTTAGCCCTAAATACCTTTTATTTTATGGTATATAATGGTACATAAACATGACCCAAAGTATATATATTGGAGTCCCTTGTTTTAAGTTGGCCATACATAGCCAGATCTGCTCATTTGGTGAGATTACCAAATGGGCAGATCTAGATATAGTTTGGCTACCCCACATGCCAGGCCAAATTAGACGATCTGATTTTCAGCTAGATATCTTTTGGACAGTTCCATCTGTGGGCCCCATACATGGGTTGCCATCCCAGTCTTAATGGACCAAAAGGGCAGCTTTTGTTGTGTATCACCACCTTTAGATTAATTGTTGCCATGAATATGCCATTATATGGCCAATAGTATCTGGACATCTGGCTTTGCAACATCTCATTCCTAAAACAAAGGCATTATTATGAAGCCGGTCCTCTGTTTGATGCCTCTACTCCTCTAGGAAGGCTTCCCACTACATTTTGGAACACTAAACTCCATTTAGAATCCAGAGCATTAGTAAAGTTGGAAACTGATGCTGGGGATGAGGACTGGCTCTCACTCAGGGTAGTATTTCAACTCACAGGTATTCAGTTCGGGTGATGTCAGAGTTCTCGGCAGACCAAAACAGAACATCAGTCCATGAGTGGCAGAGCCATTCTGTACAGAACTCAATGTTCTGAGGACATATAATTACATTTAAACAAAGTGCCAAGATACTCCTGGTTAAAAATGTCTCCAAATACTTTTTGGCCATACAATTTGCATTATGAGGTTAGTCTCTACAACATACAGACAGCTGTCTCAGTTGCTTACTTGTACATACCTTCCTCACCTCAAAAAATAGCAATGATCTCTATACTTTCATATAACTCTATTAAAATATTACATTTTACAATGTTGAAGAGTTGGTCATTAAAATGTATCCTTATTGGCATAATGTGCAATTGTAGTATAGTCCATTACTCATCTGCTTAGAGTCCAGAACTAACCATGGGTCAGCAATGGACTTCGATGACAAATCTAAGGCTTGTGGAGGACATGGTGTTTTGTCTCTTCAACATTTAGTGCGCAAATACTCAAATTTAGAAAATTGCATCACAACCCTTGCCATAATAATCAATGGGGATCAAAACTAGGGCAAAAAATGTTTAATTGAACATTAATTACACTCAAGTACCATATTCATATTGATCCCTGTTATAAGATGCAATCAACAGTAATTCCCAGTGTTCTTGGGCATTCTGTTTCTCAGAACTCCACATAAATCACATACCTAAGACTTGCCCATGAATATAGTGTTGCTGAATGCAGTCAGTGGCGTAACTACCGGGTCCATGCCCCCTGGTGGGCCATATGGAGACAGGGTTGGAATTGTGTGACTGCCCCCCCCCTGCCCACCTAAGTCAGGAATTTCTCCAACTAGCCTTGCCAGCCCCAGTCAACCCCCTGTGCAATACATTGGCAACACATTGCAGTAGTACTAGTACCACATTTCTACCAGATTTGCCAAAGAATGTTTAATTTTTTTTTAAATAGGGACGGCAATAGAAATTCACAGCAAGTCTGCTTTGTACTGCAGGTTAGACACTGAAAATGAATTTTAAGAGTGATTATCTCCTAGGCATGGCAATGCTCCTCGTTTCAATCAGCTAGACGAGTCCAGCAGAGCTGAATTTGATTTATTTTTCATAGAAAAGTTATACAAGTCCTTTAATAAAATATGGTTATCTTGAAACAGTGGCATTTCCAAAATATTCCTCCTTTTTAATTGCTCACATCGTCTACATGATACGGTTTATAATTAAAAACACTCCTAGATGGGTAATAAGAAGCATTGTGCTTGGCAGCAGACATTGAACGTAAACACAAAAGGTAATAATAGTCTTTCTAACAATGAGGTTTGTGAAAAGCTTTCATCCAATCGTTCCCTACTGCGCTATGCAACTAGAACAGGCTAGCAACCGGGCTGGGTTAACTCTCTGGCAGAGCTGCTCTTATCTGCTCCTCCACCGCAGGTCCCTCTTTGTGAGACCAGACATTTAGAAAGAGGTTCAAACAGCTATTGTTTAGAGAAGTGAGCTTTTCTATATTAGGTATTCTGATTCTGAGAGGCAAATTGTCAAAATGCTTATCCATTTGCTATGTTAATTACTGAAATTATGTCTATACAAATTGGCAAATAATTCACACCTTGCAATGTGCTTTTATTTTAATTAAAATAACAAAAACAAACAAAAAACCCACACATTGGGGGGAAAAAAGCAAAAAAAATAAATAAATAATAAAAAGCCTTTGCTCTCTGTGTGTATTCAAGCTCAGCCTCATGTTGGCAGTTTTTTAAACCTAATGTGTGAATGAATTGTAACGGCAAAAACCTTTTTAATTACAATAAATTATTCAGAAGGAACTTAAAAGTTATTTTTTTTCCATTCTATCTAGATTCCCTATAAAACCTTATCTTGCACCGCCCACACTGTTCTATTTTATGGAGAGGCTCTTTGGGCATGGGATTTGGGAGTCTCATGTAAAAAAATGACAGCTGGAGGTGCAATCTGTGAAATGTATTGGTATTTGCAAATGATTGTTCCTTAAATATATAAAATCCATTCTAATATCTTTCCAAAGCCCTACTTGCCCTTTGAGGGAGATGCACTTTTGTTCCAATGTTTATCTTTTCTTTTTAGCATAAATTTGTCACATAATTGACGAATTGAGACAAAAACAGATGCAAAGCCACTATAAAGGTGTAATACAGCATTAATATGACATTTGACATTATAAATATTAGATATTGTACAATGGGATGGCCTTAGGTGTAGCACATAGCACCATGCACCACTTAGGTTTAGTACAAAAAAGTAAAATGATTACAATCATTCTGGCACACCCATAGTGCCACACATCAGCTGTACATAACCAAATTTGTTATAATTTTTTGTGCATAGCATGCTACAATTTGGCAATGTTTACTAGAATCACTCCTACTTCAATTTATTTTGCCATAGTTGCCAGTATTTAAATATAATGTCTGCAGATAGGTTCTAACTGCACCCATGCCCCACATGAGATCTAAAATTGAGCATGATATGCCATAACTACCAAAGATGGCAAATGAATTATTCATAATTTTAACATCGCATTTGTACTTTTCAATAAATATATGCTATAGACTCAAAATAGACAGACATTTAATAGTATTTAAGTCATAGGAACACCTCTGTGTAAATAGGCACTTTTAAGTCACATTTGTAAGACAAAAATTGTCATAGAAAGAAAGTCAAAAAAAATTCCTGGAAATAAGGGACATGATTAGAGACTATGGGGCAAATTGACTATTGGCCTAAATTGCCCTAGTGACGGCTTTGCCGCACTTTGCCAGGCGTAGTTTCTCCAGGGCTGCTTAAATTCACTAAACTTCGAAGTTGCGCCCAGGGAGGTGAAAGGTAGCAAAGTTGTACTCTTTTGTGAATTGTCCTCTATGCCGGTTAGTAAATTGGCGATGTCCCTGTGGATGGGATTTCTGGCGAAATTTCACTAGCGATGGCCACTTCACTCTTTAGTCAATCTGCCCCAATGGATTGGACAATGAAGACTCCATAAAGTAACACCAAATATGCTATTAAATGCAGAAGTGCAGGTGAACAGATGGGGGAGTACATCTTCATTTATTGTCTCCATTATACTGTGATGTTTAAAGAATTAGAAACCAGCCAATCAAAATGGTAATTGGAGAATTTGTAATTAAATGCAGAAGTGCAGGTGAACAGATGGGGGAGTACATCTTCATTTATTGTCTCCATTATACTGTGATGTTTAAAGAATTAGAAACCAGCCAATCAAAATGGTAATTGGAGAATTTGTACTGTTTTTTTTAAATCACATATCTGGGGGTATGAGCAGATAGGAGGGGTGGATAGAGAAACTGTAAGACGTGCCGGGAGATTTCCTTCATTTCCTGCCACCTGCCTTGAAAGTTTGCCCGACTTTGACTACGTCTTCTTCCTTGCTGGTACCCTGCTCACGATTATTGCTCCGCACTTCCTTGTTGGATTCCGCAACAAAAAGCCCGGGGCCCCAAAAGGGCGTCGGTGAACACCGGAACCCACAGGGTATTCCTGCGCGTCCACAAGGTACAATCACCAATCAAGGTTCCAGACAACGTGGTCGTTACAGAAACTAGCAGTGATGGGGCCTTGAACAATATTTTGTACTTTTACTTATGCCACTGCCAGATATGTTTATTGCCTGTTTTCTACAGCCATTAACTTCTCTGCTCAATGAAAGCCTTTATGGCTTATCTTATTTCTCTTTTAGCAACTGACATCTGCTTTTCAGAAATAAATAAAGGTTTGGGATTTTTTTAAGTTTGTGTTTTATTGTCCTGTTTAATCTCTTTTTTTTGTGATTGAGCACAAATATACTTTTTGTGCAGTAAATATGTGCTGGTATGTTTTTTTATGTCTGCTGAGAATGTAGAGGCAAAGAAGTGAAACAGTTATGGGAAAAAATAGAAGTATTGTTCCCTCGGATGATCAGTTATTCCTATTGGTGCATTTTGACGGAAAATCTGGTGAGTACTTAATTAATGAACTATGCAAGTGAATATGAGTTCAACCTTTGATGATAGTGTGTGTTGCATGAGCACAGTAGGAAAAGAAGTAAGAAGTTGCTGGCTTCAATTTCAGACCACCTGCTTTTATTTTCTCCCCTCCTCTTATAGCTAGACCTAAATAGTCCACAACAACAAAAAGCTGTAACCCTCTTTTTCTCCCCAATATGCATCAATTCACTATAATGTACATCTCCACTGCCTCCATAGAACATTTGCTTGCAGGGCTGGTTCTCTGCAGAGCTGCAATGTGTTTCCTTTCACTGCACCTCAAGACTCATATTTAAAAATCGAAACTTCCCTTTAAAATACAAAGATGTATTGCCCTCAACCAGTTACTCTTCCTACACATGACCTTGTGTTATACACAACATAATAAAATGACTCAATTACTCTGGAATGCCAATAAATAAATGAAATAAACCAAGATAACAGAAAGTAGCAGATGGTAAAAGATACAGAAAAAAAGTTTATTCCCTAGTTCTTTTACATTTAGAGTTTCAATTTTGCTATGTTAGTTTCTGTTACATCAGGTGTTCCAGCTGTTTTAGTGGTTTTCTTTGCTCTGCTTAAGCTAACTTTTTGTGGGTTACTCAGTCAGAGAGATTAGTCACAGGAAAGTGAAGGCAGCAGTATAATAGAAGTAAACAAGCACTTCAGGTGAAGGGTGAATGCTATTGCTAATAATATCTATAGATGGACTATGATAATACAATGTTCCAGTGGTCTCATCTTTGTGAACAACTATAGAAAACATCCCTTGTTTTCCTAAACTGGCAAATTCATTGGTCAGTTTATTTTTTGTAATGACTTCCTATTAGTATCCTTATTCTTTTAAAGTTACCAGTGTATCACATCTTTGCTGTTTGCTTCAGTTCCATGAATATGTAGGGTATAATTAACATTTAAATGACTATTCCAGGAGTAACTAGAAGACTAAAAGATATTCACCCCAAATTTTACCCTAACAGAGCTTTGGTCTGGTACACCACATTCACTACTCTGGACCACCGATTTAGGGAAATATTACACAAAGCTATTCTTCACTTTTTTCTTAGGAAAGACACCCACAGACTGCATTCTGTGCGAAATGCAAGGAGGTTTATTAGTAGAAATTGCTCCTGTCTGGTTGTTTGGGGAATAATGGTGCTTGTGTACCATCAGCAATTCCCTTTAAAGGAGACATAAAGTGAGTAAAAACAATAATCTGCCAGTGCATTATACTCTTTTAAATATAGAAGGAATATGCTTTCTAATGTCTTTCAGGCTGATTTATTGAATAATACCCCCAAAACTTTATTAACCCCACCCAGGGTTGGACTGGGCCGGCGGGACACTGGGAAAAAACCTGGTGGGCCCTGGCTCTTTTGGGCCCCGCTGGCCCAGACCCGCTCCTTGCACCGGCATACACGGGGGGGGGGGGGTTCCTGGCAGACTGGGGCTCTGGGACCCACCTATCTGTTCCATGTCCTCCCTGCTAAATTATCTGTCTGTGTACACTGCACTGCAGGATAGGAACCAATCAGCATTTAGACAGACCAAATAGGAAACTGAATTATTTATTTTACTTTGAGATTACAGTGCTGTGATTGGCTATCCCCTAGCTACTGTGCTTCTGGCAGGAACATGCCCACCATATGAAACAGGGACTGGGACCATATCAGATCTATATGGAGCGCCAATAAAGGGGCCATTTTTAAAGTTAATATTAATTATCCACCCAAAGTAAAACCCACTAACATATACAGTATTAATAATTATTGGCTACAATTACTGATGGGTGGATTTATTCATCAGGAGAAAATTTGCGGCAAATTTCTGCGTTTTGGCGTCAAATTTGTTTTGTCAATGCCGACGACTATTAACCAACGGCCATTGACTTTAATGGGATGCCAGTGAATTGTCACCGGCATCAAAATTCGAGTTTCATAAATTTTTCGCCTGTTTTGCAAATTTCTCTGGAAATTTGCGAAATTTGTGGTGAAGCGAAACGGGACAAATTCACCCATCACTACTTACAATATAAGGTGAGTTTTCACCAATCCTATATGACTCCTTTAATGTAAATCTTTTCAATTCGTCCCTAACATATTTCATATGAAAAGGATGCAGAGTCAAAAGCAAGAACATTGTCCCTGAGCTATGGGGATATGATCATATCCATTAAAACTCTGGAAATAGCTAGCACCATGTGTCCCTACAGGTATGATCTCCCTTAAGAAAAATGACTTAGGCTACTTTAAACGCATTATTTAATCCCACCATTTCATATTGCACAGTGTCAAGTTATTTTATCAAGTACAAGACTACAATTATCTTCCAGGTACAGATCTATAAAAGACAGTGTTATAGTAAATGTAATAATTTGCCGGCTTTTCCTATAATGAAGCTTGTCAGATTTTGCCACGGCATTATATAAAAAGTCAGCAGTCACAGCTGCAGATCCTATCCACAGCATTGAGAAACAGATGCTACATGAAAGTTAATCTTCTCGGATAAATCGTGATGTATGGTGTAGGGGGGGGAAAAACGGCTCTTCTGAAACTGTTCCAAACTTCCCTTCTACAACAAGGGGAGGATTTATTATCTTGAAGACAAGTAGATGTTAATTTGAAAGCTTTTTTTTTTACATACTGCGGTCTTGTATTTGATGAACATTGAAAGAAGTGCAATTTAGCATATGTTCTTTATGCAATCTTGCTTGGGTATTCAGTTGGCAAGAGCTCAATGGGAAAGAATGGAGGCAGCCACTGGCTATTATAAGGAATGGGGTGTGCACAAAATAAACAAGTAGGATAACAAGTGCATCACAGTGTGGCTTAACCCTTTACTTGCCAGAGTCCTTTGTTCTAGCCATGCCTTGTGTTAACAGTAATTTGCACTTTGGCATTTACCAACGTTCAATCTGGAACCGGTAAATCTATGGCGTCAGCACAATGGTACAGTTATGCTAGCACTAAAGATTCTACAGTCGGTGGTAGTTAAAGGGTTTCCCTCTTTCCTTTCCTTTTAAAGATGTATAAAATTGATGCTTAGCATGGATTCAGCAAACAGAAAGACCTAGTTTTTTAGGGTTTTTGTTCAATATAATTATGGATGCCATGTTGTGGCCTTCTTATTATGGTTCCAGCACTACAGATGGAGCGGGATATGTAAATGATGTCCCAATCTAAGAATCGTATTAAAGCACAGACAAGACAAGACTCTCTGAGTGAAATCTGTTGCTGTTGCAATCAATTCATTCAGGGGCCGATTCATGAAGCTCGAGTGAAGGATTCGAATTAAAAAAACTTCGAATTTCAAAGTGTTTTTTGGGCTACTTCGACCATCGAATGGGCTACTTTGACCTTCGACTACTACTTCGAATCGAACGATTCGAACTAAAAATCGTTCAACTATTCGACCATTCGATAGTCGAAGTACTGTCTCTTTAAGAAAAACTTCGACCCCCTACTTCGGCAGATAAAAGCTACCGAAGTCAATGTTAGCCTATGGGGAAGGTCCCCATAGGCTTGCTTGAGATTTTTTGATCGAAGGATATTCCTTCGATCGTTGGATTAAAATCCTTCGAATCGTTCGATTTGAAGGATTTTATCGTTCGATCGAAGGAATAATTCTTCGATCGTTCGATCGCAGGATTTGCGCTAAATCGTTCGACTTCGATATTCGAACTCGAACGATTTTAGTTCCTAGTCGAATATCGAGGGTTAATTAACCCTCGATATTCGACCCTTAGTGAATCGGCCCCGTAATGTAGCGAGACACAGAGCTTGACTCTCCATGTTACATTACCTTTCAGCAATAATATAATAATAATTGCACAGAGTTCGTATGTCAAAATGTATATATTTTTGACAATATACTAAAAATTGAATTAAAAAACATTTATGTTCACTTTATAGTGCCTTTGGCAGTAAGATATGAATTTGCAATATCTAAAAATCAACCAAAACCAACATCCCTCTCACTCCCCCTCTTAAAATGTTTGGGGGCACATTTACTAAGGGTCGAATATCGAGGGTTAATTAACCCTCGATATTCGACCATAGAAGTAAAATCCTTTGGCTTCGAATATCGAAGTCAAAGGATTTACCGCAAATACTTCGATCGAACGATCGAAGGATTTTCCTTCGATCAAAAAAAGCATAGAAAGCTTATGGGGAAGGTCCCCATAGGCTAACATTGATGCTCGGTAGGTTTAAAGTGCCGAAGTAGGTAGTCTAAGTTTTTTTTAAAGAGACAGTACTTCGATTATCGAATGGTCATATAGTGTAACGATTTTTAGTTCGAATCGTTCGATTCTAAGTCAGAGTCATAGTCGAAGGTCGATGTAGCCTATTCGATGGTCGAAGTACCCAAAAAAAAACTTCGAAATTCAAAGTTTTTTTACTTCGAATCCTTCACTCGAGCTTAGTAAATGTGCCCCATAGTGTGAAGTACAATTCCACCCCCACCCAAGGAGTGTATTAATTGCTGCTACTTGTGGTGGTCATTAAAGGAGAAGGGATAGGCCCAGCAGAGCTCACCAAACTGTATGGCACAGTTACGTATCTCTTCCCCAGCAGCTGCAATCACAGGATTACACTGAGACTCTTTGAGTTGCGATCACCAGAGAAGTTTCATAGAGACCGTCATCCACCTTAGTGACTTTATTTAAGCGCACATTGTGACATTGTGGCAATTATTTTGCAAACAAGCTTACGCATTTTGTGTCTAAACTAACTGACACTTCCTCAGAGCTACCCACTCGTGATGGCCATATTTACATTAGATAAATTTCCTTAAACTTCTAATGAGACCAGGTATGAGGATCCTGGAACTAGTGAAGGAACTATATCTGATTAGCACAACATGTGACATTCTTATATTGGCTTCATTCTATCTTCCATATGTCCTAGTAATCATTTCCGTTTATAAAAAGACTAAGGCGTTATGTAATAAAAGGCACTAAGTTTGCCTAGGTGCAGTAGCCCATAGTAACCAATCAGCAGGTAGAATTTATTTGTCACCTGTTTAAAAGCAAACATCTTATTGGTTGCTATGGGTTACTGCTCCTGGGCAAACTTAGGGCCTTTTATTACATTTGGGGGTTAGTAAATGTACTGTGGTACAAACGTGGCTTTTGATATCCTTTAGATATAAAATTTATACTGTACATTATTGTTGTCCTACATAAATCTGCAATAGCACAGTGCCTCCTAATATAGCACCCCTAACTTACGCCTTGCAAGTCACCAAGGAACCAAGGATTTCCTTGACCAGGTCATGGAGATACAAAGTGACTTTTAATACCTTCATGTTTTACAACAGGGGGCACATTATTTATTATAATATATACTTTTTTTGAGTCATGTGATAATATAAGGCAACATAAGTAATAATAATGTTTCCCTTATACACACTTAGGGGGTTATTTATTAAGCTCTAAATTGTTCAAGTCGGACTAGATAAAACACAATTTTTTCAGAGAAACAAATAAAAACAAATTTTTTTTTAAAGGATTTATTAAAGTGCGATGGTGTTAAAAGTCAGATGAAAAAAGTTCTCCAACTCAGACCTGCAAAGAACATGTAAAAGTCAATGGCAGATGTCCTATTAACAATTGGAAGATTTTCTGAGTTGTGCTGGGTTTCGGGCAATTTTACAAAACAATCTAATGTTTTGAGCGCAAAATCAAAGAAAAGATTGTACTTTTTTACAATTTTATCGTGACTTTTTCCGCACAAGAAAAAATTGTGAAAATGTATTGATAAACAGGGTTGAAAGTCCATGCGATTTTGGTCTGAGTAGTTTTCATAAAATAGTGAGAGCATTTTTTGGATTTTGATAAACAAGCCCCTTAATATAACTCTTAATATTTTGGCCTCACACGTACTAACATTTTGAGGATAAGTGAATTCTCATTTGCCCAGATTGCAAAAATTGCCAACAATCTTCAACTTTGATGCGCTAACTTTTGCCATCTTTTATTATGATGCCTTGGGGCTTATCTAAGACTTTGTTTTATCACATGGGATGGGTCAACACATCTGTTCTGCCATCATGCCATATGTTCCAACCCCTCAAGTGTCAGATTGGCCTACAGCTTTGTACAACCTGAGGCAGTTTAACAGCCCTACAGTATGCCTATAGGAATCTGAAGGACCTGCTCACTTTAGACCATTAGATTGTCAGATGCATTTTCATTTTCAGGCTTTGCTTTCTTTTAGAATACAATTTCTACACAGATGCTAAGGCAACAATGATTCCTGCATTCACTGTAAATTCCACAACCAAAAAAGGAATACTCTTACTTTCCAACACTAAATGCCTATGAAGTTAAGCAGCAAAAGATGAAGCATTAAATACAACTAATTTGCTTTAATCCAGAGCCAGATCATCAATCTCTGATTCTTATGCGTTACTATCATACTGTTCTATGGCAAATAAATATTTTATCCTACAGTAGTTTCTTACACTACAGAAAAAAATACATAAATACAGAATCTACTTTGCGTTTGGTCTACTACGTTGGCACATATTTTTAAGATGAATGCCTTTTGTTTGAGTTTGGCCTGTGGAGTGTATGATCTAATGCGGCATATGGTGAGAATTACTTGGGCACTGGTATTTTATACTTGACTGAAGCTGATGATTCAGAAAGAGGATCTTACCTCACAGAGAAAGATGGTGAACCCTTTCCGAATTACCCCATTAGAAGCAGGAAATGTATCATAACAAAAAAGGAATAATAGAAGGATGAAATTATTCCTAGCTTATAAAATTCAGAACTTCTATGCAGAGTTAGCCAAACATTGAAATTGCACAGCAAAGGGGAACATTATATTATGCAAAATAGTGTTTTATTTATTTATATTTTACTGTACAAATGTGATAAAAATTGTCATTTTATCTACTATGAGCTGCCACCTGGGACCATCCAATTCATGGTGCACACAAACAGACCCAAGGGCAAGCATACACTACATGTGAGGTCATATCAGCCAATGAATCTACAGAGTTCTGTCTTTTACCCCCACGCTGTTGCAGTTAGAGCTGCAGTATTTCTGGTCAGGTGATCTTTGAGGCAGCACACAGACCATCACAAAATGGGGGCTCAAGGGAAAAGATGTAAAAGGGCAATATTTACCAATACCTATATTTCAGTTTGGTACGGTTCTATAACAAGCCTCTTAAAGGCACAATTCAGTGGGAAAATAAAAATGAGGCTGTGCAAAATAAAAAAATGTTTCTAATATAATTAGTTAGCCAAAAATGTAATGTATAAATATGGGAGTGAATGGATGTCTAACATAATAGCCAGAACACTATTTCCTGCTTTTCAGCTCTCTAACTCTGAGCTAGTCAGTGACTTGAAGGGGGGCCACATGGTACATATCTGTTCAGTGAGTTTGTAATTGATCCTCAGCATTCAGCTCAGATTTAAAAGCAACAGTTATGACCCATGTGCCCCCCCCTCAAGTCTCTGATTGGTTACTGCCTGGTAACCAGGGTAACCAGTCAGTGTAAACCAAGAGAGCTGCAAAGTCACTCCAGCCTTTATACATTACATTTTTGCTCAACTAACTATATTAGAAACATTTTTTATTTTGCACAGCCTATCTATTTACCCAGTTTTTTTTTTTTTACAATGAACAATTCCTTTAATATGATGTAAACTGTCTGTTTTTTAAATATTAATTCTGAGGGTATAGTTTACCTTTAACAAAATCATGCACTTTACCCATAAAATATACATTCATTATATCACAGGGACACTTTACTAATCTGCAGAATGAATGACAACAACATCAGAACTTACGAAATATAATAAAAGAAGATGGTATGTTTAAGACTTGCATTACTGGGTAGGGTTTTCCAATGTCTTAACAATGTGTCAAAATCAAATAAAATATTTTCAAACAAATATTTTCAAACAATGTGTCATGCAAGAGTTATTGCTTGATAAAGCCATAAAATTCTGTAAAAGTAGATAACTGTGCAAGTTTTGCTGCGAGCGACTTTTCCGACGCGTGTCCAAAAAATTTTGACGCCGACAAATTTTTTCGTGAATTTATTCGCCGGCAGAGAAATGTGGAAATCCACCGCAAATTCGTGCCTGCCGAATTTATTTGCCCATCACTAATAGAGAACCCGGAAACTGTTTAGCTACTTTTTCCAACAGTAAGGGGCTGATTCACTAAGGGTCGAATTTCGAAGTTAAAAATACTTCGAAATTCGACCCTCAAATTGAAATCCTTCGACTTCGAATATCGAAGTCGAAGGATTTAGCGCTAAACATTCGATCGAACGATCGAAGGATTTTTCGTTCGATCGAACGATTAAATCCTTCGAATCGAACGATTCGAAGGATTTTAATCAAACGATCGAAGGAAAATCCTTCGATCAAAAAAAGCTTAGCAAGCCTATGGGGACCTTCCCCATAGGCTAACATTGACTTCGGTAGGTTTTATCTGCCGAAGTAGGGGGTCGAAGTTTTTTTTAAAGGGCAAGTACTTCGACTATCGAATGGTCGAATAGTCGAACGATTTTTACTTCGAATCGTTCGATTTCGTTCGACTTCGATCGAATTCGAACAAATTTAACCAATTCGATGGTCGAAGTACCCAAAAAAAACTTCGAAATTCGAAGTTTTTTTTATTCTAACCCTTCACCCGAATTTAGTGAATCGGCCCCTAAAAGAAGGTTTGCAAATTTTTACAAATATTTTGCGCCAGTGAGCAGTGAATGGAACAAATGCTCTTACTGAAAAAGTTGTTAAGCTTGCTCCAAATAATTACAAGACCCTTCAGGCATTTCTTAAAAGTGCGGAATTATAAGTGGCAATGCAATAACAGTTTAAGGAAGAATTTTACATTGCAGAATGCACATTTTTATTCTTATCTGTGCAGACTGTTTTTCTCCTTGCGACTTTTTTTTACATTCTCCCATAAATCTCTCAGATTGCATTAGAAAACGATTACATTAATGAAAATGTGAGATTAGAGCTGAAACACTTTCTATTCATTCCTATTGGATTTTTTATCTTATTTTTAGGATTCATTTCCTATGGTATTTATGGTTTGTTTATTTATCAAGCAGTGAACATTCACCCATTGATAAATACACTTCTAGAAATCCTATAGGAATTAATAGAAGGTGGGTGAATTTTTTTAGGGTGAGCTCTAATCTGACATTTTGATAATCTGCCCTTTAGGGGCAGATTCACTAAGGGTCGAATTTCGAAGTTAAAAATACTTCGAAATTCGACCCTCGAATTGAAATCCTTCGACTTCGAATATCGAAGTCGAAGGATTTAGCGCTAAACGTTCGATCGAACGATCGAAGGATTTTTTGTTCGATCAAACGATTAAATCCTTCAAATCGAACGATTCGAAGGATTTTAATCAAACGATCGAATGAATATCCTTCGATCAAAAAAAGCTTAGCAAGCCTATGCGGACCTTCCCCATAGGCTAACATTGACTTCGGTAGGTTTTATCTGCCGAAGTAGGGGGTCGAAGTTTTTTTTAAAGGGAAAGTACTTCGACTATCGAATGGTCGAATAGTCGAACGATTTTTACTTCGAATCGTTCGATTTCGATTGAATTCGAACGAATTTAACCAATTCAATGGTCGAAGTACCCAAAAAAAACTTCGAAATTCTAAGTTTTTTTCATTCGAATCCTTCACTCGAAGTTAGTGAATCTGCCCCTTAGTGTGTATTAGTTAATGCTTATCTGATGCAGTGAGAGTTTGAATAGTATGCCTTTATAAACTGGCAGTTCTAGACAATCACAGATGGAAGATTTAACAAACCAATCGAAGCCAGTGACATAAACACACAATTTATGGCACTTTCTTTGTACATTTTCTCACCTTGAGCGTTTATGGCTGTTGACAACCAACTGTTTTATTCACATTTTTGTGACAGACTCACTCAGGAAGTTCAAAGAGGCAGAAAAAAAAAGTTCTCCTCTACATAACAATGTGGTCTGTTTCAGCTGCTGCTCCCCCATTTCCCTTCCAGTCTTACACAGGGCACTGTCACAACACACTAATCTTTCTAAAAGTCCGTGCTTCCTTCCTACTCGCGTTCAGGCGTGCACATGATCTGTTTTTAGCACATTCTGCCTTCACGTCTCGAATGAACAATCGGACAAACAGTGGCAGTTTAGCCACTATCATTCAAGCTATAAAGTACAGAGTAACAATGGTCATTTTGTGCAATTGTAGTTAGTTAAACAACAGGAATGTGTCAACTGATCAAAGTTCTCCAAACGTTCACAGCTCAGAGTTCCTTTTTTCAGGTACAGTAAAAATAAGTCTTGGGAAGGGTGGTCACATTATTAAGGGGTCTTACTACTGGTATAGAGATAAATATTATTAGCTTTACTTAAAGTTGCTTTCCTTACTCCCTAATCCTGCACCAGGGCTGGGCCAAGCCAACTGGCAACCTAAGCATGGCAACCACAGTACCACCCTACTAAGGTTGCCATCTTTCCTCCCGACTAATTCCAGGTGGGGCCGTGAAGCAGCGGGAGGTAGGGCCTTGACATGGCAGGGATGGGGTGTGACATAGAGGGTGTGACATGCTGTAGAGGACGGGGCTATGACGTGGAGATCGGCGATTGGCCAATCGCCTCATCAATCTCAGGGAATCCTGCACGGTCCGGTTTTCTTAATTTGTAAAACTGGGCAGGCAGTTTTGGCCCAGACAGCCCTTCAAAAAACCAGACTGTTCGGGTCAAAACCAGACAGGTGGCAACCCTACACCCCTGCACGTTTGCTCACATGTGCCTTTACAGAGGGAGAGTGGCTGAGTGGAGAGTGGAGGGGTGAGCAAGAGAGGGGAGGGCGGGGAGAGTCATAGTGGGGAGGGGAGAGCAGCAGAGGGAGCAGGACAATCCGGACAAGGGGTAGGCAGAAAACCCCCTAAACAGGTAACTGACCAGCGCTCCTATGGCTGCGCCCTAGGCAGGTGGCTCTTCTGCTTACCCCTAATTCTAGCTCTGTCCTGCTCCATCGTAGCTACAGCAGGCCCTCACTGTGTGAGAATGGAATAAATATCTTTGAGATGCTTATGCCAGAAAGGGCAGCAATGGTACAAAATCCTCGTACTTATATTTAGCTGCAAAGTACAATGCCAAGTTACTGGATGACTCACTTGGTGACAATGTGCCCTCAAATTTCCTTTTTTAGCTGTGTGTATAAAATTATCTTTTGTTTGTTCTTTTAACAATTTTAGTGTACCTCGACTAGGGAATAGTCCAAATTCGCATCAAATTTGATAAAAATTCGGATATCGAAATTTATTATTTGCGGTCTCCTTAAAAATTCGACTTTGACTATTCACCATCTAAAACCTGCAGAATTGCTGTTTTAGCCTATGGATGACCTCCTAGAACCCATTTGGAGTCATTTGGTGGACTTTAAAAAATAGAAAGTTTTTTTGGAAAATACATTGATTCCAATTTGATCGAATACGATCCGAATTCGAATCGAATGATGGAATACAGCCTATTTACCCAAAGTTAAAAGTTAAAAGTTTTTTAAAATAAATTTCGATTGGTCTTTTTTGTATTCGAATGTCGAGGTGATGGGAGTAAAAAACGGAGTTTAAAAAAGTGCAAAAAATTTGTGCAATTTGTTGTGTTTTACGTTTTGGATGCAGAAGAATCACTGCATGGCACTGCTCTGCATCTCATCTGGAACTACATGAACACTAATAGACATACTTTTCTGCATTTGTGTTTGGGCTAATTCTCACCCTTTATGTATTTTCACACAAAATTCTTTGTGCACATCGTAATTTGTTGCATGCCTTGCTTTCAACAAATACATCTCCAGTTGTTCTGAATATATTCTTGCTAGGACTGAACAATTCTGGTAACAAAATAAAAAGACTTAAAACTTATAGCTGAGTTAAGCTGTGGAAATGGAAAATAATATTAAGTAGCACTTTTACTCTTTGGTCATACATTAAGGGGCAGATGCATCAGGGGTCAAATATCGAGGGTTAATTAACCCTCAATATTCGACTGGGAATGAAAATCCTTCGACTTCGAATATTGAAGTCGAAGGATTTTGCGCAAATACTTCGATCAAATGATCGAAGGAATAATCGTTCGATCGAACAATTAAATCCTTCGAATCGAACGATTCGAAGGATTTTAATCCAACAATCGAAGGATTATCCTTCGATCAAAAAAACTTAGCCAAGCCTATGGGGACCTTCCCCATAGGCTAACATTGGGTTTGGTAGCTTTTAGGTGGCGAACTAGGGGGTCGAAGTTTTTTCTTAAAGAGACAGTACTTCGACTATCGAATGGCCGAATAGTCGAGCGATTTTTAGTTCGAATCCTTTGATTCGAAAGTCGAAGTCGTAGTCGAAGGTTGAAGTAGCCCATTCAATGGTTGAATTAGCCAAAAAAACACTTCGAAATGCCAAAAAAACACTTCGAAATTCGAAGTTTTTTTTCTTCTATTCCTTCACTAAAAGTTAATGAATTGGCCCCTAAATATACATTTGTGAATAACAGGTTCACTTTTCTTCCTGTCTCTCCTGCTTCCATTTTCTAAGGAGATTTATGTTTCAAAAACAATAGTAAATTAGGAGGATATTTCTCCTCGTCTATCACATCACCAATAATCTCTGTATTTCAACAATCCAACTCTCTATAAGCAGTAGGGATGCACCAAAGCCATCATATTTGTAAAACAGAATCTTTCACAAATTATTTGCCTGAATAAAAAATCAAAGAGACTGCTGAGACCTGAACATGGATAAAAAAAAAAAACAGTGTTTGGGTCACAAATGTAAAGGTGGCAACCCTACTTGCACAGGGGTTAACACTTTTACAGGGGAATGTAATAAAAGTCGCAAAGAGCAAAACAATTCGCACCAATAAGACTAAAAATCCACATCTCGCAATGTAATATTGTTCCTTAAACTGTTATTGCATTGCGAATTTTAATTGCGCACTCATAAGAAGTGCTTGAAGGTGTCGTAATCTTTTGGAGCAAACATAACGACTTTTTCAGTAAGAAGTTTTATTACATTGACTGCGCATTGGCGCAAACTATAAAATTCGCAAACGGTCTTTCACTGTCGGAAGTGGTCGCTAAACAGTTTCCGGGCTCGCAAAAGCTATATGAAATTCGCACAAAGCAAAATTTGTTCGCACAAAGGCATAACTTTTCGCATTGCGAATAGTTTTTCCGTTAGCGATTTTTATTACATTCCCCCGTTTGAGTGATTGCACAATTTGAAGGTGACTTCTTTAATTGCTTTTATGGTCACATATAAGATTAAAAAACGACCACTGCACTGCTGATCAGACCTAAGAAAGATTTCCTAATCCATAAATGGATCCACAATTTATCCAGTTATGCCCTAAACCCACTCTGTCTTCCTATACAATTTTTGCACAATTCCCATTCCCTCTATAGGCTATCCATGCACATAACCAAATTACACATAGGGGCAGATTTACATTTGGTCGAATATCGAGGGTTAATTAACCCTCGATACTTGACTGCCGAATGTAAATCCTTCGACTTCGAATATCGAAGTCGAAAGATTTACCGCAATTAGTTTGATTGAACGATCAAACGAAAAATCATTCAATCGAACAATTTAATCCTTCGAATCGAACGATTCGAAAGATTTTAATCCATCAATCGAACGATTTTTCTACGACCAAAAAACCATAGGAAAGCCTATGGGGACCTTCCCCATAGGCTAACATTGGACCTTGGTAGGTTTTAGGTGGCGAAGTAGGGGGTCAAAGTTTTTTTTAAAGAGACAGTATTTCGACTATCGAATGGTTGAATATTCAAACGATTTTTAGTTCGAATCATTCGATTCGAAGTCGTAGTCGAAGGTCGAAGTAGCCAATTCGATGGTCGAAGTAGCCAAAAAAACCTGAATCTCCCTGTGTGTCTCTGTCCTTAAGTTAAAGGAACAGTAACACCAAAAAATTTAAATATTTTAAAGGAATGACA
The DNA here is from genome assembly GCA_038501925.1 of Xenopus petersii. Classification (NCBI taxonomy): domain Eukaryota; kingdom Metazoa; phylum Chordata; class Amphibia; order Anura; family Pipidae; genus Xenopus; species Xenopus petersii. Next base: position 38,607,340 of record CM076683.1, read on the forward strand.
ATGTAATGTACTGTTGCTCTGCACTGGTAAAACTGGTGTGTTTGCTTTAGAAAGACTACTATAGTTTATATAAACAAGCTGCTGTGTAGCCATGGGGGCAGCCATTCAAGCTGGAAAAAAGGAGAAAAGTCACAGGATACACAGGAAATAACAGATAAGCTCTGTAATAAGCAGTGAGATTCCTCAGAACTTACTGTGGACCATAGCAACCAGATTTCTGCAATTGTAAACTGGAGAGCTGCTGAATAAAATGCTAAATAACATAAAACCCACAAATAATAAAAACAAATTAAAACCAATTGCAAAATGACTCAGAATATTACTCTCTACATCATAATACATGTTAACGCAAAGGTGGACAAGCCCTTTAAGGAGATTGCATCAATTGTCAGTGTAACCAAACAGCTGCATGCATCTCATTGCATACATTTCTCCAAATTAAATGACCCTGCTGTGTGCAACAAACTGGAAAGAGAGAGATTCAAACAGGCAGCTGAGGAATGCTAAGAAGTATAGTTCAACATCATGGAAAGAGCACAGGTCCAACATCTCTAATTTTGGTGTTTGCCATATAATACCTCTAAGAATATATTTGCTATGTCCAAGCACAATACTTAGTTAAACCTGCTGTCAGTCCCTAAATCACAAGCAGATGCAGATAATGGAACCAGATGCAGAGAGACTCAATCCACTGGCATTTGGGAGCGAGGCATTATTTCATGCTAGAGGAGTCACTAAACATGGCGTTGCCGATATCTATAGAAGTAAAACCACATTTCCTGTCAATATGTTTTCCCACAGTTGAATAAAGCCCACTGATATAGGGATAGTGTTACATTGTGAGAGAGAGAGAAGCTGTGCATTTCCATATTCATCCCTACCAGAACTGAGGAGAATTTAATTTTTATCAATGCCGTTTATGACCCATTGACGTCCTGTCACATGACTGCTAATGAATGTAATCTTACCCATCTTTGGTCGTCCCTTTTATTAAGTTTGCGTTCTGCTGACTATTTGTGACTGTCATTGTGGGATGTGATACCTTACCCTTCTCCATGTAAGGAATCCAAATATATTCTGAAAGAACTGTGGGCAAATTTTTAAAACAGATGCACAGATCAGAATTTTACTAATAAAAACCCCTACCCACCATAGTCCCCCACCCCCGCACAGGTGTTAACACCTGTAAATGCCCCATAACCTGTAATTATCCCTTGTTGCAGAATTAGCGGAGTGGAGCTCACAGAGGCCATCTTCAGCACTTCGGTAATCTTCTTAGAGAAAGTGCCGTATTAGCGCATGCGCAGTTGAAGCAGTCACCCGCTTTGTGATTACTGCACATGCGCCGAAAGTGACGAAAATTATCGAAGTGCCAGAAGAAGGCCTGATGATTATCGAAGCTCCAGAAGATGGCGCCCATGACAGCCGCTGGGCTGACTGCAACGAGGGGTAATTACAGGCTTAGGGGTGTTAACACCTGTTTGGGCAGAGCAGGGAGGGGGTTATGGAGGGTAAGGGGTAGGGGGTTTTATTAGCAAGGGGGTTTAGTTCTCCTTAAAGCATACCTCCCAAATGTCCTGTTTTTTGCGGGACAATCCCGCTTTTCACAGCTCAACCCGCAGTCCCGCATTTGCACTGAAATGTCCCGACTTAGTCGTGCACTGAACAGTAGGACTACGCTCATACAGGTAGTGATTCTCTGAGGTGCCCCGTAGGAGTGACAGCATCAGACAGTGACATGGAATTTCAAGTCGCACAGCCTGGAGTTACCTTGTGTGGCAGGAGCACAGAGCCGGATCCCAGCCAGCAGGTCACATAGAACAGACCAGATACTGCAACTCCGCCCCCTACTCGTCACTGGGGGGGGCGGAGATGTGTCAGAACCTTCTGCCGGCTCTGTGGCTTCTCTCACTGCAGGGTAATGGGGGGGACTTATCCCCCATTACTGGCATTATCACTCTGGCCCTCAATCCCCATAATATAATTAGTGGTGCCTGGAATAAGGACCAACCAAATCCTGATGAAGGGAAGGCGAAGTGTATTTATTTATTTATAACACTGTGTACTTTTACTACTACTTATACCATTTAGTTGTCTAAAGATGCACAAACACTTACAAAATTCCTGACAAATAAGCATACATGTAAACGTACCTTGACTTAATGTTGTGAAGTCGACATATCGATATTCATAAACCACATCAATCTTAGTTTCAACATATGGTCGCTTCAAGGTAGAATAGATGTTCCCTGGCCTTTTGTCATCTAGTTTCTCCAATTTATTTAGCCCACAGCCCATTGTTGGTGGTGCTACAAAAAAAAAGAAAAAAAAAAACATTCTGGTGAATATTTCTCAAAATAGAATGGTTTGAGGTTAACAGTTTTTTCATGTTGAATCCAGACAGGATCAGATGGCTGACAGTTATGTAACAGGCCAGCTGCCACCATGTCAGTGACCAATTTTTATTTTACTGCTCATTAGCTTGTCATCTGTGAAATAGGAACATTTAAATCATTTAATCAATGTTTCAATCAGCAGACCCACTGACAGAATGTATCTAATAATAGCAGAATAAAGCAGGCAGTTAACATGATTTCTCAAAAAAAAAAGTTCTTATCCTTTCAAAATACAGTTGAGCAGGAAATATGACTGACGCACAGGTACAATGTACACCCTCATGCAGAAAGCTAATATGGCTTCTTTTGGGCATTAATTTGAAAACATAGGAGACAATTTGATTCATACCAAAGGGACACACTAAGGTTCCTTCTTGAACTAATCAATCCAAAGAATTCATGAATAATAGACGTAACTAGTAGTTAGATGCATTTAAAGGCTCATTTATGAAAGGAGTGCAGAAAAAATACATAAGTGTAATGAATCCATAATGCAACATTCTTTCCCAGAATCCCAGCGCTACTGTGCCTGCTGGAATCAGGCTCAAATGATTTATGGCAGATACCAGAGACCGAAAACCCTAAACAGGCACAATGTGCAAGGTAATAAGAAGCACCTGGGCATGGCACGGGCATGGTTTTACACACTTTTCAATTGCATGCGATTTAACTGTTTCAACCAACCCTGTACTTACTGCCTAGTCAAGGAATGTGTTAATTTCAGGGTGCTTTGAATCTGATGCCCTAGAATAGGTGAAAGCAGCATATTAGCACATGTTAGAGATAGCATAGATTAGGCACACATAGATATGAGAGAAGTGGAAAGACTTGCACCCATGAAGCAAAGTGTGTGTCTGCAAAAAAACATGTACACGTGGAAGTAATGATGCAGATTTAACCCTCATACCATGCCTTTCTGTGAAATTTCACTTCTGTTTCTTAGTTTAAGGGTAGGACTACACGAACGATTCCGGCGCGATCCAACGTGCTGCGGCAAAAATAAGGTAAGAGATAGAATTGTTGCATGGTGTCGCAGCGTTGATCTGTGTCACATCGGATCAACGCTGCGACACCATGTGACAATTCTATCTCATACTTAATTTTTGTCACATGCGACAAGTCACATGGGTTTTGTCGCAGCGCGTCGGATCGCGCCGGAATTGTTTGTGTAGTCCTACCATAATACATTGCCATAAAAAGGTAAGATTAACCTTATAACCCTGAGCAATGTAATCAACTGTACGTTATTTTTCATTTATGTTTAAGCTGCAAAGCATATAAATAAAAAATCACTAATTTTTCAGAATCTATTAACCCCCGAGGGCTAAAAAGGCAGAATATAAAAACACGGCATCTCAAACCTGCCGAGGTTGCATAAAAGTCAATGGGAATAGTCCCATTGATTTTTGGTTGTGTATGACGTTTTCCCAGCTTTCGGGTGAAAACTCCGAAAAATTCAGAGTTTTCGGGGAAAATTCTCGAAAAAATCATGAAAATCTGAGCTTTTCCCGCAAAGGTAATTTTCGGGAAAATGTAATGATAAATAAGCATTAAAAACCTGAGCGGCTTAGATCGGAGTTTGTAGCAGCCGATATTGAGATAAATTCGGACCTTGATAAATAACCCACTAATTAGGGGCACATTTACTTAGCTCGAGTGAAGAATTAGAATGAATAATACTTCAAATTTCGAAGTTTTTTTTGGGCTACTTCGACCATCAAATTGGGTACGACTTCGTCTTCGAATCGAAAGATTCGAACTAAAAATCGTTCGACTATTCGACCATTCGATAGTCGAAGTACTGTCTCTTTAAAAAAACTTTGACCGCCTACTTCGCCACCTAAACAGAGCACCAATGTTAGCCTATGGGGAAGGTCCCCATAAGCTTTTCTTGCTTTTTTTGATCGAAGGAAAATCGTTCGATCGATGGATTAAACTCCTTCTAATTTTTCGAATCGAAGGATTTATTCGTTCGGTCAAACGATTTTTCCTTCGATTGCTCGAACGAACAAAATGCGGTAAATCCTTCGACTTCGATATTCCAAGTTGAAGGATTTAACTTCGATGGTCAAATATCGAGGGTTTATTAACCCTTGATATTCGACCCATAGTAAATGTGCCCCTGGTGTTACTGTGTGACCTAAGCTTTGAACACATATAATTCTACAGGAGTCATTACTATGACCAGGTGAGAAGTGAGGGGGTGCAGGTGAGCCACCTCCTTAGGCATAGGGTTCCAATGGACTGTTCCCTAACTTGCATGTCTGAGTGGTGTTTGGATCAGTGTTCGGTGGTGGCAGGGAAAATGTCAATGCCTCCTATTTGCCCCTCATAAATGCATTGCTACTAAATGCAGGCAATGTTTTGAATTCATTGGGGCAAGAACACAGACCTGCAGAATATCTGCCAACTGAGGAAGGCAGTGTGCAACATGTTCCCAGTTATTTGTCTTGGATATCGGAAATGAACCCTTATGTATCAATTTTGCCTAATATCTTGTATATTATTTCATCCAATTCAACACTTCTACATATTTTGCTGAATTCCAACCATTACATATGCTTTTATTTTTTCATTTCACTTGTTACCACTATCACCCCACAGGAAATAATGGATTTAGCTGAACCGATATCTTTATAGAAGTCTGCTAAAATCATTGTCACCGCTTAAATAAATCTAGATAAATTGCAACATGCTGAAAACAACTTTCTATGAGACATAAAACTGTCAACAGACACCCAACACAAAATATTCTTAAAGGAAAACTAACGCTTAACTGAAGAAGTAGGCTAGAAATGTTGTACATTATGTTTTGGGCTTCTGACCAGCCCAAGTCAACCACAGTCCTTTAGCAGGCAAGATCTGTGTCTCCAAAGATGCCCCAGTAGCTCTCTATCTTCGTTTCTGCTGCTTCACTGCACATGCTCTGTGCTGCTGTCACTTAAGCTGGCCATAGACGCAAAGATCTGATCGTACGAATCGAGGATTCGTACGATTTTCGGAACGTGTGTGGAGAGTCCCGACATTTTCCGTCCGGCGGAGATCTTAGGATATACAGTACACATAGAATAGAAATGGCACAATATAAGGCTGATTAGTAATTAATACAGACAATTACTACATGGCAGCCCAGATACCAGTGCAATTAGCATTCAAATTGAATAATCAGCCTTGTAGCATCATCTTATATTACAGACAAACCTAATTTTCTGCTTGATAATTTTAGATGACCCCTATACTAAGCTTCTCAACAGCTGCTCAGAGCCCACTGAGCATGTGAGTGTCGCAGACACTTTGCAAGATGGTGACCCCCTGTGACAAGTCTGAAAACTTAAGGCTGTTGCAATAAGTCCAGTATTTAAAATACAGTATGGCATTTTAGCCATATAACTTTTTAGGGTTTAGTTCTCCTTTAACTTTGATAGAGCTCCCCTAAAAGTTAATCTCAAGGTGCCCATTAGCTACACTATTCTTGGTCCCCTATTTTTTTACCTTTGAGAAAAAACGATGGTTAAAAGTGATTAAAGATATATTCATTTTAACCAAACCAAGAAAGTGCTGTTTTTTTTTTTTTGCAGACTTTTTTTTTTAAAACATGCAATATAATAATTCCAAATGTAGATTTTTCCCATCCAGTCTGTTTCCAATTAAATGCCTGAGAGCATTACTAAGCAGAAACAGATACTTTTGCCTGCTCTCCGAAGTATTTGTTCCTTGCTTTCCAGAAGGTACAGTGATAGCTGAGCCACAAGAAGAAGATACAAATAAACTAATTAAGAACAGATTGGAATATTATGTTTATCAGGATACACTGAGCAGAAAGGATTCTGATATTTACTAGGCAGATAGAGAGTGTGCTATGCTAGCCAAATTAGATCTCACATCCCACACACAAAAACAACTTGACTGAGCAATCAAGCTGTCTAATTTGTTCTCTGTAAATTATGGATGATGGCACTAAAGCTCTGCTATTGGCAGCACTGATCTGCCGCGTATCATACACTTGGGATAATTTATGAAGGTGGCATTGCACATGTATGGGTTATAAACTTACAATAAGTGATGTAGACACTATAAACAAACGTACAGTTTAGCAATACGGTTTGATATACTTCTGGCATTGCCCTTTTTTGTATATGTAGGGATGGGACCTGTTATCCAGAACACTTCTGACCTGGGGTATTTCCCAGATAAGGTGTTTTTCTGTAATTTGGATCACCATATCTCAAGTCGACTCAAAAAATCATTTAGACATGAAATTTTAAAAAAATTAATACAAATATATTTAATATTTTAGACTTTGAGCACCCAAAGACAGCTGGAGATAAGGTAGTACAGGTATGGGATCCGTTATCCGGAAACCCGTTATCCAGAAAGTTCCGAATTATGCAAAGGCTGTCTCCCATAGACCCCATTAAAAAGAAATAATCCTAATTTTTAAAAATGATTTCATTTTTCTCTGTAATAATAAAACAGTACCTTGTACTTGATCCAAACTAAGACATAATTAATCCTTATTGGAAGCAAAACCAGCCTATTGGGTTGATTTAATGTTTACATGATTTTCTAGTAGACTTAGGGGCAGATTCACTTAGGGTCGAATTTCGAAGTTAAAAATACTTCGAAATTCGACCCTCGAATTGAAATCCTTCGACTTCGAATATCGAAGTCGAAGGATTTAGCGCTAATCCTGCGATCGATCGATCGAAGGATTTTTCGTTCGATCGAACGATTAAATCCTTCGAATCGAACGATTCGAAGGATTTTAATCAAACGATCGAAGGAAAATCCTTCGATCAAAAAAAGGTTAGCAAGCCTATGGGGACCTTCCCCATAGGCTAACATTGACTTCGGTAGGTTTTATCTGCCGAAGTAGGGGGTTGAAGTTTTTTTTAAAGGGCAAGTACTTCGACTATCGAATAGTCGAATAGTCGAACGATTTTAACTTCGAATCGTTCGAATCGAAGTCGAAGGTCGTAGTCGAAGGTCGTAGTCGAAGGTCGAAGTAGCCCATTCGATGGTCGAAGTACCCAAAAAATACTTCGAAATTCGAAGTATTTTTCATTCGAACCCTTCACTCGAGCTGAGTGAATCGGCCCCTTAATGTATGAAGATCCAAATTACGGAAAGACCCATTATCCAGAAAGACCTAGGTCCCGCGCATTCTGGATAATAGGTCCCATACCTGTATAGAGGCTGTTCTCATGATATATAACTGGGAAGTAGTATCAATTTTTAGTGAGGGCTATTGTGCCTACCCATGAAATATCCATGGATATATAGACCTGAAGCTCACTGTACCCATTTTAATGATTATCTCAATGAGTAATATTGTGTATAACATAACATGCACACGTAACCTCTTCTCTTTCTTTTCAGTAATAAAAATGTGACAGACAACACTGCTAGCTGGAAAGCACTGTCATAGATTTAACTAGGAGAGAGAAGCTTAGCAAAGGCAGAGCCAATAAAACATATACAGTAGCTGAATGAAGTATGAAGTACTATTTTTCATAGGAAAAGAAAAAAATGGATCATAAAAAAGGGAATAATTATGAGATGACAGTATCCCTTATATATATATATATATATATATATATATATATATATATATATATATATATATATATATATATAAAACAAACAAGGGAAAGTTGTGCTCACCACTATTTTTTAAAAACATTAGGCGGGGGTGCCTAAATATATTGATAATGGGTTGAGTGCAGAGGACTCTTGTAGTTGACTATATGTATTTTGTGGTCACACCCTCATTGCACCCCCGCCTAATGTTTTTAAAAAATAGTGGTGAGCACAACTTTCCCTTGTTTGTTATAGTTATACAGGAGCAGTGACCAGCTCCATGTTGTAGCTCCCACCCTTCCCAGCTATAGTCAGGTGATCCCACTGGTGTCTAATAAAAGGGCAGCCAAGTATGGGGGTTTACTTTGAAAGCAGCAAGTAACTTGCAGGTAAAACCTAGTCCCTTTGTAAAATGTATAATGAAGCAATAGAATTCTTAATGAATCAGATAAAATTGAGCATAGGACTGGCCAGATATGGGATGACTTTGACGTAGTTGGCCAGCTTAAATATATTGCAATATATGGACAAACAATCCCTGTTTTGTTTAAAGGGTAAGGCATTTTTCAGTAGCAGTATGCACAAAATGTCTCTGTCTTAAATATATTGATAATGGGTTGAGTGCAGAGGACTCTTGTAGTTGACTATATATATATATATATATATATATATATATATATATATATATATATATATATATATATATACAGGTTTATATATACTCGGAAAACACTGCTAATGAAGAAATGCTTCTCAGAATACAGTTTCTTTCATTTGAGTTTAGAAGGAGTAGGGAAGTTTGCTATTTACGCATATCAGCGGCCTATAAACTAGGAGATCTTTTTTGGGAACAAGTGACGGTGCACCACAGTGGTTGTTTATTCACTGCCTCAGCAGCGACAATCAGTCCATGCCTCTGCATTGTAAATCCCTCATTGTAATCTGTATCCTTGTAAATAAACTCTCTTCCAAGTTCCCATGATAGACATACTGCCTTTCTCTGTTCAAAGGAACTCTAAAGTGCAAACACTTCTGTCTTCTCACTGCTCTGCAGGGGGTCCATTATGGCTGCAGACCCCACCTTTCAGTTTCTACTTACCAGGTTTGATGATATTCTGTATCCCTTGTAGGCCTGTACACAACACTAACTAACAGTGTATAACCATGTTTTTATAGCGGACAAAGTGGATTGCAAGTGGATGAAACTTCAGAAGAATATAAAGTTTCTCTAATATTTTATCTCGATTTATTCAGCAAAATGGGCACAAAAAGAAAGAGCACAGGCTTTAGAATGAGATTCTTTGCCAGTTTTCCCCATCACTGAAGTAGCAGAGTATCAACCTTGGAGCCTAAGCTTATATTACAGACCAACCTCATTTTCTGCTTGATAATTTGCGACAAACCCTAAGCTTAGCTTCTCAACAGCTGCTCAGAGCATGTGCAGATACTTTCCAAGATGTCATATTTGAAGTCCTGGATCATTGTTGCTATTGAGATGCTGAAACTTTAGGCTGGTGCAAAGTTCAGTATGTAAAATATTTCATTTTTAGGCTTTAGTTCTCATTTAATATAAAAGTAGGTAGCATAGTGCTCCAAATTGTGTTACTTTTGCCTTTTAAGTCTGAGACCAAAATGTAAGAAAACAAACGCAGTAATGTAAGAAAACAAACGCAGTAATTCTGTTTATGTCCTTACTAATCACTAATTCACTGTGGCTTTAGGCAAATATTACCATAAACCATAAAATACTAAGTTGACTGTAAACAGGCAAAAACAGCATATATCTTAAAGGGGAACTTTCGCGAAAATGAAAATGTAATATTAGCTTCAGAATACAGGAATAAGAAACTTTCTAAATACAATCAATTAAATATTCTGTACCGTTTCTGAAATAATTAAGTTTATCTTCACTATTCCTCTCTCAGCATTTGTTTCACCTGATTCTGTCTTGCAGGAGTTGGGTGTCAGATGAATGATCCAATCAGGGTCGAAAATAGGGGTAGGCAGGGTAGGCATGTGCCTAGGGCACAAAGCTGGGGGGCGCCAGGCACATACCTTCTCTGTTGCCTATCCCATGTCCGGTCCCTTATCTTCCTGGTCTGTTTGTGCGTGTGGATTCTTGCATGCGTGTGTGGCAATTCGCACTAGTGCGCATCAAGCGCAGTTCGCGCATGCGCACATGCAACCGGCCGGGTTGCCTAAGGTGTCTGCCCTTCACGGCATGGCTCTGGATCCAATATATCTTAAAGGGGGCTTCTTTTACCTAGAAGATGTATTAGAGCTTACTCTATTAAAACCACAGAAATCTTGTCTCTCTACATGCAGAATTTGTGCAAAAGGCAGTTATTTTGTTACATTTTGTTTGTACTGGAATCAGATATTTGAGTGAGCTCTAATACATCTGCTAGGAAAGGAACCCCCCTATAAGATATATTGGATCATTCATCTGATACCCAACTGCTGCACTAAGACAGAATGAACAGAAACAGATGCTGAGTATTAATTAAAGTATTAATATGGATACAAAATTGGGCTCAAGCCTCAAATGATGTTCTAAGCAAAGGTACTTGCATCCATACACAATCCTTCACATATTGCAGTGGGTACCAATGCACCTGTTCAGTCTACTCTGAAGACCAGAGAGCAAAGGATGGACATTACACTAGGGGGCAAATTTACTGATGGGCGAAGTGGCTAACGCTAGCGAAAATTCGCCAGCGTGACGTCATTTTGCCACTTCGCTGATTTACTAATGAGGGCTGGCGTAAATTCACTAGCGAAGTGGACCTACTCTAGCACTACTTTGCACCCTTACGCCAGGCGAAGTTGCGCTATGGCGAAGGGACGTAACTACGCTAATTCACTAACTTGTGGATTTTACTGAACGTTACCTCTTGCGCCAGATTTGTCTTCGCCACCTCAGACCAGGCGAAGTGCAATAGAGCAGATAGGAGTTTCTTCTAAAAAAGTTAAAAAAATTTCTAAGTCCCAAAAAACGCTGGCGTCTTTTACTTTTTAAAGGGTTATAGGCTGAAAAATATCGTAATTTTTTTTTGGGGTACCCTCCTTCCCCCTTACATGCTTGCTTGACGAATTAATGCTAGAGCAGCTTCGCTACCTTTCGCCTCCCTGAACGCAACTTCAGATTTTAGTGAATTAGCGGCGCCCTGGCGAAACTTCGCCTGGTGAAGTGCGGCAAAGGCATCGATATCGTATTTTCTGCGCTTAGTGAATTTGCCCCTGGATGTATTGCCAGTTTGGAATTCCAGGTTTGCCTTAGTGACTTCACCACAACTGCCATGCAAATGCTGTGCATACTAATGCTGTAATTGATGCTGCAAGCATCTGAGAAAAACATGCAATGCTACTTTTTTAACATGTTTTCCATCCATATTAGTGTGTTTCAACTGTTGTCCTGGGTGCCTGCTACTATGTTGGAATTCTGAGAAACAGTGCATTTTGGATGAAAAAAAAGCCAGCGGCCTTGTGGCATGATCTAAGCCAAATGCAACATTAAAGCTAGCTCCATCTGAAGTCATGCCATAGTGTAAGTAGTTACAGATGCACAGTGACATATTAATTAACCAACGCCATTCCATCATGTCTTCATCTGACAGTATTTGGCTGCACAAATAAATACTGTATGTAATAAGTAGCCCAAATTACAGTTTCCCGTGACCCCCGTACAGCCCCCACTGTCCCAGAATGCATACAATAATTATAACATGAGCGCTGTATACAAGCCAAAACAAGATTATTTGAAATCAACAGTATTTAGTAAGCATGGCTGTTAAACTGTACCAGTTACAGTAGTAACACACAAGAACCAATTAAAATGTTTCAATTCACTGTCACCTAAACTATGGCTGCTTGGATAGAAAATAAAGTAAATATAATAGATTAGGCTTATGGACACTATGTAGCAAACTGCTTGACTACTCTGTTTTCGATCGATATATAATGAAAATTATCCCCTTGAAGCCATATAATGAAAATGATATTCTGGGACAGCCTGAGACAAGTGGCCTGTGCCTGGAAGAGAGAATTTATAAATTGCCTGCATAGTAGTGATTGGCGAATTTCTGCGAAACTCGAAAATTTATGCCAGTGTTAAAGTTCCGAATAGTGTTGATGCGCGGCGGTTTTGACATGAGCCACTTTTCGGTCGCGCGCCCAAAATCTTTTGGCGCCTGCGAATTTTCGAGGGAGTTTCGCAAATTTATTCTCCTGCGCGAGACAGGGAAATTCATTCGCCCATTACTACATTACTAATCAATGAATTTATTAAGTGCATGAGCCCTGTAAACTGCTTTTTTTGTTTTATAGAAACAACACTAAAATGATAATACGGTTTTACAGTGCTGCAAAATAATAAAGTAGGGTGGGTAAGTACATTTGAGTTCTTTAAACATTTAATTTAAAAATATAGGGGACAATAATGTTCATTGTTATCATTATAACTGATCTTCCAATGCAGTAAATCACCATGCAATTCATCAGCCTGGGACCAACATTAAAGATTCTTCATAGATATAAAAGTTCACACAATTGTGTGTATATAACACAAATATATAATTTGCACAATTGAAGCCTCCCTTCAGTGTACAAATGCACTGGTTTCCTGAAGCCTGGCTTTATCATTGGCTTCCCATATATTTCCTGTATAGTCTCAGAGGAACAATGCTGGCATACAGAATGCCACAGTTAATTACCTTAACAGTCAGAACACAAAGCCATTTGCATTCCACACCATATACGGTCAATTCTATGTGTACATTTATGACAGTAAAACTGCTAAAATTGATATAACATACATTATGTTGACATTGTTTTTTAATATAATATAATCGTTTTTTTTTTGGGGGGTGTATGTGTATATGTGGCTCTATAATAAGCAAAGTTTCAGTTTAACTGACACATAGCTTGAATTTAGGCATAGCCAGGGTAAAACCATATCACATGTAAGAGTTTATGGTCTGGGGAATCTGGTTTTCTGATCAATTGTTGATTTAGAAAATAACTTATGTTTGGCTTTTGGCTCAGTACATGTGAAGAATTCACCCACTGGATTCACAGCAGCTGATATTTTAAGTTTCAGACTCCCCCCAGTCCGACACTGGATATCAGTCAGGTCAGGAATTAGCCAAAGGCTGCCAAATTAAAGTCAGCACATGTATACTGTTTATGCACATTATAATCAACATGGCAGCTAGAAACATTAAACAAAATGTTACCCTACTTATTTAAACGTTTTACCTTTTTATAATTATGTACAGTATAGGTTTTTAATCTGTCCAAATAGAGGTATGGAATCCGTTATCCAGAAACCCATTATCCAGATAGCTCAGTATTACAGGAAAACCATCTCCCACAGACTCCATTTTAATCAAATAATTACAGTTTTTTCATCTATAACAATATAACAGTACCTTAAACTTGTAACATTGATCCATATTGGAGGCAAACAATTCCAATGAGTTTAATTAACGTTTGAATTAGGGTTAGGGTTTTTTAGTACACTTAAAGGAGAAACAAACCCTTAATAAATAAAAACCATACCCCCTACCCTACATAGACCCCCCCTCCCTCCTCCCCTTTGCCTAGCTGCTACCCTGGGCAAATACCCCTAAGTCTTTACTTGCCCCTCCATGCAGATTCTGTCCAGTGGAGTTCACAGGCTCCATCTTCAGCTTCGGTAATCTTCGGAATGAGACCAACGTGTTGCAATTTTAGTGAGTTTCGGCGCATTCTCAGTTGTCGTTAATTGTCTTTACTTGCCCCTCCGTGCAGATTCTGTCCAGCGGAATTCACGGGCTCCATCTTCAGCTTCGGTAATCTTCGGAATGAGACCAACGTGTTGCAATTTTAATGAGTTTCGGCGCATTCGCAGTTGTCGTTAATACAGAAAATTACTCCAACTGCGCATGTGTCTCTATCCGAATATTACTGAAGAGAAGAAGATGGCTGCTGTGAACTCCGCTCGAAAGAATCTGCAAAGTAACATCAATAATGCTTCTAACAGCTGTTACTGTGACTGCTGCCGGCTCGCTCACAGTCAACCCTCATTCATATAATAGTAGAAATAGGTAAGTCATTAAATACCAGGGGTCTTTAATGTTCGAAATCTGAGAGATTTGTTTTTTTAATTTTCACCTGTATGCAGTGCAAAACAAGGCATATTGTGATAAATACAGTAGCTGTACAGAATGAATCAATCACTTTATTTCCACTAGGTCAGGGCAGACAGTGATCACATACTACAGCTGTGTTTTTCACAGCTTGCATGGTCACTCAATATAATTCCTATCTGTCAAAAATTCCCAGATTTATTAACTGGAACCAATGGCTGACCTAAGAGGCTGAACCTAGAAGTCAGTTCTATTGGTGCCATACACTCTGCAGATGGCACATCTATCGATTTGAGTACTGGGATGTTTTCTGAACAAAGATTTTTAGTGAAGCAGTATTCAGTATGGAATTAAATCAAATGTGAAAAACTGACTGTGCTAAAATGTGGGTACCCTTGTAATTTTGCTAATTTGAATGCATGTAACTGCTCAATACTGATTACTGGCAACACCAAATTGGTTGGATTAGCTTGTTACGCCTTGAACTTCATTGGCAGGTGTGTCCAATCATGAGAAAAGGTATTTAAGGTGGCCAATTGCAAGTTGTGCTTCTGTTTGACTCTCCTCTGAAGAGTGACAGCATGGAATCCTCAAAGCAACTCTCAAAATATCTGAAAACAAAGATTGTTCACTATCATGGTTTAGGGGAAGGCTACAAAAAGCTATCTCAGAGGTTTAAACTATCAGTTTCAACTGTAAGGAATGTAACCAGGAAATGGAAGGTCACAGGCACAGTTGCTGTAAAGCCCATGTCTGGCAGGCCAAGAAAAATACAGGAGCGGCATATGCGGAGGATTGTGAGAATGGTTACAGACAACCCAAAGATCACCTCCAAAGACCTGCAAGAACATCTTGCTGCAGATGGGGTATCTGTACATCGTTATACAATTCAGCACAATTTGCACAAAGAACATCTGTATGGCAGGGTGATGAGAAAGAAGCCCTTTCTGCACTCACGCCACAAACAGGGTCGCTTGCTGTATGCAAAAGCTCATTTAGACAAGCCACAGTCATTTTGGAACAAAGTGCTTTGGACTGATGAGAGAATTTAGTTATTTGCATGGTGGAAGAAAAACACTGCATTCCAAGAAAAACACCTGCTACCCACTGTCAAATTTGCTGGAGGTCCCATCATGCTGTGGGGCTGTGTGGCTAGTTCAGGGACTGGGGCCCTTGTTAAAGTCGAGGGTCGGATGAATTCAACCCAATATCAACAAATTCTTCAGGATAATGTTCAAGCATCAGTCACAATGTTGAAGTTACGCAGGGGTTAAATATTCCAAGAAGACAATGAAATCTACAAAGGCATTTATGCAGAGGGAGAAGTACAATATTCTGGATTGGCCGTCACAGTCCCCTGACTTGAATATCATTGAAAATCTATGGGATGATGTGAAGCAGGCTGTCCATGAAATTTAACTGAACTGGAGAGATTTTGTATGGACGAATGGTTAAAAATACAGCCATCCAGACACTCATCAAAGACTATAGGAGGCATCTAGAGGCTTTTACATTTGCAAAAGGAGGCTCAACTAAGTATTTATGTAATTTCTCTGTTGGGTGCTCAACTTTATACACCTGTCTAATTTTGTTATGGTGGATATTGCATAATATACAGGCACATATGCAGGTAGAGGCCACATAGTGGCATTCTATGAATTTGTTTTCAAGGGCACACTTTCTGGTAACAGTGAAATGTCAGAATCCAAATAATAAATACCAAAATAATCACCACATAAAACATGTTATTCTGTTTTGCTTTTCCCCCCGATTCCCAGTGTAAGTAACATTTATAGAGGGTAATTATTTCCGATTTGTGCTTCAGGATTTCAGCATTAAGTGACTACGGTCAGCGAGTAGTGGCAGCTTTTAAAAGACATGAGATTTCCATTTCATTCTAAGATGAAAGAGTAATAGTGGGGAATTATAAAGCTTTATGGAGGATCTAACAATAGGGGCTCTGGCCAATCTAGGCGGATGCAGGTGTCTGAGCTGCAAGGAATGCTGTGCTGGAGACTGAAAGCAAAAATCTAGCAATATTGAAAATTTAGCAAGCAATGTGATCTCTGCAGGGAACAAACATTCCCATTAGCATATTTATAAGGCTGCCTATTCCACCAGAGGGAGGAAAAACTCATTCTAAATACACAATAGGACACTTAACTTTAAAGGCCATGTAAAGGCAAAAAAATAAATCCAATTTTTACTTTCTTTAATGAAAAAGAAACCTATCTCCAATATACTTTAATTAAAAAATGTGTACCGTTTTTATAAGAAACCTGACTGTATGCAGTGAAATTCTCCCTTCATTTACTGCTGTGGATCGGAATTGTCAGAGGGTCCCTAACTGCTGAGCAGGGAAACAATCATACTTATGAACAGCAGGGGGAGCCCCCACCTTACTTCCCAGCCATGCAGAACTCAATCAGCTTTGTTTATGACGATCCCTAAGCAACCCAGACCACACTGAGCATGTGCACAGTCTTAGTCTTGCAAAGATGTTTAACAAAGTTACAAGATGGTGACCCCCTGTAGCCAAATTTGAAAGCACAAATTATTTGTTTGATTAGGCTTGTGGTGCAGTAAGTTCATGTTTTTATTTAATTTAAAAAAATACAGCATTTCTAGCCTTATTCTATTTTAGACTTTACATGCCCTTGAAGCAACTTGCCTATTTGTAGCCTGATTTTGCATGAGGCCAGTCAGTAAGGTTCACTAAGGTTCACACTGATGTTGGGTCTTCCATCCTATGCTAATTCTTATTTTGTCTTAGGTTGACTTAAAAAGCAGGGATATTGGTAGCCCTGCCAAATCTAGGGATTAATTCAGAGGAATTATTGTAATACTATTATTGATGCTAAGCAATCACAAATACAAAAACAGAAACGTAACTGGAGGGGGGCGGGCCCTGGCGCAGGACGCGCAGCGGGCCCCCGCCCCCCTCCGTACACCCGGAAACTATCCAGTAATGTGCGCCGCGCAGCGGCGCGCGGACTGCCGGGGGGCCCTGAGGGGGTGCGGGCCCTGGCCCGCTCGCACCCCCTGCTCCCCCGGTAGTTCCGCCACTGTACAAAAAGCTATTAAACTAAGATTTTTTTCCCCTTAATATTATAATAAGACTGTTCATAGTTTGCACATTTTATTTCTATTGTTTTTTTATTTGAAAAACTCATTGTGATATTATGGGTCATGCAAAAGAAAATAAAATGCTCATCTAGCATTTTATTTTCTTTTGCATGACCTTTGTACAAAGAGAAGGAGACTTTGGTCAGTACATGATGGAAAGTCGTATCCTCATCACGTTAGTTCACATGAGCAAATGTTGGACTATCCAGTCACAGTGACACGCAGAGAAAAGGGACACATCTTTCTAAGTGCTAGCATATTGTCCCCTGGGGATGGCCGTCCACTACAATAATTCTCCAGAGAGCAATTAGTCAATAGACAGTTTTCACCACACCTGCCAGTGCTTGGCATTCAACTAAAAAAGTCAAGAAGACAATTTGGTCTCTGTTATCCTTTATCTACATATACAAGCTTTAGAATACTACAGATTTGGGATCAGTTATCCAGAAAGCTCTGAATTACCATCACCCATTTTATCTAAATTAATCAAATTTTTAAAAACAATTCCCCTTTTTCTATAATAATAAAACAGCACATTGTACTTGTTCCAAACTTAGACATAATTAATCCTTATTGGAGGCAAAACCAGCTTATCAGGGTTATTTAATTTTCTTAAGGTATTAAAGAGTTAGTGGTTGGGGAGCAACGTCCATCAAACACAGCGGATGGTGTGCAGGGTCAAATGTTAATTATAATAAGAAGGAGGGTGAAGGGGTTGGATAATTGAACGATCCGTGTCTGGTACTCTCTGGATACTTGTACCTAGGATACATTTGAGTTCTGAATGAACCTAAACGACTTAAAGGAGAAGGAAAGGTTAAAACTAAGTAAGCCTTATCAGAAAGGTCCATCTAAAGATACTAATAAACCCTCAAAGTAATGCTGCTCTGAGTCCCCTGTCAAAAGAAACACTGTATTTCTTTCCTTCTATTGTGTACACATGGGCTTCTGTATCAGACTTCCTGCCTTCAGCTTCAACCTCATTGCCCTGGGCAAGAGCATGCTCAGTTTGCTCCTCTTACCAACCCCCCTCCCTTCTCTACTGTAATCTGAGCCCAGAGCAGGGAGAGACTCAGGCAGGAAGTGATGTCAAACCATGTTAATACTGCAGCTCCTATCCTAAACAAACAGAGAGTTTCTAGAGCTTTTTACTCAGGTATGGTAAAACATTCTACAGAATAAATATAGCATTATAGCTTGCACTATTGCAGCTAATCTATTGGCAGTAAAATGCCCCTGTTACCTCAAGCTTTCACTTGCTTAACCGTACACTATAAGGGAGGGATCCTGAAGTGGGTGAAGTGGTCGGCATGATGTGGGGCATTACATGATGCACCTTATAGACGTCCAGATTGATCAATGTGTTAAATAATAACTATTATTTGATCACCTCTGACCAACCGTCACCTTTTAGTGATATAAGTGCAATCAGCACATTACCCCTCGAACACATTGTTACCTAGTCAATCAGCCTCCTATACCTAACCTCAATTTTAATGTGGCTATCTAGATCTCTCTTTTAATGATTTATTAAAGGTTATGTTTTATTATTTACTTCACTTGAGTTTCGGAACTAACGGATGGGAGGGTGCAGCTGGATGGGTCAGCTCTTTTTTCTCATTCTTATTATTTTCTTAAAGGACAAGGAAAATCTAAAATAGAATAAGGCTAGAAATGCTGTATTTTGTATACTAAACATAAAAATGAACTTACTGCACCACAAAGCCTAATCAAACAAATGATTTATGCTTTCAAAATTGGCCACAGGGGCTGTCATCTTGTAACTTTGTTAAACATCTTTGCAAGACTAAGACTAAGTGCACATGCTCAGTGTAGTCTGGGCTGCTTAGGGATCGTCATAAACAAAGCTGCTTGAGTTCTGCATGGCTGGTAAGTAAGGCGGGGGCTCCCCCTGCTGTTCATGAGTATGGTTGTTTCCCTGCTCAGCAGTTAGGGACCGTCTGACAATTCCACAGCAGTAAATGAAGGGAGAATTTCACTGCATACAGTCAGGTTTCTTATAAAAATGGTACACATTTTTTAATTAAAGTATATTGGAGATAGGTTTCTTTTTCATTAAAGAAAGTAAAAATGGGATTGCATTTTTTTGCCTTTCCTTGTCCTTTAAGGTATGAAGATACAAATTACGGAAAGATCTGTTATCCAGAAAATTCCAGGCCCCTAGCATTCTGGATAATAGGTCCCATACCTATACAAGGATGCACAAAGTGCAATCAAAGTAACATCACTATGGTATTTAAAAGCATATTCCTCTTGGATTGGCATCCTTTACAGAGGTGAGAGTTTTGAGAAACTCTAGTGATGATGTCTTGTGAGATTTCTCATTTTGCACGGAAGTATGAGACAGGGAAGCTGAATGTGTTTACCATTGTCTTTTAAGCAAACCATTTTAATAAGTCTATAAGATAACAGTAACCAGCCAAATATGGCATAACCTACGCTTGCAGACGTACATTTTATGTCTCATGGAACAATAGAGGTACTTTAAACAGACTACTGTCTTTTAAGAGACAGATAAAAACTCTTATTTTGTAGATGAAGGAAAAACAAGAAATCTTTTCAAATAGCAGTGAAGCATTTGCACATACATTGTTTCTCTTCTTTTTTTACATCTGAACAATTTCCAACTTTCTAAAGAGCTGGAAATTATCCAGTAATCAGTGCCTGTGGAATTGTCTGAAGCTCAATGGGCTGAAAGAAAAGTGCTACCTGCTAAGGCAGAAGGGACATCTGCAGTGAGTGATAGCAAGTATCACAGCGATGGACAATGGCAATGCACAGCACACGCACTGGCAACGGGCACTTTATCTTGTATTCTATGTAAAAATGGGTCTGCCCTGCAAGCCTTTAAAAATGGGCATATGGAATTTTTACATATATAGCAAGGGAAACCATCATCAAATTAAAAAGGCTTTATGTGTGCCTGCAAACTCTGGATTATTGTTAAGTAGTGCAGTGCTATTGAAAGCAATTTTGTTTACTATTAAAAAGTTGTAGAGTAGACAATTCCCCACAGCGGGAAGCATATTTGCTAGAAACAATGTGACTATTGGTCCTATTTATAAACTGCAGAAACGTGATTACAGTTACACAGACTGTTACCATTTTGGGAAAACAGAATTGCCTATTTATAAAGAGGCAACACGCACCTAGGGGCAGTGTGATATCTGATTGGAGATGCTAAATCAAATTAGTTTAAAAGTAGGAACATTTTTATTCATTTTTTTTTTCTTTATAATGGCCATATACCTGCCAACTTGGCCCCTCCAGACTGAGCCAGCAGCTTATTGGCCTTTGCATAGGGGCCTCTCGCCAGATTTCCCGATCCAAACATTCCAGTCCAGCAATAGACTCAGCCCAGTCTTGCCCAGCACATGGCAAATTAGGCAGAGATCCAATCGTTTGGCTCTGATGTATTTGTCCAGCTTTCATCTCACAGAAGAAATGAATGTTTTGTCCAGGTCTGGAGTCAAAAGAGAATTAAATATTTCTCACAATATTCTACAAGAGCAAAGTATAGGATCTATTATCTGTAAACCTATTAAACAGAAAGCCCAAAACTACAGCATTGACATTTCCCATAGTGTCCTATTTGAACACACAGTCCTTCATTTTGTACAGGTACAGTACGTAATTCATTATTTGGAAACCCTTTATCCAGAATGCTCTGAAATACAGGAAGATTGTCTCCCATAGACTCCATTGCAATCAAATAATTCCATGATAATGATTTCTTTTTTCTCTGTAATAATAAAACAGTAGCTTGTACTTGAGCAAAACTAAGAAATAATTAATCATTATTGGAGGCAAAACCAGCCTATTGGGTTTATTTAATGTTTATATGATTTTCTAGTAGACTTAAGGTATGAAGATCCAAATTACAGAAAGATCCGTTATCCGAAAAAACCCCATGTCCCGAGCATTCTGGATAACAGTCTTTACTTGGGGATAACTAATCAAATATAAATCAATGATGATGGAAATCCACCAAATTAATCAATTAATTAAAATATGTTTACTACTTATAGGGAATGGTCCAACTTAGGCACAAAAAATCCTATCCAGAAAACCAGAGCTGTAAATGAGCGGAGTCAGAAGCAATTTTGGGTATCTGGAGTAGGAGTTGCCAAAAATGTTCCGACTTTTTTTAGGTTTTTGTGCAGTTTAACTTTTGGTTTAATATTACCAAATGATGTGGTTTATATTTATGAGCTTTGGCAGTGATAAAATGCCTGTATGTTGTGTACTAATCAATGTATGTTGTGTACTAATCAATGTATGTTATGTGCTTTCAGTCAACATGGAAAATACATTAGGAATGGTAACACCAAAAAATAAAAGGGATTTAAAGTAATTAACATATAATACACAATTAGCACGCACTGGTAAAAGCTGTGTGTTTGTTTCAGAAAGACTACTATGGTTTATATAAACAAGTTGCTGTGTAGCCAGGGAGAGAGCAATTCAAGCTGGAAAAAAAGAGAAAAAGCACAGTTTTACCAGTGCAGAGTCTTTTTACTTTGATGCACTTTAATTATTTGGTGTTACTGTTCCTTAGGAAAAGGAGAAGGAAAGTTGTTTACCACTTGGGGGTGCCAAATATTAGGCACCCCCAAGTGATTGTATTGACTTACCTGAAACCCTGGGCCAGTGCTCCTTTCAGTAGAAAACTGCACCGGCCGGAGTTATACCAGTGAGCACCGCAGAACACTTCTCTTCCGGCTTCATCTTTCTTCTCACGTGAAAGATGTGCATTAGAGTGAAAAGCCGAACTTTAACTAAAAAGCCGGCTACTTCATTCTACTGCGCACGCGTCTGCCTGTGAAGAAAGTAGAACCTGGAAGAGAAGTGTTCTGTCGTGCTCGCTGGAATAACCCAGGGCCGGTGCAGTTTTCTGCTGATAGGAGCACTTGGCCGGTGTGTCAGGTAAGTAAATAAATTTACTTAGGGGTGCCTAACATTTGGCACCCCCAAGTGGTAAACGACTTTCCTTATGCTTTGAAAAACAGAGGAGTCTGAGTTAAAGTGGGAGTCCGAGATACCATGCACTGAGGAGTAGGAATCAGAGGTACCATAAATTGAGGAGTCTGAGGTGCAGGGTCACTGACCCATTCAAGGTTAGGATACTGATACCCTCTGTCATGATCCAAACCTATAAGGCAGAGACACACGGTCAGATTCAGGGAGAATAGTCTTCCTGCGACAAATCTCCTCTTCTTCGGGGCAACTAATCTCCCCGAACTGCCTTCCCCTTCCTTCCCGCTTTATCTCTCGGAGCTCTTCGTTTTCCAAAGTCACCTGAAATGGAAACTTACATTCTAGCCCTAAAGAAGAGGGGCAGATTAGTCGCCCCGAAAAAGAGGAGATTGGGAGTGGATGCCCACAGGGGGAGGACTTCGAGTTCACAGCAAGACCCCTCATAGGTGATGTGGAACTCACACTATAACCTATACTAAAATACTTTTATTCTTACAGAACCCATACTTTTATTCCAATGCTATAAATGTGTTATGGATTCAGTAAAAGAGTCCAAACATGACTGGGTTTGGCACTTGGTTCACTAGAAGGGAATATCTGGGCAGGTTGCACAGTATTGCTGTTTAGTATGTGTGGAAGCCATACAATAATTCATTACCAATGAATATAAGATCTCCACCATGTCATATTTTTGGCACAGTTCTTGCTCTGAGGAGGTGATAAAAAAATTCAATCTGTGTCCTGCTAGACCACGCCCCCTTCCCGAGGGATGGGTGTGCAGTTAACTGATGCCACTGAAATCAGAGATAAATAGTCAGCTCTTCTGACTAAACATTGGATTTACTTACAAGGACCCATTTCAGTTGGGCTTTATCCAATTTGTTTCTCCTTGCCCACTGGACCAGGAAATTCTATATTTGGAACTAAGGCTAGGTTTTCTGGTTTTGTTACAAACTGTTTGTCATATTTTAATGTATATCCTTTTTTTGTAACATCTTTTTGTATAAATGATATATCTTTTATAATATTAAATATAAAATGTAATAAGTTGTCTTTCATGCTAGCCTTAGCCCTCTGCATGCTGAATGGAAACGTTAGTCTGTGTGTATGCTGATTAACCCTTTAGTAGTTTTGGAATCAAGTGTGTTTGTTGTTTAACGACTAAAGGTATCTCAAGTCCAGATATTGGTGGCAGCAAGTTTTTTGCATGAATTTTGTGGGTGTTGGTTGATCTTTGGGGTGCTGTGGTGCTAGTCTGACATGGGTGCAAGGTGTGTGAGAGACTGAGTTAGTGACCTAAATTCAAGTGCAGCTGGACATACAGGTATGGGACCAGGCTCTCGGGACTCTGGGGTTTTCCAGATAACAGATCGTTCCATAATTTGGATCTTCATACCTTAAATTTACTAGAAAATCATGTAAACATTAAATAATCCCAATACTCTGGGTTTGCTTCCAGTAGGGATTTATTAAATATTAGTTTGGATCAAGTACAAGGTACTGTTTTATTATTACAGAGAAAAAGGAAACATTTTTTTAAAAAATTGGCTGATTTGGATAAAATTAAGTTTATGGGAGACAGCCTTTCTGTAATTCGGAGCTTTCTGGATAACTGGTTTCCAGATAATGGATCCCATACCTGTACCATAATCGTGACATCCTCCCTGATTCCAATATGATTGGAATTAGAGTGGAATTAGTATTGGTGCAGTAGATGCAGGAACATTGGTTTTCACACACATTTCAAAAGACCCTTTTCTCCTGTTTACCAAAGTCTTCAGAATGGGATTATTGCAATTGCAAATGGACTCATAAAAAATATGCAGATATATCAACCTCCCTGAGGTTATTTACAGGAGCCTTTATTTGGGCAAAGATCCTAGCACTGCATTATACCCACATCAACTACACCAGGACCCTCCTGAGCTTAATATATAAATGAACTAAATGAAATGTTGTTTTTAAAAATGTTTTATACTTTTCTTTGTAAAGTGGAGCCAATTACAATCCGCTCTCAGATATCCTACTCTGTATTTATTACTGTCATTTTAATACGTAAACATCAATGGCACCACATTTTATTGCTGTGTGTTGCACAGTCACTGCGGAGGGAGAGGTGCCAAACCTGTAACACAGCTTGTTGCTCCACCACACACTGAGCAGAGATAAGCAGAACTGATTCTACATGCAGCATCTAATGTGCAATAAATCTTCCACTTACTGTCTCAGCAATGTCAATGCCATTGCTAATCCTTATAATCCCAGTCTAGAAAAGTAACAGTTTCTCACATCTGTGTCTACAATCCCTTGTGTAGTCAGAAATGACAATATAGGCATACAAATATAAAATTCGTACCCAGTATAAGTCACTAACTGAGCATTCACATCTGGAACAGAGAAGAAGATGCCAACATAGCAATCCTGCAGCATTACCCGAGACCAGAGCAGTTTTCAGTGAAAAGAAGCCCAGGGTATCAGGTAAATGATTTTAATCCTTTAATAGAAGAAAATCTCTGTATACACAGTAAGCTTAATCCTACAATATATAAATGAGCAGCAGGTGTGATTATTTGCCTCTTGCTCCTGAGATGCTCCCCCTCTCGCTGCCCAGTGCTTACCTTTTTTGCCCAGGAGTGGGTCCAGGGGGGGGGGGGTGCATCACTAATGCAGAGAGCTCAATTGCACTTTCTGCACTGTAAGAGCCAAATTTTCGGTTTAATGACCAGAAATTTGTCTGTTAAAATTACCAGGAGCGGCTTCATCGGGGGTTTTGCCCCTGATGAGCAGGCTTTGATGCACTCAAATCTGAAATAATTTCTATATGCAATACTGTATGATGTTGACAGGATATATAAGCACAATATTATGCATATTACAAGATACAAAGCAAAACAGGTGTGTAAGAGTGGTTCATCAGGCTGCCAATTTTAATCTCAGACTAGAGAAGGGGACAAAAGATTAGAGGGGTCATCTACCATACCCCTGAGACACAAGTGCTAGAGCCAAAAGGCAGTCACATAACTAGTATGTGCTAAATAACCCACCCTGCATCCACCCACTCCCCACCCTGCATCCACCCGCTCCCCACCCTGCATCCACCCATTCTACACCCTGCGCCAGAGTCTTCTGCCCACCTTCAATATGCCACTGTCTTAAAGGGCGCAAGTGCACAAAGACCTGTGTTCTACACCTCAATGCACACTGACTGCTTTCAGTGTATTCATGAATGGAAGAGGGGGAGACACATAGTCACCCCTCTCCTGTCCTCTACCCTAGGCAAGTCTATAAGCAATGGTTCCATTAATGCACCAGCCTGGTAAATGCTTTTTGCTGTTTAGTTATTAAGTAACATTAATAATATTAACATTATAACATTTAACATGATGATATTGTATTATCATTCTGTCAGCCATCTCAGATTTTTTTTGGAGTCACTTTTATTTACAGTATCTCACTTGTGGGTGAAGAGCAAGGGCATCGTTGCCATGTTCATGGCCAAACAATCACCCACGTTCAGTTTCCAGGAGGATGAATCTCTGTTTTATTAGCACTTATACTATAGCTGTGATCGTGTGTATTTTAGTCCTCTGCAGTGCTAAGAATTTCCACTGTTACAGTACTCCACAACTATCCTAGACTAAGTTAATGCAGCATTACATGCACAAATATATGCCACGTGCCCACCAACTAATGCTTTACAGTTTTTAATTTTGTGAATTCATACCATATACAGTATTAATAGTACAGAGCAGTGGTGCAAATATTGCAATACATGAATATAAAGATACAGTTACAGAAATTAAATGAAAATGTACTATGAGACACAGGGGGGAGGAGGTCCATGTCCTGTAGCTTACAGTCTTGTTTCTTTCAAAAGGAAACCTCCAATAAGTAGTTGATAAAACCATGGTTGCTGTATGCTTCCAATAGCTAAAAGTACCACCAAAACTGAGCATTAATCCTCAACACTAATACAAATGCTCTTTACAAAAACTTGGTCTGGTTCTGGCCAATCCATAGGTATTTTTCACATTTTGCAGAACACCATAAAAACCCCAGTAAATGTCATACAAGCCTTCAGTGTAAATTACTGTATAAAACCCCTACACAGCACAAAGCTCGGAAGCACGAACACCACTCTTGGGCCACTCCCAACCTGGTGCTGAATAACAATGAGGAACTTCAGCAGGAAAAGCCTCAGGAACTAGAGTAACCAACAGAATGAATGTAAGGATAACAGAATGGACTATTCCATTAAAGCCACAGTAACACCAAAACAATTGAAGTGTTTTAAAAGCATTAAATTCTAATACCCTGTTTTCCTGCACTAGTGTTTTTGCTTTAGAAACACTACTATAGATAGGGTTGCCACCTGTCCGGATTTGACCCGGACAGCCCGGTTTTCAGAAGGGCTCCCCAGTTTTCCAAATATGGAAAACTGGGCAGGATGAGTGACATGGAGATGAGCCAATCGCTCCTGTGATGTTAATACTTGATAAAGGGGCGTGGCCCCGAAACGTTGCATCACCGCACTGAAATAAAGCAAAGTTTTCCTGCAAATTAAGACCGTGAGTGCTGGTAACTTTCTTCTTGTATGTTTATTGCCCCACCCACAAGTCACTGACCCTCTGATTTCATGGTCCCGTCTGCTGCATGTATCGTGGACACACAGAAAGGTGGCAACCCTAACTGCAGATTATATGAAAAAAACTGCTTTGTAGCCATGTGGGCAGCCATACATGACTCAAATTATATATATATATATATATATATATATATATATATATATATATATATATATATATATATATATATATATATAAATTATAGTAGACTTTCTAAAGCAAACACATAACTTTTACCCATGCAGGGCAACAGTACATTATATTTTAATTATTTAAAATGCTTTTATTTTTTGCCATTACTGTTCCTTTAATGGGACAAAGGTCACCAAATATAAACTTGCTGAAACGATTACTGAAAGAACAGAGATGCCCAATGTTTAGTCAACTACAAACCTCAGCATGTCCAGATAACCAAAACACCCATGTCACAGCAGATCAAAATGTCATTTTAATATGCACTATGCATTGTCAGAGTAACTGATTTCTCACTAGTGATCACAACAAAATCCAAAATCCAAAATAGTGCATTCGGTGCATCCCTAGTTATCTTTAAAATGCACTGTAATGCAGGCATCCATGAATAGTAATGTTTAGTGATGGGTGAATAAATTCGCCAGGTGCAAATTTGCAGCAAACTTCCGCGTTTCGCCGCAGGTGAATACATTCGCAAAACTGTGGTGAAAATTCACAGCGTAAATTTTGACGTGCGTCTAAATGATTCCGATGCCCATTGACTTTAATGCATTTGGACAAAATAGGCAGGCCTCAAAATAATTGCAGGCATCAAAATTCATGTATAGCAAATTTTTCAGAGATTCGCGAATTTTGCTGGAAAGGGGCAAAACGGGACATGTTCGCCCATCACTAGTAATGTTCTGACATTAACACAAGTGACTGAGCCTTTACCTGGATGGAAATATTATCTGTTTGCTCTTTGGCAGTTAGAATGTGCAGTGAATGGGATCCGCGCATACAGCAGCCCTAATGGGGAAAGTTGTTAATTAAATGCCTCTCCCCGGCAGCTGCTCATAGTGCCTGGAGGGTTTGAGCTTCTCGCACCACATCAAGCTGGTGAGGCACCAGTACAAGCAATCCCCCAGGAGGGAGCCCACTATACTGTATGTAGTTTAGTAGGGCAGGATCTTGCAGTCCCATTGTATAAAGCTTTTGCAGCTCAGATGTTTAAAGTGAATACTTAATATACACATGTCTGGATCCCCGAGAAATTATTTGTAAAATGTGGAAATTGTTATGAGGGTACATCTGATACAATGTGATCTTTAGTGAGATGTTTGATTTGCTATACTCAGTAGGTCTATTCTGTGTAGTCTGTTCCAGAGCAGTGATGTATATTACAAAGGAGCTTTCTTACTGTTCTTGATCTATACCTTCCAGCACTGAATAAGCTCTGAAGCATATCTAATACATGCCATGATCCTAAACCACTGTCAGGGGACACTGGGAGTTGCTGTTCAGGGACAACCTAATGCAGAGTGTGTGTGCCAGATGCATTGCAGGAAAGATTCAACTCCAGTGTCCATGTATATATATATATATATATATATATATATATATATATATATATATATATATATATATATATATATATATATATATATATATATATATATATATATATATATAGAGAGAGAGAGAGAGAGAGCTGGCATTTACATATGGGAGTATGTAGCCCTCTACTGCAAAATAAAAAGTCATTACAGGGATTTCTAATATTTATGTAATTGTAAAATATGGCATCTGCTATTCCATGTGTGTTGTAAAGTTACTTTGTGATAGGATGGAGGTTCTATGTGACAGGCTTTGGCAGCTAATTCTGAAACTGAACCCATTAAGCTGACATTCTAATCAAAGTGAGTAGCAGAAGCAGTTAGTAAAAACAATCCATAAAACGCCCCAATTACACAAGGCAAGCGTGCACCCACCCCCAGAGTACCCTGTATCCCAGATCAAGCGGAGTCCCATTGAAATAAAGAGCTAGTGATGGGGGTTACCTGAAACTGCTCCCTCCCAGCGCACAGACGTCTGACAGTCAGCAGCCGGCACTCGCTCGCATAGCAGGGAGGCGCAACAGGCGAAAGTTTGCAGCTGGGTGCAGTTGAGCGGCGGAGAGATGTATCTGGCGCTAAGTGGCAGCGGAGAGGTGACAGTTGCCGTTCAGTTTGTATCTCCTCTTATCGCCGCACTTCCTCTAGAACTGAAGTCACGGACAAAATATGTTTTTGCATGTTCAGCCCAACCACATCCTCTGGCTGCTGTTGCCTGTCTACAGCCTGTGCTCACACTTACAGCAATGGCAAGAGATGCCTTCTGGATATAGCGCTCTGGGCAGTGCAATTGAATCCAGATCAAGAATGAGCGAGAAGTGGCAAGCAGCTTAGAGCTGGCAGTTGTATGTGATGTGTGCTGAGCTTCTCCCAGCGACTGCCGCCTGACTGACTGCCCGTTCCTCCAGGAAATCCTCATCTCCCAACCTCTGGCGCCCCCTCCCTTCTCTCTCACTCCTGTCTAAGCACAGAGAATCAATGCCTTTATTAGCTCCCCTCCATGGATTTCTCTTCTATTTCTAGTGCCCTAAAAGAAAATCCCTATAGCAATGATCAAACTTTTCATCTGTGTCCAAGTGCACACACTGTTCATGGACATTAGAAATGAGTCTAGTCCATAAATTCCTCCTTCCATAAAATAGCCCCCAGCTCTGACCAGGCTCTGTGTCAGTTTAACAGTAGGTAACATTTAAAAGGGGTTACAGCTCTGGGGTATGAAATATTAGTTACATACCTCCCAACATTTTGGAAGTAAAAAGAGGGACAAAAATTTTTTTTCTGCACATAGGGCAGCATTTTTTGACCACACCCCTTTCTGTGGCCACACCCCTAATTACCATGTTCGTTTAACAAAGTTTGGCAGGTTATGAAAGTTTGAAAATATTTCTCCTTATCTAAACTGTGTTTTTGTGTCTCAAAATTGTTACAAAGTATCTTATTTGCACCTGGTACCTGTTCTGGGCTCTCTGCTAAAAGCCAATTAAGTGAGAAACTTTGTATCTTTTTCTGGCTGTTCAGTGCAGAGAAAATAGGGACTTTCCAGTACAAATGAGGGACTGCGGGTTGAGCTGTCAAAAGAGGTACTGTCCCTCCGAAAAAGGGACAGTTGGGAGGTATGTAGTTATATAAAAATATTCCACTTGACCTCATAGAAATGGATGGAGATTGTTGGTGCGTCTGGTGCAATTGTCCAGACCTACAAAAATCTGATGATTTTGGGCAAAATCTTGACAACCCATGAAAATATTTCTAGGTGCATGACATGCATGAGAATTGTCATAGAGCTTTTCTCGCATTATTTCAACTGCAGGTATTTATTAATTGCAGCCTATTAGCTTTTTTTTTTTTTCTAAAACTTTTAAACACTTGAGAAAGCCAAATACAAAACTTTGAAGAGTAAAAGCAGCTGAGATCAATGGGAGCTGTGTTGATCCTATCGGATGTTTTTTTTTTTTAGACATTTGAACTTTCAGAGATTTTTAGATTTTTAATTGACCCCAAAACCCCAGATTTTTAGAGGTTTTTGTGTTTTTTAATGCATCGTTCAGCATTTTGTTTGTTTGCATTTTTTATATTCAGATCTTTTAATGAATTACATGGTAGACATTTTGGAGAAAATTCGTTTATTTGTGATTTCAAAACTTTTAAAATCACTAACATGAGAAAGTTGATAAATGGACCTCTTTGTTTAAAAAAATAATTCTTTGAAACAGTTGACAATTCTTGAGTTAGTGGAGATCAAGAAAGGTTTCCATTTAAACACAAGCTGATGTGCCCATTGGTTTGATAGGGCCCCGACAGGTTTGAGCGCCTTAATTTCATTGTTAAATAATTGTCAGCGAAAAGCAAGGAGGAAAATTGATATACATATAAAGGAGAACTAAAGCAAATCTAAACAAGTAGCAAGAAATGTTGTACATTATGTACCAGCGCCAGTGTCGGACTGGCCCGGCGGGATACCGGGAAAATACCCGGTGGGCCCCGACCCTAGTGGGCCCCCGCCGGGCCAGTCCCCCTCTCCCAAACAGTTTTTAAAAAAATAAAAAAAAATTCGGGTCATCGCAGCGCCGTTTGCGCATGCGCGCCGAGCGCTGTTTGCATTTGCGCATGCGCGTCCAGCGCCGTTTCCGTTTGCGCATGCGCGAAGCACCGCCTGGGCGCCGAGCGGCGAGACGACAATCAAGTAGGTAGCGGGGGCCAGAGGGGGGCCCTGGACACCAGCCCCGGTGGGCCCTGGGCCCCCCAGTCCGACCCTGACCAGCGCAAGGCAACCAAAGCCCTTTAGCAGTAAAGATCTGTGTCTCCAGTAGCTCCCCATATACTTTTCTGCTGATTTACTGCACATACTCTGTGCTGCTGTCACTTACTGAGCTTAGGGACCCACTCACAATATACAGTACACATAGAATAGAAATGTCACAATATAAGGCTGATTAGTAATTAATACAGATAATTACATTGCAGCACAGAAACCAGTACAATTAGCATCTGAATTTAATAATCAGCCCTATAGCATCAGCTTATATTACAGTCAAACCTTATTTTCTGCTTGATAATTTGTGACGACCCCTAAGCTTAGTTTCTCAACAGCTGCTCAGAGCCCACTGAGCATGTGAGTGTCACAGACACTTTCCAAGCTGGTGACCCCCTGTAACAAGTTTGAAGTCCTGGATCATTGCTGCTATTGAGCAGCTGAAACTTTAGGCTGGTGCAATAAGTTCATTATATAAAATATGGCATTTTTAGGCCTATTCGTTTTTAGGGTATACACAAATGTATATAAATTAATTGGGTTTTGGCAGAGAGCCCAGAATATGTGACAGGTGCACTTTGATACATTTGTTACAATTTAAGATAAGCAAAGAGCAATTGTAACAATTCAAGATAAGCAGGTCTCTTGGGGAAACTGTGACTTGCAGCTTAAATGGCAATTTACCTTCATTAGCAAAACTGTAATAACATATAAAACCACAGAAATGTGTTCAAACTTTCATAACCTGCCACATTTTATAAAATGAACATGGTAATTAGGGGGTGTGGCCACAAAATGGGCATGGTAAAAAAAATCGCTAAGCGGAGTGCAGCAAATCTTTTTGTCCCTCTTTCTATTTATTTCCAAAATGCTGGGAGATATGCATTAGGTCTTGCTCTGATGTCCTAATACATTTTTCAATTTTTTAATTCATTGATTCATTATTTCGGGGGATACTCACATTTTCCTTTTTTGAAAGGTATGCATTAAGCTCCAACTTACAAGAAAGCCATCTCCCATAGAGCAAATCATTTAAAAGTGATTTCCTTTTTCGCTGTAATATTAAAACAATACCTTGTACTTGAGGGTAACTGAGCGAACTACAGTTGGTTGGAATAGTGGTTCCTATCCAATTGGGGAGGAAACTAGTGAGCTCTGTTATACAGTATGTGCATATGCAAAGTAAGGTTCAGATTCAGTCAAATATTGCATGAAAGATTTGGGATTTGGACGAATACCAAAAAGTTGATTAGGTGCATGCTGGTATCTCATGACACAAGTAGACTGCTGCAAAATTTTACTGGTAAAGAATCAATAATAATAAAACAATACCTTGTACTTGATCCAAACTAAGATATTATTCATTCTTATTGGAAGCAAAACCAGCCTGTTTGTTTATTTAATGTTTACATGATTTTCTAGAAGGCTTAAGGTAAAGACGGAAAGATCCATTATCCAGACAGCCCCAGGTCCCAAGCATTCTGGATAACAGAACCCATATCCATATTACACTTTAATCAAACATGGGGATAAAGAACAGTCTTGTCCAGTGCTGGGAATTCTGCTTCAAGTTTCCAACTCCAGTTGCAGGAACAAAGAATACGGAGACAGATTAAAATGGTCAGCTGGGATTCTCATTGGAGGATTTTTTTCCATTTTAAAGCAGTCACTGGCTGTGGAGATTTGGGGGAAAATTTTATTGTTAAATATTGCTTTAAGAATACATCTCTGATGTTATTGGACTACAGCTCCCAGCAACCATAGGTTACATTATTCTGAGAGTTGGAGTCCAGCAAGAACTGAGTAAAGTTTGGTTGAACACTGCAGAGCAGCAAGGTTTACAACCCCTTTAAAGGAGAAGGAAAGGCTAAAACGAAATAAACATTATCAGAAAAGTCTATATAAATACACCAGTAAATGTTGCTCTGAGTCCTCTGTCAAAAAAACACAGCATTTCTTTCCTTCTATTCTGTATACATGGGCTTCTGTATCAGACTTCCTGATTTCAGCTTAAATCTCCAGGGCTAGGGCTTGAGCATGCTCAGTTTGCTCCTCTCCCCCTCCATGCTGTATTCTGAGCCCAGAGCTATGAGTGAGCAGCAAGTGATGTCACACCAAGCTAATATGGCAGCTGCTGTCCTAAACAAACAGAGAGCTTCTAGAGATGTTTACTCAGGTATGGTAAAGCATTCTACAGAATAAATATAATGTTGTAACTTTCATTATTGTAGCTAATCTATTGGCAATAAACAGCCTTGGTAACATTACTTCTTCTTTAAGATGGCAAAATATGTCATTTTTATTGAGATGCCCAAGAGCCAACGAAATGTCTAAAGACAAATAATATATGTGTACAGTATGCAAAGGCTTTTGAAGCTCCAAAGAAGAATTTTGTAAATTAACTGTTGTAGGTACTTGCGAGAAAATGGTCTATTCAACCTCAGTGAAGCTTTTAGGTGATTTTACATTTATTATGGGCTTAATAAGTAGTATAAAGGCACAGAGTGTTGTACAGTGTATTGCAGTGGAACTCTCTTCTGTATTCTGCGTTTCAAGGATATTGGGGACAGGTCATCATATTTCAAGAACACTGAAGGCTGTGAAAAATGATCTTGACAAAGCACTGGGGACTGAGAAATGAATGGAATCAGAAAGGTGTTTGATACCCGCTAGAGGGAACAGGAACTGAATGATATATATGTGGCAGAGAGCACTTGCAGCCTGTGGGATTGTCACCATACTTCAAGATCCGTGCAGGGAATTAAAGTCCAGTCTTCTGTTTCATTGGAGTATACAGTACACATAGTTTCTACTTTCTATGACATTTTTCTTAACAATCAGGGGAACAGGCTGGCAAATTATACTCTGCACTGCCTGTGCCTAATAATAGTTACACTAAATGTGTATGATCCTCAATAAGGACAGACAGACACTGCTCAGAAAATCTCTCCTCAGTGGTGACATACAATTGTGTTTCCTACCATAGCAATCAAACACATTGTGTGCCATGGGAAAAATAACTTATGGTCTTATTCATAATACAGATTTCTAAAACACTGCTTTGTTCTATATGTTGCAATGCTAAAGATAAAAAGCGTTGTCTTGCTATGCTTACCAATGCAATGTTGCGTGAAGTTCCTTCCTTTGAATAATGGGGATTCCAGACATAATGCTTTAAAATACCATACTTCTGTATGTTGGGGGATTTCACATAAAACCGTCAGTATTTTCTATAGTACACTGAGCTGGAAGATTACACATACATTATTGAGTAGATTTTCTTGTTCTATATGATTGAGGTTAAAGGGAAAGTGTGCTTTCACTGATCTGTGTAAATCTGGGTCCATGTTCTTTGTTGCTGCAAATGGAGTGGGACGCATTAAGCACAATTTACTAGCACTGAACAAGTATATGCTTTATACACATGTCTCATTATACTAAAACTGAATTGTAATGTGACCAAACACTTTATATGCACTGTATATAATATATAATATACAGGGCTATCTCTCTTGGTATGTCAGAAGAGTTTCCAGCTTCCTTTTTTTCTATACACTGAGCTATTACACTATTATATATGGGTAGGTACAATTTTAATCCCTGGTTCCTTTCATTCTAGTATAATTCTAGTGTATCATTTGGATTATTGCTGATGTTTAACAGACACTATAGCTTTCGCATCAATTAGACATAGATATGGCAAAATAGCATAGGTTTTTATAATGACCCACAATTAGGGTTGCCACCTGGCCGGTATTTTACCAGCCTGGCTGGTAAAAATTATGGTTGCTCCCAATGTTATTAATATGGAAAAAATGCCAGCCTTCCCATACATATATATGTAATGTAATCCCACAGTACCAGCACCAGATGTTGCCAGTGGTGCACGATCAATAAATCATTTATATTCTTATGAAGGATCAGCACACACTGTTCTACAGAACAGTGTGTGCTGATCCTTCGTAAGAATATATATATCTATATCTATATATATATAGATATATATATATATATATATATATATATATATATATATATATATATATATATAGGAAGGCTGGTATTTTTTCCAGAATAGGTAGCCACTGGGAGATTCTCTGTTACTGTATTTGGACAACCCGACACTGTATAATGCAGTATTCCAGCTGTTTAAAATGCATTCTCTCTACTTAATATATATGCTGGGACTAAGCTCAGTTTGTGCCACACAAACAACACATGGAAGGTAATCACATATACAGTACTTAACAATAATAATGAGTATGGGCTACCGATAACTAGGAGGACAGTGCCAAACTGACAAGCACACGTTTTTGGACTATCCGGGCTAACGGGGTTAACATCCAGCTAGTATACAAGAGCATGGGTTACACTGGACTTTAACACTTAAGGCAGGGCCTTGCAAAAAGGGGCGCCAGGAGGTTCTTGCAAATCAAACAGAACAAAATAACTTTATTTGTCAGAGACAAATGATCCACAGGCTACTTACATCAGCTCAGTATATCAGAGGTAGATGCAGGTGCATTCCCTGAGTCAAGGCAGGACAGCTTCAGGCAGAAATACCTCACACGTGGTCTGGATCTCACCCAAGGGAGAGACCCAAAGCCAACTGGCTTTACTGGGCCTTGGTGTACCCAGACTCAATGGAGACATCCAGATGAGTCAGCCACCAGAAGCCAACGATTTGTAGGCAACAAACATATTTTTTATAAAAAGGGTTTCATTTTATAGTACTGTAAAAGGGCAATGAATGGCATATGACCCCTGTTTATCTTCCTGTGTATTATCTCAATGCATAGAAATCTACAGAGCTTATCTGTTGTATAAATATGTGCCTTTTTGCCCAATTTGATTTAATTGGCTGAGCCCATGATTGTTACCAGTGCAGGGCAACAGTACATCATATTTAAATGGATATAAAACCAGTGACGGAACTACCGGGGGTGTAGGGGGTGCGAGCACACCCCCTCAGGGCCCCCGGCAGCTCATGCGCCACTGAAATGCGGGCCGAAAATCACATACAGAGGGGGGCGGGGGCCCAGCTGCGTGTCCCGCACCAGGGCCCGCCCCCCTGTAGTTACGTTACTGTGTAAAACCTTTACATTAATTGGTGTGACTAATTGTGGTGGTGGTAAAGGTTTATAGTACTTTGCAAAATAACACAATCAAACAGTGGTTGTCACATGGAAGCAGAGGGACAGACACCAAAGAGGGCCCTTCAGGATCCATTCTCTAAAGATCATATCTTTCTCTATTTACACACTGTTGCAAGCAGGTCCGGACTAAGAATTAAAATAGGCCCTGGCATTTCAGGTACACAGAGGCCCAATCAGCCCACACAGAGGCCCAAACAGCCCCCACCAGCCAATTAAATACTGACTTTCTATGGCACCTTATAGCAGCCCCTCTGGCATTTGTAGGGTTGCCACCTTTTATATATTTTTTTACCGGCTGCTGGGGGCGGGGCCTCAAAAGGGGCAGGCATGACGTCAAAAGGGGCGGGCGGGGCAACAAAAGGGGCGGGCGTGACGTCAAAAGGGGCGGGGGCATGCGACAGAGACCCGGGGACGCTAGAAGAGGCAAAGAAAAAGGTAAGTTGCAGGGGATTGGGGGCAGGCCGAGGGCTCCTTTTGATCGTATTACAAATTTACCGGCAGCTACATTGCCGGTAAATTTGTAATACCGGCCCCGGCCTTGGCAGGTATTTTACCGGCTAGGCCGGTAAAATACCGGCCGCGTGGCAACCCTAGGCATTTGCTAGAACGCACAGATTGCCAGTCCGGGCCTTGTTGCAAGGGGGATACACTTGGCTGGCTGTACAGTAAAGCAAGAATTATACTCAATCCGCTGGCACTCAATATAACAACACTGAAGCAAGACTT
The DNA here is from genome assembly GCA_038501925.1 of Xenopus petersii. Classification (NCBI taxonomy): domain Eukaryota; kingdom Metazoa; phylum Chordata; class Amphibia; order Anura; family Pipidae; genus Xenopus; species Xenopus petersii. The sequence goes on from CM076683.1 coordinate 38,644,392, forward strand.
CCTTTTAGTGGGTTAGGGTCGGCCACAGCTTTTATTTAAACATATTCTTATTCATACCGTACACAGAAAAACTTGCCATTAATTTACCAACCATTAATTTCCAAATGCCAGCCACCGCAGCCGCGGTGGGCATGTGTGTCATTCCAAATACCTCCTGGATAACCAATGGCAAGGACACTTTTACCCCGCTGTGACAATGAAATACAAACACTGAAGGAAATACAATTACTGAAGAATGGGAAAAATATAGATATATATATATATTTTTTTTTTGTTTTGTTTTTTTTTTTTTTTTTTTTACAAAACAGACAAAACTTGCATAAACCACTGACTGTTGGAAATGACGGGAGGGTGGGTGGGCAGCTCCACCAGCGCTCCAGGATCCTGAGGGAAGAGGAAGCAGGTAAGGCACTCCTTGTTATATATATCTGCCCTCCCCTTCTGCTTCCACCAATAATGCTCCAGCCTAATACCCCAATCACCAAATCCCCTGGCCTGCCGTCCCTCCTCCCAGTCATTGGCCCCTTCGCTACACCCTTTGGTGCCCTCCAGACTGTGAGGAGGCATGCCTGCTTAATTAATTAATTAATTTGTGATAACTTAACAGTTAACTGATATAACCCATAGCGTAAATAACAACACTGAAGCAAGACTTCCTTTTAGTGGGTTAGGGTCGGCCACAGCTTTTATTTAAACATATTCTTATTCATACCGTACACAGAAAAACTTGCCATTAATTTACCAACCATTAATTTCCAAATGCCAGCCACCGCAGCCGCGGTGGGCATGTGTGTCATTCCAAATACCTCCTGGATAACCAATGGCAAGGACACTTTTACCCCGCCACGGAGGAGTACCTGTAAACCTACACGGGACTCCGACCCCCACCCAAACGCAGAAGAGCAGCCCCAATACCATCCTGTAAACCAGCAAGAAAAATGTCAAGGCCGACATCATTTAAATGGACGCCGTCTCGCAACATGAGACCCTGATCAATACCTTCTAACTGCCTATGCCGCACTACCACACCCCCCCTGTCACGAACAAAACGGGAAATCCGGGAATTAAGAAGGCGCCTGGCTCTCTCAATAGCCCCCGGGTCTCTCGCTCCCCTCCAGCAGAGCCTGGGAACGAGTTCTGACCAAACTAAAACCATCTCAGAGAAAAAAGCTTTAAACCTGCCCATATCCGACCTGATGAGGGATAACAGCTCCGCTACCCGTACGCGGCCGAGATCGTTGCCACCTGCGTGAATGAGCAATATGACTGGGGGGGGCGTAACCCTGCTGATTGCCACGACTTCCGGTAAGACCTGCAACCACCGTAAACCTCCAATACCACGCCATTGAAAATTAACCCCTGTAAAACCCAAGGTGTCTCCTCCTGGACGAAATGACGCTCTCTGTTCAGCCCGCCGAATATAGGAATGACCAACCATCCAAACTGTCGCACGCAGATGCCCTGGAAGAAATTAAAACGTCAGTAAATCAGGCCGTACGTATGTTGTAAAACACGCTGATTTCCAGCGACCAATCTTTTTAATGTGTTCATCCTTGAGGCCACAAAGACTCGCTTCCGTTGCTGCACCTATGCGGAACGAATGAGTCCCAAATTCAGTAGGATTAAAACCAAGCTGACACAAGCAACGTTTAAACATGGCCGCAAACTGAAAGCGGGTCAACGGGGAACCATCAAGGTGCGAAAGAAAACGGTCACCCAGAGATCTAATTGTGGAGAAATGAGACACCAGGGCACAGGGACAGGCAGGGCCCTCAATTGGCGTTAATGGGATCCAACACCCTTTACCCAAAACATCAGTCTTAGAACGCCGGATGCATAGAAGAATGGAAGATGAAGTGCCGAGCACATCACCGGATAACAGGCCCCCCGCTTTTGACTTGCTTTGCGGGACCAGTTCACTAACTCGCAATGCCGCAAAGAAAGCTAAGGCAAAAGCGGTTCTGAAAAGAGCTACCTCATAACTGGATGTACACACTTTGGGTAAGATAGCTAACAGCTTGCACAGTAGTGCAAATGACACTGGTCTTCTGGAGTCCTTCTTAACCGAATTTCTGGCCCAACCTTTCATGGCTTGCAATATGGGAAAACGTTTCGTAACATCCTCAACCCCCATTAGCTTGAACAAGAACGCCAGCCCCGTCAATCGCTTTTTCGCAACTGTGACGGAATGGCCACGCCCCCGAAGAAGTAAAAGGTAATCCACAGCAACCTGAAAACAGTTATCGGGAGCCCAAGGGGTGTTAACCGGGAACAATGAGAACCACTCAGCCCAAGCCTTACCATGCGCCGCCCACGTGGCTGGAGCCACCGAAGTTCGCACCATGTTCATAAGTTGCGCTCCACTATCTCCCATAAGGTAGTTGGGCATTCCTGTCCGAATGTCTGCCACTGTGAACGAGAGAGAGCATCAGCAGCTGAATTGAGAACCCCTGGTACATGCTTGGCCCGAAACCAGATATTGTGCGTCAAGCAAAGCAAGACCAGGTGGCGCAACATAGCTAAAACAGGCAAAGAAGAAGACGTCAGGTTGTTAATTGCAAATACAACACTCAAATTATCAGTCCAAAAACAAACTTTTTTATTTGACAAGCAGTCGCCCCAGAGTTCCACCGCCACCACGATAGGGAAAATCTCAAGTAGGGTCAAATTCTTGCAAAGGCCAGCTTCCGCCCAATACTCGGGCCAAGCACCAAAACACCACTGATTGCCTAGGATGGCCCCAAAACCTACAGAGCCGGCCGCATCTGTTAACAGGGATACTTCGTGATTACAAACTTCGTGGCTCATCCAACAGGACCTACCATTGAAGACCTGCAAAAATTGTTTCCACACCTCCAGATCTTCCTTCAACTGCCGAGTAATCCTGATGAAATGGTGGGGGGATTTCGCTCCTTTTGTAGCCAGTGACAAACGTCGGGAAAAAACCCTACCCATGGGCATGATTCTGCAAGCAAAAACCAGAAGACCTAACAATGATTGGAGCTCCTTCAGGGTAACTTTGGAGGCCTTCTGTACCTGCTCGACTAGCGCTAGCAATTTAGACAGCTTATCGCTGGGAAGACGGAATTCCATCCGAATGGTGTCAATCTCTATGCCGAGGAAAGTCAAAACTACAGTTGGACCTTCAGTTTTTTCCTCGGCGAGAGGGACACCAAACTGCTGAGCAACGAAACGAAAGGTGGCAAGTAGGCCTGTACAACTACTGCTGTTTGCTGGGCCTACAAACAAAAAATCATCTAAGTAGTGGGTTAAAGAATGAGAGCCTGACTCGCAACTGACAACCCACTCTATAAAGGAACTGAAAACCTCAAAATAGAAACAGGAGATTGAACAACCCATGGGCAAGCACATGTCGTAGTAAAATCGTCCATCAAAGAAACAACCTAAAAGATGAAAACAATCTTTGTGGACCGGCAGGAGCCGAAATGCGGATTCAATGTCAGCTTTAGCCAAAAGTGCACCGTTTCCTGCCTTACAGACCAAAGCAATTGCACGATCAAAGGGGGCATAAGACACTGAAGCATCCTCCTTACTAATGCCATCATTGACGGATTCGCCTTTAGGGTAGGATAGGTGGTGAATTAAACGAAATTTACCGGGCTCCTTTTTGGGTACCACACCCAAAGGGGAAACCCTCAAATTGGGAAAAGGTAACGATGCAAAGGGGCCCGCAATCCTGCCTAACTCCACTTCCGTTCTTAATTTGTCAGCTACCACGCTGTGGTGCTCCTCCGCTGACCTGAGGTTAGTGGAAAACAACGGTTTGAATCTCAACTGAAAAGGGATGAAAAACCCGAAAAGAAAACCACATCTAAGCAGGGCGGCTTCCCGCTTCTTGGGGTACCGATCTAACCAAGGCGACATTGCTGACACGTTCACTGGGGTTCTCTGTTCTACCTGGGAGTTGAGGCGCTGACAGGGGCTTGCCCTTTTTAAAGCACCTGAGGGCCGAGTGGGCTCCCCCACAGATGGAGCACTCATGCTTAAATTTACACGTTCCGAAGAACCGGCAATGACCCTCATTGAACAACCAGCAAACCCCCGGCCGTCTGGGGGCCGCAGAGCTGGCCTGTGAGTGCCCAGCGGCCCCCGCCAGAAAGGGAGGGGGACGCTGGGCCATCATAAGCCGAATCCACACATCTGTCGCTTTCATGTCCCAACCCAGATCAGGATGAAGAGCAAGTTTCCTCCTGAATTCTTCTTCATACCTCCACCAGGCTGAACCCCCGTGTACTTTATAAGCCCCATAAATAAGATCCTGGTAGACAAAAAGTTGAGAGCACTTTTCGGGATGTTTCTGACCGATAACCCCCGCAAGCACTGAAAAGGCTTGCAGCCAATTTCCAAACGTTTTAGCGACTCTAGGCTTCCTATCCTCGCTTTTGTCAAAACGCCTCTCCTTATCAACCGTCACTTGATCAGGCGAGATCAGGGACCAAATATCAATGTACTCATTATTCCAAATTTTTTCCCTGGTCTCAGCTGACAAATGAGAGCCCAGCGGGCTAACCCCACAAAAATATACATCTTTATATGTGCCAGCCGACGGGAGTTCAGTCGGTGGAGTAGGTGTTTTGGCAACTAATGTGCCCAAAATTTGCTTAAGTGCTACTAGAACTTCACTATTAGAGTCACCAGAACCCACCCATGCCCCGGTACAGTCATACCCACCAGATCGTGAAGGCAGGGGTGTAGCAGCATCACGACTCCGCTGAAAAGAGGTGGTGTCTTCCCGGCACAAACCATGAAACCGGTGGGAACCCCGATGTTTTCTGCGACGCTTGCTCCCCTGCCGATCCTCTGAACTCCCTCTTGAGGAAGAGGATGGGGAGTATGGCCTTGGAGATTCCCATGCAGAAGAACAGGAGGGTACTGGGGATTGGACCCGTGAACCTCGCCTACCCCTGGGATCCCTAGGGGGCCGTTCGCCTCTGCTCCTAAATCCACCAGGGGGGCTATGGCGAATACGTGTGGCAGCCACCCGAGCTGCCGAACCATGGCCAGCTATGTTAGCACTGGAATGAGGGGTGCTGAGAGTGGTGGGTAGCACAGCAGCGTGGTGTAGAGCCTGCTGAGCTATAGGAAACCCCCCAATATCAGTGTTAGAGCCATCTGACATATGGGCAGGGGAACTACTGGCTGAGGAAAAGACTGGGGCCACCTGCTGCTGAACTACATCTAAATCACGTGTTCTAAGGGCCCCAGTGTGCTGGTGACGTAAAGATGGCGCAGGGACATTCTGCGCGGCAGAAAGCAGCCTGTGAACAGGGGAAGGAGGGGAGCTGCGGGGATCCACCAGAGCTGCAGGAGGCAGCCTCACTGTAGGGGCATTAGTGGCAGCGGGAGAGGAAGCGCGCACTGCTGCACGCGCAGCAGCCCGCGCTCTTGTTACAGGGGGCCTAACAGGCGTGGTGACAGGAGGAAGTTCTCCTGTCACCGTGCCACCCGCCGTACTTCGGCTTGCAACGGCAACGGCGCCCGTTCTGCGAGCCGCAGGCCTGGACTTCCTTCTAGGGGGACTGGGACTGAGCCGGGAGGGGGGGCGGGAACGACGAGCGGGACCCGCAGCAGTTCTGCGCGCAGCAGTCCTGCTGCGCCCTGTCACCGCTGCAGGTGGAGGGGGGGTCAGCTCAGCTAAAAGCTGATCCACCCAGCCTGACCCTTGCTGCCTAAGCCTTTCCCTCACCTGGGCCTCTAAGGAATCGGCCATCATGGAGAAACCAGACACACTGATGGCAGCAGCTCCACCAGCGCTCCAGGATCCTGAGGGAAGAGGAAGCAGGTAAGGCACTCCTTGTTAAATATATCTGCCCTCCCCTTCTGCTTCCACCAATAATGCTCCAGCCTAATACCCCAATCACCAAATCCCCTGGCCTGCCGTCCCTCCTCCCAGTCATTGGCCCCTTCGCTACACCCTTTGGTGCCCTCCAAGCTGTAAGGCACCTCTAATCCTGTCTCACTCAATCATTACTGTTGATATTGCTGTCATTTTGGGGTTGCTTTTAGATCACCACCAGTGAAGCATGGAATTTGCTTACATCAGTTTAGGAATGTAACTCTCAGACTAATAATTCTTCATTCCAAATGGCTCATACCCTATTTTGGATGTATTTTCAGAGATCCCAAGGAAGGGGACTTGTCCCCCCTACCTGGCACATTGGACATAGACTTTCCCAAACAGGAGAGATTTACATAATGTTTTTGGTCTGCTATTAGTACTTCCATTATTCTCCATCAGAGGGCACTATTTTAAGGGACACCATCTCAATGTCATTTCCTTGGAAAACATTGTCCATAATTTTGTCCCCACCTGCTAATGGTGTACACAGCAGGCAAAATCCTGGTGATTTCCAGCGGAGTCTATACCATTCCTGTATTTTTCAAAACTAGCACTGGTGTAACCAGTAGTAGTGCTCAGATTGTTAGAGGTTGCTGCATTTATCATAGCCCGAGCTTCATAATACATTAAACTACTAGAAAATCTAAACCATTATATTTATGAAAATCAGATCTCCCCAGTAGAAATGGTATTCTACCTTGTTAATTGATACTCTTTCCTGTAGGGCTGAACGCACTGGTTATTACAAATCCAGTGTGCTGGCAATGTAATAGTATAGACATGCATGTTAGCATATGAACAAACATTAACCAAAGTGGTGGTCTATCTGCTGTAAGGCACTATGTATTGCATTGTACTTCTTTCTGGGGTTAAGATACACATAGTTAATTACATTGTTTTGTTGGCCCATGTGGGGCAATAAGCATAAAACCCATTGTACTGTATTACTGCCCTTTCTGGGGCAATATGCATTAAATCTCTTTGCACTATATTGCTTGTCTCTGTGGGGTTATATACCTAAGCAAAGTGCATATTTCAAATAGATTGGATTGAAACTCTGCAGCTGTCACTGAGTGAGAATGGGTAGAAAGATGAGCTAAAAGGGGATGTGATCTAATATAAATAAAATTCTGTGCCTACTTGTATAGTTATCTTTTCACCCCAGGGTTTTGTATAAAGTAACAGCAAAACTACCATTTCTATCCTGAAGACTAACTGCATCTTATATTAAATAGCTAAAACCACATCATCACACACAAAAGCTCAGTGTGCAATAAGTGTGCTAATAGTGCACAACTAATGCAGTAAAGCGCTCAAATTATATTTTTCAAACAAAATTATTCTTTCTTTTTCTTTAATTAATAAAGACTGTTAGTCAAAATATTATAGGTGTAGTTTTAGTCTGAATTACTTTTTGAACTCATGATTTTGGCAGAATCTCAGTATCCATAATTTTTAAGCCCACCCAGAGAGGGTCCAGCAATGATACCCTAGTTTTCACCCTTTTTAAATATTTGAAACTATGTTTAATAGAGTTGAGCCCTTGATGCTGCAGGAGTTAAAACCAGGCAAGTCAGCCAACCTTTAGAAGTGATATTTCCTTTTGTTTGGGCCATGCTTTACATATGCACTTGCTTTGTTCTTCAAGTGTTTTGAAAGCTGCTACTCTACCACGAGAGCTGCAATTTACTAATCACATTCTGACTGCCCTTGTACTCTAAATGGAATACAGTGTTAAATAGAGGTTGCTTTTATTCTGAATCCAGGATATGGTTCAGGATTTAAATGCATTTCGCACTTATAAGATTCAGAAGCAACATTAAAATCTCTGGACAGCTGAACACAGCCATTTTTAATTGACAGATTTG